>CM021109.1:141791040-142043953 GCA_007115665.2 Sequoiadendron giganteum | reverse complement strand
TCATTTGAAAGTTATAAAAATAAGTTCATGCCCAAAGTCTATAGTTTTAAGGAAATATTATAAAAAGATCAACTCCCAAGTATCAAAGTCTTATGATAACTCTAGGAAATGGAAAATAACTCTATCAATAATTAGACCATAAACTAGACTCATAACTCCCCCCAACCTAATGTCTTGTTGGTCCTCCAGTAGAGGAAGAGTTGTGCTTTTGTTTAGTCAATGGCCTGAAATTGGTAACTGAAAGCTATCCTACATCATTTTTTGTCGTGTCTAAATTAGGATCCCAATAGAACCCTTGTTGTCTATCCAACCTGCTCCATCTCTATCTCTCATCAGCTATGTCATACCTGTAATATCTGAAGTTTAGCACAGGCCACAATAGGATAGGTGGATGAAAAATCAGTGGAAGCCAAAATCATCCTTTTGTTCCTCCAATCTGCATATATCGATCAACTCTCTTAAGTGTTCCAACATATTTATGCATGGAACGAGGCTCAACTTGCTTCAAATCATCAGTTAGGTTGTTCCACCTCTGTGATAGGTATCCCATTACAGATTCTTTTGCGGTTCTTTCCATCTCCTCATATTCTTTGTATATTGCCTCTCTCTCAGGCATGATCCTACTGATATAGCTTGGTCAGTATAGAATTTTGTGCCAATCCTTGAAAATATCTCCTGGATGTCTAGATTCAGCCCTAATGGGCAGGGGAATGTTGGATTAAATTTTCCTATAAGCCTTGTATTGCTTTTCCCAACTTACTTCATTTTGTATCCAGGACATGAATGCCCTTAATTGGACATCTCCAACATATAACAATGGATTCCAATCATGGTCTTTGGTCACAACATAATTATGTAAATAAAATTCACACAGTAAATTTTTCATCTCATGAGGAGCAATCCAATAAGCATTGAAAAACTTAGTAGGGGTCTCATTGGAGGGGTTCAAACCTGAAATGATCCTTGCTAGCTTAAAAGAAACATGCTTCTCCTTTAAATACAGAGCATAGAATCTCAAAGGAGCCCTACACTCAACTATCTGTGGAACTAAAGTTGTCATGTCATCCACCTTCTTCTTTAAAACAACAATTTCTTCATTTTTATCTTCAATTTCTTCATCTCTCATTTCAATTTCCTTCTTTAGTCTGCATTTTTCTACTTTCCATTCTTCTTCCCTCCTTTGTATCTCTTTCCATAAGTTTAGGACTATTGCATTCATTGAAAAATTAGAGGTCCTACGTACTCCTACCATTATTTTACCTAGCACTTATGCTTCCTCTTGGTAGAGTACCAGTTGCAGGGCTTCTGTTTGCTCAGCCAATTCTGGCTGCAGGGGTGTTGACTATTCTCTCAGTTAGAGCTACAGGGCCTCTTGTTTTTGTTCTTGCTCATGTTGTAGCAGCTCTTGTTGTAGAATTTCCTAATGTTTTTCAACTTGTTCTGCAATATCAACAAGATCTTCTAGCGTTAAATTTGTTGCTTCCTCAAATACGTCCTTTTCCTCAACATTTACTTGCTCCATTGGAGCTTCTGTATCCTCTTGTGGCATTTTTCTAGGTTTAGGGCTTCCCTCGAGAGATACCCCAACAACTAGCCTAGTTGATCTTGATTTTTTGGGAGGTTTTCTTCATTTTTCCTTTGTTGTAGGAAGAACAGTGTCAGCCTTTCATTGCTTGGAGCTTGGCGCTTCTTTTTCTATGATTTTCTCTTGAAATTTTCCTTTCTTTAGTTCTGCCTTCTTCTTTTGTTCCCTAGTTCTCATTGGGGTGCCAAGGGGAATATCATCATCAGAATCAGGAGAGGAACTCTCTTTATCAGAATGCTCTGCCTTAGAAGAACTAATCTCAATATTTTGTTTGGCTGCAGGAGGGTTTCCACTAGGGCTTGCATCAGAAGTTGAGGCACCAGGAGTGGCCCCAACATTGCTCCTTTTCCTACCAACCCTATGAGGTTGAGGCAAAACCCTAGGTCATAAATGCTCTGGTCTAATTTGATCAATATTCAAAAATTCTTCCCAAGAAATATCAAACACATCATGCAAAGACTTTTCAACTAATAATTTGATCAGACAATGGTGGAAAACGGAATTGTCCCTACCTTTCTGGGTCTCGGCTGCCATAATTGAAAGAAGGTGGTATAGCACATTGGGCACATTCATTCTCCTTTTGTGCCTCATGTGGTTTAGGATTTTAAAATGCATGAAATGTAAGTTCGACTGGCGACCTTCATAGGTAATATACTTCACAACATAAACTACTACCTACTTCCGTAGCTCAGGCAAAGAAGTCCTCTTCGCACCCTATTTGTTCACACTCAACTAAGGGTCATTAGGTTTTGTAAATTTGGCCCTATCCAACTTGGCGTCTTTGGTTGTAGGGTAATGTTCACCGTCGACAGGAAACCCTTTAACTTCTGCAATTATTTCCTCTGTAGCTTTGACTTCCAACCCCTTTATCGTGGCCTTTCCTTCAGACAATGTTTGTGTGAATTCCAGTGCAACATCTTCATTAAAACCATTTAGCTTTAAGAAATAATCTAGCCATCCATAGTTTCTAAACTCATCCAGACAAGTTGCATCCTATAATAATACATCATGAACCGTGGGTTCATTTCGAATTAACCCACCTCCCATTGTTTGGAATCAAACAGTCACTTTGCAAATTTTTTCTCCCTGCAATCCTTGTCTGAACGCCAAACTTCTCCTTCTTGCAACTCTGTTAAATTTCCAATGTTGGTGTCATTTGAATTTTAGCTTTTGGCTTAAGATTATGATGAGAGAAATTAAAGCAATAAAGGAGTAATAAACGCAGGCTTATGATTAAGGAAAATAGCGACGGTGGGTTGTCATTTCACACATACGAGCCATCATCTCACCTCATAATTCAAATCGACTCAATATTTAAATTTTGCTAACATGGACTAGAACAAATAGACACGCAGACATGGGTATCGACACAGACCCCCCAACCTAAATTTGCACATGTATCCTCACATGTGAGGTGGAATGTCGATTTGACAAAGACATGGAATAATTACATGCTATGGCGAATGCCCATATTAATTCACAACAATTAGATAAATGCACTAAAAGACAATTATGATATAACAATTGATGCACACGTACCTAAATTCGTGGAAGATTTATTGCAAATATTATGGAGAAAATACGTGTCACTTTTCAAGAAATCAGTTGAGCAATTAATGAAAGCGGAGCAGAATGAGGTGGAATGGAATGAAATGAAATGAAGTGAAGTGAAATGATGGTGGCAAGGTGGAAGAGAGAGAAAGTTGAAATGAATGGGAGGATGGGTGAAGAAGTGGACCCTCACAAAGTGGGAATATTTATTATGACAAATTGCATACCTTAATTAGCCAGAAGAAGGGACACTAGGTCCACTTCCTTTGGCTGCAGGAAGTTCAGGTGTTGCATGTTGAGTGAATTGTTGCAGGAAATCTTCCTTAGAAGTTGGATTGTGATACAATCATGGGCAATGACCATTCACCAAAAGCTTAAACCTGACAGGGTCAATGGTAGTAAGCTAAACAACTCCAATGGAAAACACTGCAGCTACCTCATATGGTCCAAGCCACCTTGTCTATAATTTTCCTGCATTATCCTGATATCTTGAGTCATAGAGCAGTGCCCAATCTCCAAGCTGAAATTTCTTATCCTTGATGAATTTATCATGCCACTTTATTCGCTAATTTTGCACTACCTCTATGTGATGCAAATTTTCCTTCCTCATCTCATCCAAAGCATTCAACTACATGATTCTATCTCTTTGTGCCTCAGAGATATCCATCTCCAATTCTACTGCAGTCCTCAGAGTCTTATACTCAAATTCAATGGGCATCAGGGTTGTCTTTCCATACAACAACTCAAATAGAGTGAATCTTGTAGTTGTTTTTCAGGTAGTTCTGTAAGCCCAAACAAATTCTGGTAGCTTGCTTGCCCAATCCTTTTTATGGATAGCCACTATTTTGGTCAGAATGGCTTCAATTTCTCTATTGGTCACCTCAACTTGGCCATTGGCCTGGGGGTGATAGGGAATAGACTTCTTGTGCCTAATGTTGTACTTATTGACCAGTGTTGTAACAAAGGTTGAAGTGAATTGAGTCCCTTGATCAGTTACTATTTCTCTTGGAACCCCATACCATGTGAAAAATTTCTCATACGAAAATTTTGCAACCTTATTATCTCTTGCATGCTTCATGGCCTTAACTTCTACCCATTTAGTTACATAATCAGTGCATACCGAAATATAGGATTTACTTTTTGATGGAGGATCAATGGGTCCTCCAAAATCCAGTCCCCACTTATCAAATGGACTGATTACTACCTAGGGGTAAAGTGGCATCTCATCAAACTTGGTTGATCAGCCCATGCTTTGGCATATGTCACACTTCCTTGTATATCTCCCTACATCCTTGTGGAGTGTTGGCCAGTAATTTCATTATTGTTCTCGTGACTGCAAAATGTCCTCCATAGGGTTCATTGTGGCATGCATGCAGAATATCATATGTCTCATATTCCCTCACACATATCCTCATGACCTGGTCAGGTCTAGTGTAGAACAAACATCCAATAATCCAAGAAAAAGAAAAATATTTTTCAATGAGCACCCTCTTCTCTTTTGGAGACAAGTGAGGGGGGACTCTCCCTGTGACCAGAAAATTAGCTATGTTAGCATACCAAGGTGTTTGCACACTGATGGAAAATAAGTTTTCATCAGGGAAAGAATCATCTATGACTTGATTGTCCTCTAATGTGGTTAGCCTTGAAAGAAAAGTTGCAACAACATTAGCCTTCCTTGGTTTATCCACAATGGTTATGTCAAACTCCTGCATCAACATTAACCATCTTGCTAGCCTTCTTGAAATCAGAAGTTTATTCATGAGGTATCTAATGGCTGCATGATCAGTGTGCACAAAGATTTGGTAGCCTGTTATGTAATGTCTGAATTTGTTTAAAGCATAGATCACCGCTAACATTTCTTTTTCTATCACTGTATAGTTGAGTTCAGATCCTTGTAGATTTTTGTTGACCAAGTAAATGGAATTTTCAATAGCTCCTTCTTTCTGTCCTATGATTGCTCCTATAGCATAGTTTGATTAATTTGTATGGATGTGAAAATGAATCTCCCAATTAGGTCCCTTGAGCATAGCAGCATGAGTTAAAGCTGCTTTCAAGTCAAAAAATGCCTTGTCACAGTCTTTTGTTCATTGGAACTCAACATCTTTAGTTAGGAGAGTATACAATAGTGCTACCATTTTTTTGAAGTCTTTGGTGAACCTCCTGTAATAACCTACATGTCCTAAGAAACCCCTAACATCTTTTTGTTTTGTAGGGATAGGAAAATTGGTAATCACCTCAATCTTTGGAGGATCTACTTGAATTCCTTTGTGAGAGATGTAGTGGCCAAGAACTACACCTTCCTGCATCATCATGAAGCACTTTTCACTATTTAAGGATATATTGTGGTCTTCAAATCTCTGTAGGAATCTCTTAAGATTTTCCAATGCTTCATTGAAATCAACACCATAAGTAGTGAAATCATCCATATAAATTTCCATGCAATCATGAGAGATGTCTAAAAATAAGTTAATGACTGCCCTCTAAAAAGTTGCAGATGCATTGCATAAGCCAAATAGAAGTACTGAGTAGGCATAGGTTCCCCACGGATAGGTAAAGGTGGTCTTCTCCTGGTCTTCTGGTACAATTTGGATCTAGCCATCGAATCCATCAAGAAAAGAAAAGTACTACTTTCCTACAAGTGAGTCCAGAACTTGATCTATGAACGGTAAGGGAAAATGGTTATTTTTGGTGGCAGAGTTATGTTCCTTGTAATCAATACAAACTTGCCACTTCCCTCCTTTTTTGGGCACAATCATCAATGGGGACACCCACTGGCTATCTGAAATGAGATCGATAAATCCTACATCTAGCAATTTTTGCAGTTCCCCTTTTACTATTTCTCTCAATGTTGGGTTAATTCTTCTTTGTGAATTCCTCACTAGTGTACAATCATCTCTTATGTATATCCTATGAGTGCAAAGTTTAGGGTCCAATCCCCTCATATCATGATAGTCCCATTCAAATGCATTTTGGTGGGCCCTCAGTAAGTTTTCCAATGACAAATATTGTTCTTTATTTAATTTACTATTGATATTCAGATATTTCCCTTTTGACACTTGCACTTGTGTAGTTAACTCCATCATAGTTGTTTCACTAATGCTTGGTACCTTGAGTTCATGTGGCAACAATTTGTGAGACATACTTGTTGCTGCAGGAAGTTCAACTGCAGAAAGAACGTTTGTAGGAAGCGCGGCTGCAGGAAGAGCAGGCAGGAGTGTCCTCACTGTATCAGTAGAATCAGATACATGAGAGGATGATGCTTCCACTATCTCATAATGGTTCTGAATTATGTTATAAAATACTTCATCTTCATCTTGAAGCTACGGGAAAGGACTTCTACTGAACATGATAAGCTATGCAACAAAATTAATTTCCTCCGCCTCATCACCAACTTGTGGCCATACTGGATCATCCTTATCATGGGATGGTTGAGCGAGAGGATAGAGAATAATATTTTTGGTGCTCTTTCCATCATAAATGGTCATGTCTATTGTTCGACATCCAATATAAGCATCGGTTGTTGCTAATAATGGTCTTCCAAGAATAATGGGGTACCCACCTAGTGTGGCTTTAGGAGAAGGAATCATAAAATATGTTGCGTACTCCCAAGAGTCTAGATTTACCACTAGATATTCCACTACACCATCAGGCTTAATAGTAGAACTATCAGCAAGCTGCAAGATAGTAGGATTAGGTCTCATGCTTACAATATTTAGTTGTTCCAGGATGTCCTTGGTCATTATATTTATTGTTGCTCCCAAATCAATCAGAGTATTATTTATTTGCATCCCATTTACAACAACTCCTACCATAGGACTCCCTAGGTCAATATACTTGGGAATAGTCACTTTCCAAAGTATGATGTCAGAAATTTGTCCCACCACATGAACTGTAGTGGGGTCTTTCTTCTTCCTGCCTAGCTTCTTAAGGCATGCTTCCTTGATTGCTTTGCCATATATAGGAACATCTTTTATGGCCTGAAATAGAGGTATTTGGACACATATATGCTTCAAATGATCAAGAATTTCAAAATTTGTGTCCTCCTTCCTTCCTTTTGTTTCACAGTTTCCAACCTCGAGGGAAATGGTGGTTCAGGTCCAGTCTGCTTGGTTGGGACTGGTTCAGGATTTTTAGGTGCACTAGGCTGAATGGGGACATTCAGAGGCTCCTCCTCTTCCATAGTAAGCTCAGTGATGATGGGTGTGGAAGGAGCTGGAAAATTAGTTCCTAAACACAAACAGATGTCACTTACACTCACAACATATGCAAGGAATTAATGTGGATCAATAGAGTATACTAGTTGTTGTTGTGGTTTATTATTTGGGTTAGGTGTGGAATGGGCTGGTAGCTGAGTAGGTATAGGTGCATTTGAACTTGAATTAGTAGGAGGATGCATTATAGCAGGTTGTTGGGGCTGAGAAGGTGGTTGCATGTAATTGGTTGTCTAGTTTTTCCATTGTTCTCCTCCCCTCTATTGAGATGTTTGCTACCAGTTTCCTGGAAGGGGCTGCCAATTTCCTTGACACTGTTGCCAATTCCCCTAAGGTTTCTACCATTGGGGTGGAGAGTTTTGGTGATTGGGCCAAGAATTTGGAGGGTTACTCCAAGGTTGTGGTGGATATCCTCCATAATTGGATGGATATGGGGGTTGCCATTAATTACTGGATGAATAAGAATTGAAATATGGCCCAACAAAAGATAGTGGATTTGGTGGCATACCCTGTCTTGAAGCCCATGGCCTCCTTTGTGCAACATACTAGACTTGATCATCTTCACCCTGGATTGATTTGAACTCGGGTGCCATCTACTTTCAGTCAATATTAGCTATCATCTTGCATCTGCGGTCCTTCTTTTGTTTGCAATGAGGGCAATATTCTGCCAACATTGCCTTTGCCTCCTGCTATTTCTTTTTTACCTGAATTAAATCCAGCTAAGTAGCCAGATTGTTTATGATTTCTTGCTTAAAGTCTGTTAGTAAGTGAGTAATATCCATCCTTGAAACTCCATTGATAGATGACTTACCCATAGAGGATTGGTAAGCTTTCCCTTTCTTTGAGGTTTCCTTAGAATAGTTCTAACAGATCTTCTTGATATCCTCCCAAGGAAGTTGGGTGATATCTCTTCCTCCCATCAGGTCCAAGGCATCAGTGCAGTTGTCATTAATTCCTCTCAAGAAAATCATCTTTTGTGATTCTTCATTGAGTGTATGGTGTGGAGATTTTTGTAGGCAAAAAAGAAACCTTGAAATTTAATCTTCCAGGCTCTCATCTTCCTTTTTCTACATCCTAAAAAAGTCATCTCCTCGCATGTCACTGCCCCTACAATAACCTTTGTATTTCTCAAGGAATTTTGTCTTCATGTCCTCCCAAGTCTACACAATATCTCTACCTAGGCTCATGAACCATCTTAATGCAACTTCTTTCAAAGTGGTAGGGAATAGATTAAGTCTATGGGCATCAGTGGTATAGTCATAACTCCTGCAGAGTATATCAAACTCAAACAAGAATGTATCAGGATCTTTTGTGAAAATTCCATAGAACTTAGGAAGGACTGAAGTAGGGATATTTTTGAGGTTTCCTACTTTATTTTGATGAGAAATGGGGAAAGGAAAAGTTGGTCAATTGGGTCTGTTAGGTCTATTTCCATTTGCATCACCCATTGATGAAGTTCCAAAGCAAAGGGATCTTCAATCATATTTTGATCTTCAGAGGAAACTTCAGAACTGGTCAGATCTGGAAATGTATCAACAAAGAGGTGTAGCTCTTCTTCTTCTTCATTTCTTGGTAGGTTCTGATACTCAACTATTTGGAATAGATTAGGATTGTTAGGAAGGAATCTCCCACAGGCATCTCTTCTCCTTTCTCTATGCATACGCTATTAGCCAGCTCACACAAAGAATTGGAAAAATAATAGGGGGGTCATTACTCTTCTAAATGAGGGGTATATTAATAACAACTTGCAGAGATACTACAACAAGAAAAACTATCAATAAATCTAAAGAAATTCCTAGTTTGACACCATCCCCGGCAATGGCGACAAAAATGTTGGCCTCCTATAATGTTTCAACAACTAAGCCTTTACAATTGTGATTCGGAGATTAGACATCTAACCTGAATAGCTATCTCAACCATCATGAAGGTGCATTTAAATTGTCAACCCAGGGACGTAAACATGAAATGGGTCAGCATTGTATGTGCACTAGGAATCGAAAGTAGACACATTTATCCTACAGCTAAGAAAGACACAATACTAAAAGTAAATTGCTTGAAAGGAAATAACATAAATGTTGAACACCATCCAATAACTAGACTAAACTGAAATGCATGACAGAAATGAAAATCTGAGCGGAAAAATAGAAAACTACTTTGTCTTCTTTGGCTGCAGGAACAGTCACATAATGGAATTCCAGTGGCTGTAGGAACAGTTAGTGTCGGATTCTTAACTAATTACTGAATAGAAAATAACAACTAAAATAAACTAAGGTACAAGATGGAATACTCACCAAGTGGGCCCCCTTGGATAAGTATTCCCTTAAACTAAGGTAAATTTAGATGCTTGAACTTATAACTTCATTTCATTCAATGGAAAACATGAGTACAATTGAGCAACATGACTGTATTACTGAAAAGCTTAAGATCGCGAATACATCATCAAATTAACATTCTTCGACCAGACTGTTAAACCTCCAAAGGAGCATCTGAGTCTTATTTATCTAACCATCTAGCAAGGCAGTCAACTCCGATAGGACTCGAGGACGCCACTTAGGGAAAATGCGAAAAAGAGAAAAGGTGGCTACACATGCACAAAATCTATCAGACATATTTTCCTTAACACTCTGGCACAACAATAAAACCTACGTCTGCTCAACAGGAAATTAATAGCATTTACAAGGCGGTTACAATTTGATTTGCATGAGGAATCTCCAGTCATCGAGAGTCTTCCCTCCATTAAATGACCACCTTGTTGACTAATATGGCACATGACCAGCTGGCGGAATCTTCCTGAATTGTAGGCCTCAAATTATTTGCATGACAATGTTAGTGTGCACAACAACTGCATATCCATAACCATCTTAAAGCGACATTCATTAATCACATGCAAAATTAACACAAACAATTCATATAGCATGCCAATATCATTTGAAAGTTATGAACATAAGTTCATACCCAAAGTCTATAGTTTTAAGAAAATATTATAAAAAGATCAACTCCCAAGAATCAAAGTCTTATGACAACTATAGGAAATGGAAAATAACTCTATCAATAATTAGACCATAAACTAGACTCATCAGTGAGTCTTGTCAATCGTTTTTCATCAGTGTGAAATATGACTTCGGTCTAGCCTTGAGATCTCCATCCAATGGTTGAAGTCCGGTTGATGGATTGGGATTGGGGTGAGTCTTGCTGATGAGATGAACAAGTAGGAACTTCATCTATAAAACATGAACTATCAGAGGATCTTTGGAGGCTCGCTCTGAGGCAAGTTCTTAGCCCGATGGTGTTTGGTCAGAGAGACCTCACCAAGTCAGAGCGATAGAGTGATAAAGGATTGTGTAGTGTGTGATTGTCAAATGGGTAGTTTGGCATCGGTGAGACACAGTCTGGTGTCTCACCAATACACGATGCAGTTGAATGAAGTTGAACCAAACTATTGGTTGAGAGAACAAATCAACCATGGTTGTGGGATAAATTGCAGTGTATTGCAACTAATCAAAGGTTTAGAGTAGTTAGTGTTTTGAATTGTATGTTGTATGAGCATTGGAACAGTAAGACATAACAAAGTGTGATAATAATATTTTATGTACAAGCTTGATCAAGGAAATGTTGTTATTGTAAAATTGACATCTAAAAGGAGATTTTGTAACTTGTATGTAATTTGTTTACTGTAATGCAAGTGATTTTTCTTTAGTGTGGTGGGTTTTTCTCATGTAAGGATTTTCCCATGTAAATTTGGTGTCCAATTGTGTATGTGTTTATTTCTCTATTCTATTATTCCTTTCATGTGTATCTTAATGAGCTATAATTGTAAAATTTAAAAACATATCTACATTCTTCTCTAAGTTTTGACATTAGGAGAGTTTGTTCCGCACCTTAAGCTTTCTTTACACCTCTCACTCTCCCTCTCTCCCTATCTCCCTCTCTCCTTCTCCCTCTCTCTCTCCCTCCCTCCCTAAACCCTAACCCCCCCTCTCTCTCTCTCTCCCTCTCTCTCCCACTCTCCCTCTCTCTCTCTCTCTCTCCCTCTCCCCCTCTCCCTCTCCCTAAACCCTCTCCCTCTCCCTCCTCCCTATAGATCCCTCTCCTAAACCCTCTCTCTCTCCCTCCTCCCTCTCCTCTCCCTCTATCCCTCCTCTACTCTCCCTCTCCCTATCCCTCTCCTTCCCACTCTCCCTCTCTCCCTCTCACCTAAACCATAAACCCTCTCTCCTCAACCCTAAACCTCTCCTCTCCTCTCACCTATCTCTCTCTCTTTGCCTCTCCCTCCCTCTCCTCTCACTCTCCCTCCCTCCCTCTCTCTCTCTCCCTAAACCCTAAACCCTCTCTCCGTCCCTCTCCCTATCCCTCTAGATCCCTCTCTCCCTAAACCCTCTCTGTCTCTCCCTCTTCGTCCCTCTCCTTCCCTCTCTACCTCACTCTCTCTCTCCCACTCTCTCTCACTCCCTCTCTTTATTATGTAATGATAAAATATATATTAAAGATCTGAGAGGGAGATGGAAACTTCAAAGGGAGTCTATGTATTAAATATATTATATAATATATTCAATATATATACAATATATCTAGAATATAAATAATATATATTATATATAATATATACTATAATATATCTAATATATAATATACTATCCCCCCTCCCCCCTCTCTCTCTCCCTCTCCCTCTCTATCCCTCTCTCCCTCTCTCCCTAAACTCTAAACCCTCTCTCTCCCCCTCTCCCCCTCTCCCTCTCACTCTCCCTCTATCCCTCCCTCCCACTCTCCCTCTCTACCTAAACCATAAATCCTCTCTCTCTCTCTCTCAACCCTAAACCCTCTCTCTCCCTCTCTCCCTCCTTTCCCTCTCTTCCTCTCTCTCTAAACCCTCTCTCTCCTCCCCTCTCACTTTCCCTCCCTCTCCCTAAACCCTAAACCCCTCTCTCCTCTCCCCTTCTCCCTAACTCCCTCTCTCTCTCTCCTCTCCCTCTGATCCCTCTCTCCCTTTCTCCCTAAACCCTCTCTCTCTCTCTCCCTCTCCCTCTCCCTCTTCATCCCTCTCCTTCCCTCTCTATCCCTCTCCTTCCCTCTCTACCTCACTCTCTCTCTCTCTCCCACTCTCTCTCCCTCTCTCCCTTTCAAGTCTTTCTCTTACTCCCTCTCTTTATTATGTAATGATAAAATATATATTAAATATCTGAGAAGGAGATGGAAACTTCAAAGGGAATCTATGTATTAAATATATTATATAATATATTCAATATATATACAATATATCTAGAATATACATAATATATACTATAATTTATCTAATATATAATATATATACTATAATTTATTTAATATATAATATATGTTACATAATATATAGTACATATAAAATATATTATAGTATATTTATATATAATAAATTTATAATAGAATAAATGAATATCCCTTTATAAAGGAAATCTGTTATTAACAGCATTGGATTTGAAGACCCATGAAAAATCAAAATGATAGACTACGTATTAAATATATTATATAATATAAATATATATTATTATATTTATGCCAAAAGCATGTCCCTATTTGAGCTTTCGAAGCTCAATTTGCCCTTCAATAGTTTAAAGCACCCAGAACACTTGGTTAACAGTGTGGTCAATGCCAACCGTCGATTGTTTAAAGCAAGTAGATTGAACATTCCTGGCATCATGCCTGCAAACAAATTTGAGCTGACTTGAGAGATCGACGACATAGGGTTCCGCAGAGGCATGCCAGACGATGCAATGCATAGCAACTGTACACGTACAACCCCACTAGCCATGAAAAGAGAGTAGGCGAAGAATACGCTGGCCCTATTTTGTTCACAAAATAATAAGAAGACCTAGCTTGGCAGATCAACAACTATCATTGCAGGGACGAGCAAGTTGATTTCACCGTAACCTTTTTTGTTTTCGTTTTCTATATTTTCTTTTTTGCGTCATAGGGCTGGATGGCATGAAACTGTTTACCGACGTTGTGACCAGTGTTGGCGAGAACTGGATTTCCCTCTCACCATGGCGTTATATAATATTAATATTAAATGAATTTATATATCAAAATTGTACAGTTTCCATTCAGACAAATTTCCAAACGTGTAAGGTGCATATTCAATTCATAGAGTCTGTCATGCTTACCATAGAGTTTGGAGTGCAGGCACATCGGTCCGTCCAATATTTCTAATAGGAAATTTGTGCAACTTTAGTCTGTTTTTGGGGGATTTTTGTCAGATATTATAGTTCAGCTGCTCATTATTTTTCGTCATTTTTTCGGTTAAGAGTATGTTTATTAAAAAAAATTATGGCCAACATCATACCCAAGAGTTTTTGAGTATGTTTATTAAAATGAAAATAACAGCCAAGATCCTCATAATGAGCACATTTAGGAAGAATTGCACTATTTTTGTTGCATTTCAAGAATTTAATCCATATGAATGGAGTTGTTAAATCTCAAATTTAATGAGCAGAGAAAGAAAAATGACAAATCCACATAAGAAATCCTTAGCAAGGGAAATGTGAAATTTACCAAAAAATAAGTGTCGAAACCCATTCACAGATCCACTAAAAAAATATACATTCAATAAATTGATGAATTGGAAAACCTGTTCATCTTCAGTTTTGTACAAAAACAACTGATATGTGAGAAATTATCTATGCAAGCAAGCAAGTCAGAAAATATCAAGGGAAAAACAAAGCATTATCATTACGTGCCCAGAGGAGCTACAAGCTGCACTCATCTATCAAAACTTTTGCAACAAATCGGGCAGAAGCATGTGCAACCCATCTCATCCACAATCGAGAGCGGCATTGAAGAAGAGAGACAAAAATTTAATGAATCCTTAAGTTTTAATCTTATTTCATAAATGTTTTATTATTATTTATTTAAGTTTTATTTTTTTGATTTTTAAAATTTAATGAATCTTTAGTAAAGCTTAGACTAGAAACTGTAGATGACTCCATGAATCAGTGTGAGCATGAATTATTGTTTCTTCCAAGCTCTTAGCTTTTAGCTTCTTAAGATGTTTCTCTAGCACATCTTTTTAAGATTTTTTTTGATAAGACTGAAAAAATGTTTGTTTGCGACACGTAAATAAATATATTTTACATTACTCTTCATTTCCATGTTTACTTCTATATGTTTTATATAATACAAAAATAATAATTATGCTCAAAATTAATAATTAATAATTGTATGAAAAAATTAAATTATAAATAATATAATTATACTTATACTTATTAGTCTATATTATATATTTAAATAAAACTATTAAATATATATAAAATGATTATAATTTTAATAATTCATTATTATTATAGTTTTATATTATGACCAAAATTAGTAATTAGTAAATGTATTTGGCAAAGGCAATTAATGAAGAGGAGTATTATGCTGATGAGAATTACATGGGGTTCGACCAATGGGAAGAATGAATGAGATTTGAAGGTGGGTTACCAAGTTGAGATGATTCAAATCATATTAACTATGGTATAATCATAATCAATTTATAATGGCAATCTCCTTGAATGGTCTCTTCCAAGAGTTCATTCTAATTATTTAACTCAACAATAGCTCTTGTAATTTGAGCAACTGCTTTGGTGTCTTTCATTCTTCTCATTTCATCTCTCTCTAAAGAAATATTGCCTTTATAATGTACATACAACAAGCAACATTAATATCCTAAAATCAAGATTTCATGATCCATGCTACCAAACCAAACTTCAAACCATTGTTTTTGTGCCTCCCTAATTATGATTGTCATATAACAATTTGTACATAGGTCTTGTATATTCGCAATATCTGTTTTGAAGCACTTGCTTTACAAGGAAGACAACTTACATCATTTTGTGTAGGAATTCATGCTTAAAAACCAATAAAAAATCTTCCACTCAAAATTTAATGCATTTTGATCTATTGGCTTGAAGGAATTGTGTGAGGATTTGTGAATGACAACTCTAAATGAAGAGTTGGAAATTATTCTAGTTGTACATCATGTCTCTTCATTATCAATTAAAAAATAGTATTAATGTCAACAAGCTGACATTCTTATGCACTAATCATTTTAATTTATTTTATGTGGTCTTTTTATTAAGAATAATTAAGTTTATAAATTTATCTGGATACCATTGTTTCTTAGAATGGGCAGATTTGGAAAGAGAGCATCGATTTCTTGACATGGAACATGGCCAAATATAGCCCACTCTCAAGTTTTTAAACATGGAATATAGTTAAATTGGTACCATACATTATGTTCCACTATCTTAAAAATTTATGAATGTGGATTGTATGATAAAATGTACTTCATAATACACTACAACAAGTCCTACATTCTTGAGATTTGTAAGCTTGAATCAAAATGAAATGTAAACCAATAATTGATATCAAAACTTATCCCACATTCTCAAGATTTAAGTTTACAATTTCAAATGATGGACATCAAATATTTGGATTCATAGGCCAGAAATAGAGAAAATTTGTTGCATTGGTATGTAAGAATTTCAAACATGGGTTTTCCAAAACTTTCTGTTTGGATCTATTCATATAAATCCATAGATAATGTAATAAAGGAAAAATGCATACATATATACAAGATATCAATCCTCGAGATGTAGGCAATAGGGCATTGAGCCCTCTGCTGAGGTGAAATATTTCAATATATTGCAAGGAGAAGGCATAACATGACCTTGATTGTAATGGAGTCTAATTATCTTCCTCATTCAAAAGTTTTATTTTAGTGGACTATACGATGCATAGTTAATTTGAAGCTTTAATTTCTCCATAAAGATTTTTTTTGCATAGACATCATCATTTGCTAAATGGCTTACAATTGATCTCATGTACCTACTTCACAAATGTATGAAAAAAATAGACCAATTTTTTTCCTAAATATGATTATACTATCTAATTATTATTATAGATTATATTTTTAACAAAAACTATATATATATATATATTATTATTATATTTTAAAATAACAAAAAAATATATATAAAAATGTAATTAAAATTATGAAGAAAAAAAAAAGAGAGGTCCAAAATTAATCCTAATTGACCTTCCACACATCTTCAACGTACCCATTGCACACTATGGTGCAATAGCTAGTTAATATATGTTATATTATAAAATATATATATATATTTTTTATAATATAATATATAATATATTTCATATATAATATATAATATATGTGAAATATACTATTGTATATTACAATAAATTCATTTTATAATAAACGGATATTCATTTATAATGGATATCTATTATTAGTCCCATTGGATTTGTTGCCAGGTGGGAATATAATAAAGTTTTACATAATGGATATCCGTTTATAATGGATATCTATTTCTTTGAGCACTTTATAACGCGAAATCTTCCTCATTTTCATGACCTCCAACGACCTCCAGGTATGTGATTTTTGCATTTTTTCTCATTTTTTTGTTAATTAGTGATTAATTTAAGGTTTTTTTTGCATTTTTTGTAGTTTTATTGATTTTTTTCATTTCTATCTAAACTTACAAATAAATTTGAAATCCTAATTAGTGGAAAACAAATTAAAAACATCAAACAAAAAAATTGAACATTAATTACTAGAAAAAAAGCAAAAAATTTAACCTGGCACATTAAACAAACATAAAATATAACCTTCATTACCCCCTTTTTGCATTTTTTTTAACAGTTTTACATTATTGTCTATTTTTGCTTCATCTTTATCAACTACTCTCATGTTTTTCTTAAATTTTTGCTTTGTTTCTTATTCTTAAATTAGTAATTCTTTGCTAAACAATTTTTTTTTAATTTTTTAATTGTTTTGACTCTCCTCGGCTCTCAAAACAGAAATGATCCTTATTGGAAGTGCTCTAAATTTCCAATACTTTGTGAGTTTGGATCCATTGTTAGTACTAACCAAACAAAACTTGTCCCTGCAGCCATAGGGAAATGGGCAAAGTGAATGGGTAATAATCAATGGGCTATGCATGAGGTTATCATATTGTATCATATACAAATAATAGTCTCCCGCACAGCCCATCGATTATTGCCCATTAACTTTTCCCATTTCCCTATGGCTGCAGCGACAAGTTTTGTTTAACCATTACTAACTATGTATACAGTCTCACAAAATATTGGTAATTTAGAGCTTAACACTTCCACCTTTTTTGAATCAATTGGGAGCAAGAAACACTTCCACCTTTGTTGAATCAATTTGGAGCTTAACACTTCCACATTGCAGCAAGGTAAAAATTTAATGTATTTTTAAATGAGATTTCACATCACTTTAACAATCATTTGTTTTCCATTTACATGCCTTAAACATAAAGGAGCTTTACACATTTTTTCATTTGTACTTAATCAAGTCATTTATATTGAATGGTTTAAGAGGATCTTTAAACATTTATCTTACATTTTCAAATTACAAATTTAATGCAGGTTCACTTATAACTAAATCATGGATCGACGCCCTCCACCTCCACCCACTCCACCTCGTAACCCACCACCACCACCTGCATTTGATGGTGCTCACTTTCGAGAACAAGTCGATGTGCATGTTAGAACCATTCAAGATCAAGTTAATTCCATTCAAAATGAAGAATGTGTTCACTCATTATTGAAGCGTTTTGCATAAAAAAAATGCAAATTGTTGTTGATGCGGTTAGGTCCATGGAAGTGGACTTAGACGAGCATCAATGATGGCTAGAGGAAAGGAGACAAAATCAATCTAAAGAGGAAAACACAAAGAAGTGAAGAGATGCAACTAAGAGTCACAAAAATTTCTTAAGACAATGATCTTATTTTTATAAAAAAAATTGATCTTGGATGGATATTTTATAAAGAATTTTGTTGGATGGATATTTTATAAAAAATTGGGTTGGATGGATATTTTTAGTGTTGAATTTATGAATATAATAGTATAATGATGAGACAAAAAATTAGTAATAAATATTAAATCATCTATTAATTTAGTGTTTGTTCATATATAGTGAACTTATTCATGCATCATGGTTGACTGATGTATTATTTGTTGATCATAATTATTGTATAGATTTAACTTGAGCAATCTAATTAACACGTGTCTTGATGTCTTCTAAGGATTTTTTTTTGAAATGCATCAAAACCCTTTGGTGCAAATAATATTCTTGTTTATGTATCATGATTCTGAAGATAGTGATTTTTATTCATGATCATTTTATACCTTTTACATGAATTATCTAATGACATGTTATTCAACTTGAAGGTTTTAATGGCATGAATGTTGAATTGAGTTGTAATGGTTTTGTTTGATGGTTGTATCACTTCTTATTCTAGATGGTCCCAACACAGGAAAACACTCTTCCTCTCAACTCTCTCCCTCTCCCTCTCTCTCAGGTCTCTCCCTCCCTCCCTCTCTCTCTCTCTACCTCCCTTTGTCTGTCTCAACTCTTTGTCTGTCTCTCCCTCTCACTCTCAGGTCCCTCCCCCCTCTCTCTCAAGTCTCTCAGAGCTTCCTCTCTCCCTAGATCAACTCTCTCTCTCTCTCAAGTCTCTATCTCTCTCGCTCTCTCCCTCTCAAATCTCTCTCCCCCTCTTTGCCTCTCTCTCTCTATGGTCTTTCTCTCTTTCTCTCTCTCCCTCTCACTCTCAGGCCCCCCTCTGTCTCTCTCAAGTCTCTCTCTCTTGGACTCTCTCCCTCCCTCTCTTCATCTAAATACTATCTCTCTCTCCCCATCTCAAGACTCTCTCTCTCTCTCTCTCTCTCTCTCTCTCTCTCTCTCTCTCTCTCTCTCTCTCTCTCTCTCCATCCCTCTCAGGTCTCTCACTTCCTCTTAGGTATTTCTCTCTCCCTCTCTCTCAAGTCCCTCCCACTCCCTCTCTCTCTCTCTCTTTAGAATTGTCCGCACATCAATAAATATATAATATATACTATGTATTAAATATATTATATAATATATATTGCATAATATTAATATAATATTTCATATTTCATATATATACTATATACTATATATAATAATTAATATCTATACTATATAATATATAATATAATAATGTAAATACTATAATATAATAATATAATAATGTATACTATAATATAATATATAATATATTACATATAATACATAATATCATATATTATAAATATATGAATTATAAATACATAATACATATTATATATAATATGTATTATAAATAAAAATAAAAATAAATAACAGATATCCTTTTTGGTTTGTTATTACCAAACCAAAATGGATATTGCCTTGGGATTTGGTTCAAAATTACCTGACCTACAAAGTCAACCCAAAAACGTGTTTCTGATTTTTTTTTAGTTTTTTGAAGTTCGCCCTTGTGGTTGATGACATTTTTTTTACCCAAATTTCATCAAATGAAAAGGGTTTTTAGAAAAAAATGTCAGCTTTCCACCAATATAACTTTTTCCTTATTTTGAGTTTAATAAATAATTATTATTGATTTTCTAACTACATTATGTCTAAAGTCCTGATTGACAGGATGATTGAAAAACTTCTATAACTTTCAAACTACTTAATATTTTTTGAATCTACAAAATGCACCACATTTTATGCTTCACAGACTATAGGATAAAAAAAATTGAATTCATAATTTTTTGACCAAGTTATGGTGGTCTGACGCAGATGTTTTAATAATTATGAAAAGTTCTAATAAAAAATCATAACTAATTATTTACATGGAAAAAAATTACAAAAAAAAATCCAGCACATCCAGACAAGTGTCCTCTACTTATATTGAAAAATTCATTTTATTTATTTTTTAATGTTTTTCTTGTACTTAGGGTGGTCAGACATACACCTGCTTCTTATCTTTTTCTTGAAAATTTAATACCACTACATTGAAATTTCAAATTTTCTCAAAACAAATTTATTTTTTTCCAAAAGAGGAATAGTGGCCTAGAAACTACATTCAATTTGATACAAATTTTGTTCTTACATATTTTTCGAATTATGTTAATAACCTATTCAAATTTTTATGTCAAGTTGTCTAATTATGATTTTTTGAATTTTCATCACCACTTAGAGGCCTAGTTTGGACCCCCATGATCCTGCACATACCCCGCTTGGAGTCATAACTTTATCTATTAAAGTTGGAAAGGCTACCTTACAAAATCCTATTCATGTTATACCTCATGAGCTTTCATATAACCTTTTAGGAAGACCGCGGATTCATGAGATGCATGTTGTGCCTTAAAATCTTCATTGCATAATGAAGTATGCTTACAATAATAAGGTGTACAAAGTAGAAGTTGATCCTGAGCCTAAAACTTGTTTAAAAGTAGAAAAAGGAACACCAATTCATCTAAAAACATTAATTCCAACATCGAAGATAGAACCCATAACAACTACACAACAAGAGATTGAAACAACATCAAAATTATTGGAAGATGATTGGGGTTCGTTAGATTTTACACCTTTGTTCTTGGGAGAATACAAAATCAACAATAGTGAAAAACAAAAAGGGAAAACAATAATGTCAACACAACAAGAGCTTACACAAGGTGAATCTTCAACATGCAACAATTACACAACTGATTTTGACACAAACAATTATGAGCCACCACCAAATCTGAAAGAGATGAAGAAGCTTTATGGAAATGATTATGAGCTTATGAAACAACTGGGTTATAGTGGAAAAGGATGTGGTACTAGAAAACAAGGTATCCGTAACCCTATATATCCTCACATGCAATAAAAGACTCATGGTCTTGGTTATTGTCCTTCAAAAGACATAAAGAAGACTTCACTCAATATCAACACAACTTCAAAAGATTCCTCTAAGACAACTTTAACAATAGTGCATCCTGAATTGATAGACACTAGTGGCCTTGATTGTTATTGTTATCATGTGGGATTTGCACCCACATGCAAAGTTGTAAAACTCTACAATCCCATGTAACATTGGATTACTTTTAGGTTGTGGGTATCCTATTCGAAAGTAAACCTCCAAATTCTAGGTTGGCTTCCTTTTTGATTCTCCTAGAAACTACTGAATTGGATGGAAAAGGGTGAAAAAATATTTGATTGAAAATGAAAACTAAGCCAATCCTAGTAGGTGATTGCATCGAATATGATAATCTAATGGCAAATAAATTCACAATTGTAAACTCTAGGAATACCTTACACAACTCATTAATTGCAATCTTATGACAAAACTGTTTGAAAGGACGGAAAATTAATCTTTTATGGTAGGAAAAAAATGTTTCACAACCTGAAATTGATAACTGCATGCACAACCTAAGACCTGAAACTTGATTGCATTCAAGAATTTGTAATAATGAAAGAGAAAAAATTTAAAGGTTTTGATTAATAAAACACATTAAGCTTCATCAAATCAATCATTTACTGCATAAACTTAGTTACAAGAAGGTAAAATCTATATTCTTAAGTCAACAAAAGGAGAAAATTGCAATAATATAACTGTAAAACCTACTTAATATATTAATTTGAAACTAAAAACTAAGTTACAAGATATTTCCCTTTGCAGAATGCAAAGGCTGAAAAATAAGAACTAAAGGAAAAAGAATAAATTTTTCCAATATATACAAATAGGCATGCATAAAGAAGCCAAGAGGTGGAACTAAATGAGAACTGAAGTCGAAAATATCCTAAAGTGTCCTCTCACAAGCAAAAAAAAGAAAAACTGTGGAAAAAGAGGGCCTGCCACTATTGCAAATTGAGCTTAAATAGCTCAAAACTCCGCGTCACACTGCATGTAACTGAAAAGTAACTTGGAATGGATCTAATGTGAATGGAGGTGGCACTAAAAGTGAACTGAAGGTGCAAACTTCCATTCATGAGCAAAGATGAAAACTGTTGAAAAAAGGGCTTGAAACTAGAGAAAATTGCACTTCCACCATCTCAAAATAGTCAACCATGCATTTGGATCCAAAAGAACTCTAAAAATACTCATCCAACTGAAGATGTAACTCAAAAAGTGCCTCTCATGCATGGAAAACTAAAAATCATGCAATATCTCCATTTCACATGCATGAGAGCAAATTTTTTAATAGTATTTTTCAATATTTTTCCTCCCATGCATAATCTATAATCAACATCTTTTGCAAGCATCATACTTCACCACCTTTACATAACATATATCATAATGCAAAATCATGCATTCAATCACCTCACTAGGCATAATCTTTAATATCTTAGCATAACTTATAAGCACTTAGCATATAATATGCATCAGCCATATCATATTTCATAAGGCACTGAGCATTTGGCTAACTGGTAACACCGACCACATAATTGCAAAGGCCAACCACATAATGTTTCAATCACTAGGAAATGTGGAGACCACGGGGAAATAAAGCACAATCATTTTGTGTTTAGCAAAATGTCAAAAAATCCCATTAAGCCTGTGCAAAAGGGATTAGGGATAACTAAACTTAATCATTCCTTCTTTTGATCTTGTCAATGCTTGAGGAGTGAGGCTATGGTATTGTGGCCACCGCTTGAAGCTAGGGTTTGATGTAAAAACTATTAAATCTCTAATGTTCCTAAGGATTTCCTTGAAGATAACCATAATAAATTACATAGTGAATCTCTCTATGTGTAATTTTTTGAGCATTGCTCCATTTCAAAGAATCCCTAGGCTCTCTTAGTCATGACCTCACCATCTTCTGTTGGATTTTCTTATGCCTCTGTGATCTTCTATTGATATATTTTATTCTATTTCTTCTCTAATTCATTTCTTGTGCTTTTATTTTTGTGTGGATACTCTTCTTGGTGACTGTTACCAGTTTTCACAACTCAATTGGTGGAGCTGATTAAATTTTGTTATATCTTAAGGTGAAAGTTCAGTTTTTTTGCTTATGCATTAAGTGTTGTTTGCACTATTCTTATCAAGTATCAGCTATGCATTGTTTGAGAGAGAAAAATTTAGAATTATTTTTTAATTCTTATAGAACAAATGAAGTACAAAGCTGAATATACAAATGATTAAGCATTCATTTCTTTCATTTTATTTCATGATATTGTTACATTACAGATTTCATTTGATTGCGAGAATGCAAATGATTATACAAATTTGCATTGAGATGCATTTTCTTTTCAGAATTAAAAGAAGAAGGAGAAACTAAGGAATCCACACAAGCCATGGAGTTAACTGTTGCAATGCATTATAAGGAACATTTTACACTACTAAAGATGCAAGAAATGAAAAACCACATAGGTATGAACATGGTCATCATTGCATGTGCTTGTGGATGACACATAAGTGGTGCACCATCCTTCATCCTCAAGCTCTGATTGACCTGTAAGAGAAAAAGAGAGTTGTTAGAGCTGTGAATATGAACACACCTACATGAACCACCAACAGTAATGGAGAATGCTACTAACAATACACTGAAACAATCAAGAAGAACACATAAATCAGAGTTGAAAGTGTAAACATCATGATATATATTGTTTTTGCTAACATTGTTTGTTTCTTGTGCAATTATAGGAAAAGTCATGTAGCTGGTCATATATGAAGACACAAAAGCATGCAGAGTTGTAGACATGGAAAATGTACAATTTCAGTTTGACACACTTGATCCTGATCACTAACATCATTTCCTCCAGAATCACACTCTCAACATTTCATCGTAATTCTATCCCTTAATCTAATTAATCATTTTTTATCTGATTAAGTCTATCACCTCCTCTGATTAAATTAATCAATTTAATTTAATTAACTTTACATCCTTGTTTAATTAAATAAATCATTTTATTTGATAAAATTATCTAAAGTCCTCTTATTAAATTAAATAAATTAATCCTTATTTGATTTAATCTAACATATTCCTCTTGGGTTAAATAAATCAAATCATTTATTTAATAAATCATTTCCTCTCAATTCTTGACTTAAATCAATTCATAAATTTAAGTCTAAATTGTCACATCATCTAATTCTTCATTAAATTAATCAAATGCTTGATTAAGTTAATCCTTCTTATTAAAATCCTCTAGAGAATGCAAGTTGCACAATAAATCAATTACTTTGATTTATTTAATTCTCCATTTTCCCTCACATAGTATCAAAAGGGAATATTCCCTTGTTTGAATTCAAAAAGTCCAAGTAGACTTGTACATCCAACAAGGCATTCACTCCTCTTACATGTCCTTGTGCATTGAGCCAAGTGGCATTTATTTTATTCCTTTTTCCCTCTCACATGTCATTTCTCAAATTTGAAATTCCACCTAATGACATTTATCATGCACATTGACCAAAATGTGCTCATTCCTCAACCATTCACATCTTGACAAGTGGCACTTGGCCATTGGATGTTGAATGATCCCACATTGCTCTATTTCATTTTCTCTTCCAATTTGGAAATCTATAAATTGGAGACTCCTCTCCTTATTCAACAACACAACTTTATCTCAAGAGATGGCTAAAATCTGCAAGAGATGGCTTAAACAATTTCATGTTGTTAGCACGAAAGTTAGTTTAAACCAACAAACTTAGACATCCCTATGAAATATTTAACCATGTCTAGATATGCAACCAATAAGTAGAAAAATAAGGTAAACAACAACATATAAGAAACATAATTAAACCTTTATCTCATAGTGGATTGGTGCCACGTTATTGTGTAGTAAGCAGCCCTTTCCCAATCCTTGAACAAGTTGAATGATGTTATGGGCAAGATTAATTCTCAAATGAAGAGAATAACCTTGCTTTAAATCTGTGAAGTGAAGGTGAATTTGAGCATAGTAAGTTTACTCAAAGTTTTATGCCTAAATCTTGCAAGGTATAGAACCAGAAAATACAAGAAAACAATTAGAAAATGTCTTGAAAAAATGGTTACCTTGATGAAAATCTGGCAAACAGGAGTCTTGGTGACAACAACAAAAAAAAAAAAATCAATCAAAAATCCCAAAAAAAATCAGAAAAGGGATTGAAAACAATAAAGCAAAAAATTGTCCTCTAGTGAAAACCACTTTGGTGGCGCTTTGGACAAGTACCTTGATGAAAACCTGGCAAACAAGCGTCAAGCATAAATAAAGCACTCTCTATCCACCAGGATCTGCACGACTCACTCATTCATTCCATCACATTCCGTTTATCCTCCATACACCCATCTGCTCGCATCCATACCATAGCCTGAGCTGGTGTTTGTATCATATTCTACTATAGTACTACTTGGCATATTCCTAAGGTTAGTTTGTCCTACCATTATCGAAGTAGTCTATCGCACCACGCTGGGGGCATGTTCCCACATGCATCGGATCAGATTCATGTATATTCTCGTAATCTTCTCAAAATCACTCAAAAAATTCAAAAACATTCAAAAAATTCATCAAAAATACAAAAACATTCAGAAAAATTCATCCAAATCCAAAAACATGTTGAGATATCAGAAAATATTCAAAACTTCATCACCGAGTCTTGTCAGTCTTTCACCTTGTCTGAACTACGTCGTCTCTGAGCTTGAACATAGGCAAGGTTGATCTTTGATCATCCCCTGAGACATTTAGGTCAGTCCTTAGGCATCCGTCGCATTGGCATTCTGTTTGCCCATCTATTTTTTCATTAAGTCAAGTTTGTCATCAGTCAAACTACGTGGTCTCTGTGTGTATAACATAGGCAAGGCTAATCTATGGATCAGCTCCCGAGACCCCTAGGACAGGTCTTTAAGTTAGTTTGTTCATCATAAATCTTGAAAATACCAAAAACATTAAAAAATCAAAAAATACCAAAAACATTTGTAAAACATCTCAAAATTCCAAAAACATCCAAATACTTGAAAAAAACTAAAATGTTGCATCCATTTCATCTCGCTTTCACTCGTGATTGTCTCATTCATAATAAATCAATCGTCACTTTCACCCTTTGGTGAGTTAGTCAGAAACAAGTCTAGCAGGTTCAAAAGTGAACACTCTAATCGTCAAAAGTATTGAAAGTCTAAGTCAGTAAGCAAGCAAGTTGGTCAACTCAGAATATCAATAGCTTATCACCCAAATCGGTCCCATCAAAACTCTAATCACAACATGTCCTAAGATGAAGCTTTCCTATGATGGACATAAGCATCAGGTACCCCCCACAGTAGTTTAGCCTTGGCTAGTGGTATGAAGAACATTAGCTTGTTTGTTTGCTTTATTCGGTCTTTTATTGGCTTATCTTATTTTGTGCTCATTCCAAGGACCTCTCGATGATACCTAAAAAAAACAGGTTTAGAGAGAAAGGAATGGGGCAAGGATTATTATCTTTTTTATCTACTGTGCTTTTGGGATACACTTGTAAAATAACTTAGTCATACGTGCTTTGTTTGGTTTGTAGGGAGGGTGTTTTAGGTATCTTGTTGACTACATAGGAAGGCTTGCTTTTCTATATTTTGGTCTGAGATGTTTAGAATGTCTAAACTACATCCTAAATGAAGTATGCATGCTAAGTGTGAACAAGAATGCTCCTATCTGATTGACGAGTCAAAGTCCATCACACTAGGTACAACGCCATCCTAGTCCTTTATACCTTGATGCATTGTACCTATGTGTGTTATCAAACATAAAGTAATTAGCCCTTTGAAAATCTCAACTCCTGATAAGCAATACATCATCATCATCGGTAATAATGTGAACTTGTGTGGATCCTCCTTCCATCCATCTTATTCTTCTTATTCTTCTATCTTTACTAACATTTTTATCTAAAATCAGTGTGTTGAATCAAGGTATACATGAGACTACCCATAGTGGAGGACTATCTATACATCGTCAGATTTGTTTGCATCAAATGATTATCTTTCATCCTTTGATCAACATAGCCACTCCTCTCGCATGTTTATTGCGATCTCGATCGGAAAACCATCCATTTCTGTTCGATCTCTTGAGGGGGCAATATATCAGCATAATCCTTCTGTTAGGGAAACAATAGGGAATTCAAAAAAAATTGAAAAATTTTGAACTTTGATCACAACAGTTTATTCTTTGAATCAATGCAACAAGTTGACTGCTTCAAAGAGGGGCAAAATGTAGACATGGAAAATGTACAATTCAGTTTGACACACTTGATCCTAATCACTAACATCATTTCCTCCAGAATCACACTCTCAACATTTCATCATAATTCTATCCCTTAATCTAATGAATCATTATTTATCTGATTAAGTCTATCACCTCCTCTGATTAAATTAATCAATTTAATTTAATTAACCTTACATGTCTTTGTTTAATTAAATAAATCATTTTATTTGATAAAATTCTCTAAAGTCCTCTTATTAAATTAAATAAATTAAACCTTATTTGATTTAATCTAACATATTCCTCTTGGGTTAAATAAATCAAATCATTTATTTAATAAATCATTTCCTCTCAATTCTTGACTTAAATCAATTCATAAATTTAAGTCTAAATTGTCACATCCTCTAATTCTTCAATAAATTAATCAAATCCTTGATTAAGTTAATCCTTCTCATTAAAATCCTCTAGAGAATGCAAGTTGCACAATAAATCAATTACTTTGATTTATTTAATTTTCCATTTTCCCTCACATAGCATCAAAAGGAAATATTCCCTTGTTTGAATTCAAAAAGTCCAAGTAGACTTATACATCCAACAAGGCATTCACTCCTCTTACATGTCCTTGTGCATTGAGCCAAGTGGAATTTATTTCATTCCTTTTTCCCTCTCACATGTCATTTCTCAAATTTGAAATTCCACCTAATAGCATTTATCATGCACATTGACCAAAATGTGCTCATTCCTCAACCATTCACATCTCGACAAGTGGCACTTGGCCATTGGATGTTGAATGATCCCACATTGCTCTATTTCATTTTCTCTTCTATTTTGGAAATCTATAAATTGGAGACTCCTCTCCTCATTCAACAACACACAACTTTGAGTAAAATTACTATGTTCAAATTCACCTTCACTTCACAGATTTCAAGCAAGGTTATTCTCTTCATTTGAGAATTAATCTTGCCCATAACATCATTCAACTTGTTCAAGGATTGGGAAAGGGCTGCTTACTACACAACAAGGTGGCACGAATCCACTATGAGATAATGTTTTAATTATGTTTCTTATATGTTGTTGTTTACCTTATTTTTCCACTCATTGGTTGCATATCTAGACATGGTTAAATATTTCATAGGGATGTCTAAGTTTTTTGGTTTAAACTAACTTTTGTGCTAACAAGATGAAATTGTTTAAGCCATCTCTTGCAGATTTTAGCATCCACAGGAGTAAAACGGGCTCCCACAAGGGTAGAGATCGACATGCTACCCCTTAATCTTACAAGTGGGCTTAGTAAAACAATGCATTATCATGCTCATCTGAGCCAATCATGAAGGAGTAAACGGTTTCAGTTATCAAGTGGTTAAATTTATTATCTATTGATAACAATTAAGTCTAAATAGAGAAATGAAGATTACAAATAAATAATAAACCTAACAGATTCAATTCAGCTGAAATCCATCATTTTCATTCTGGAAAAGTTTTAATATTGCTGCCATATTTTTTTTTTTCTGCCTTAAGTCTGTTCACATTTATGTTGTTTCATATTATTCTGTTTTGGAGTAGCAAGTGTTTTATCTCACAATAGTGATAGTGAATAGGCATACATAATGCCTTATCAATGGAGCATTAATAAAAACATATGAAGTGTTTGAGCTGAGGATGCATATTGTTTTTTGAAAGCATTCAAGTTATGACATGGAAGCGGAAGTACATCGAATGAATGGGAATATGCATCAAATATGATCAATAATAGTGATACAATGGCTGAAAGCCAAGTGATGTTTATTGAAGGCATGGAGATGGCCCTCAAAATAAAGCATAGTTTGCAATCTCATTGAAGCTACAGAAAAACAAGAATACAATACAATCATCTTTGTTCATTAAGAAATGCATTTATGCTATAACAATGGCATGATAAGGATTTCTAGAAATATAAAAGTGGGAAAATGTTCAAGTTTCAGAATAGCTCGTATGAAGATTTCATTACAAAAATGCAGATTTTCTCATTATTACAGCTGATCCACATGGGGATTCTCGTAAAATACAAAAATAAGGGAATTTCTTCCAAGATACCATATTACCCATATGAGGATTTTTAAAAAAATGAAGATTGTTACCATTTTTAGCTTTCCCATGTAGGGGTTTTGATAGAAAATCAGAATGGAAATAAAATACCATGGTGGGTCGAGCTTGAGTTTTGAGAGGTGAAAGATAAACATTATTCTTCTATAATACAAAGTACCCACACGAGGGTTTATGTTCAAACATGAGAGCTATCTAAATACACAAATGTAAGCTACAAATCTTTTCAAAATAATGAGAGCATGAGCATGTGATAGGCACGACTTGGAGGAATTCTTTGATGCACAAATATTCACTAAGTTTAAAAAAATCATGGGAGTTTTCCATCGAAAGTTGAGAATCTGAGACAAACAATGTATAAATACAAGAGTTTCATTGTGCAAGTCCATTATCAAGTATGTGATAGGCGCGACCTATGATGAAGAGGAAGATACTGAGATTTCCAACTTGTCTTTTCCATAAAATATCTTTATTATTTCTATTATTAATGGGTTTTGATTCATGAATATTATGCTCAGACTAAAAGCTCATGATGGCAGTTGCATCAAGCATAGGAATGGAAGCACAAAGAGTTACAAAAAAAATAAAAAATTACATATACAAGCCGCGACCTTAAGGATTTTGTTGCTTTCAAAAAATATAGAGGAAAGCCATGAAACAATGTGGAAATGAATTACCTTGCTCATTCACGGAGAGTCGATTAGCAGGAGGCTCGAATGGAAGCTCCTCTAAGCTACAAAATCAAGCTCTCATGGTGGTGGCGCCTTCCTTAGGTAGAGCTTTCTCTCAAAGTGCAAATGAATAATTTTATGGTTTTTACCTTTGGTTTTGACATTTTCCCTAATTCGAATTATGGGCCTTTCACTTTTCATTAAGATTAATTCCTTGGTTTTATCAATGGGTATTTCATACATGCCCTAGGTCGACTCAAGATAGGTTTGGCCTTAGTATTTTTTGCCAAGTCTTTAACTTAGACTTTATTTTGCAAATGGAAAAGCCTTAGAGTTGATTATTTTCAATACCTTGCCTTAGTAATAATAGGAGCATTTCATATTAGTGCTTATGTTTTGTTTTATTGATTTTTCTAGAAAATCAATTAGAGCTAGGTGGGTTATGGTTTAAATTCAAAGTGAAATATCTTGTGGTTTTTAGTATATATGACTTGATAAAATAAAATCATTTCATAAGTCATATCAAAGGTTTTGATTTCAATTGATTTTAAAAGAAATCAATTAAATGTAATAATGGAGATGGCTCTATATATGAGAAAAATTAAGTATTGCAAATGGAGAAATAAGGTTGATATTTTGCAAAAGATTCTATCTTTAATTGAAAAAAATAGAGCAAGTTGTAAAAACTGCATGATGTAAAGCAGAGAATAAAGCAATAATTTATAAATTATTTTATTTCTTATTGCTATTTTTAGCAGTTTGCATGCAAAGATGAGTTGAATTTTCTTTGGTCAGATTTGAGCTGCATGGAGATAAAATGAAGTGTTTTATTTGCTTTAAAAGCAAATTTTTCCTATTTATAGAGGTCTTATGGCATGCACATGCAAAAAGTGTGTTTTTTCCACTTTTATGCCATAGTTTGGAGCAGTTTTAGGTGCTTTTCCTTGAGATTTCTTCTTGAGCTTGGATTAGGGTTTTAGTGATATATCTTGGAGAAAAACTTAGTGTTTTTTCTAGTCCAAATTATTGATTCTTGCTCTCAAGCAAAAAAAAAAGTCTGTAACTCAAAAAATTGTACCTAGACTTGTAATACTCCTTCAGTTAATGAAATTAGCATTCCTACTTCTCAATTTGTATGGCAATTGCAGTTTCAGTTTGATGTAATTTATGAATTCTATTTACAGAATCCTTGTCATGTCCTAAAGCTGCAATTTTGATGTAGAAAGATCATAAATATAGGTTGCATGTTGTGTTCAAAGTCTAAATCTTCATGCAAAGTAATGATGTATTGAGTGTTCATGAGAAGTTGTGAAGTATTGTTTTGTTTTTCTAAGAGCTATTATGAGAAAACAAAGTCATCATTTAGTCACCATTAAGTTCTAGAAAGAATTTTTTAATCATAGATTTCATTCAAGTTCATCCTTCTAAATATTTTCCACAAGAAATCATTTAGGATAGATTCATTATTCAGAGAACCAACTCACTTTGGAGATTCCTTCTTTGTTTAGATCACCCACATCTGAAGAAGGTTTCCATGTGTCAACAAATAGTTAGATTTTTGCAAATTTAACAAGGGTGCATATCTGATTGATAACAGTGACCACCATTGGAATATCTTCGAAGTTTGCTTCCTAAGACTTTGGAGGGCATTTCTTTTGCAGCAATCCTGAGTAAGTTTCATTACTCTTACCTCTTCATTTCCTGGGAGAAAAAGCTCGATTCGAGCTAACAATGTATGGATAAGCTATTAATGGCCATGAACATTCATGTATTTGTCTCATTCTTTGAGTGCTCTTTAAAAAATATGGATACATCTTCATTGCTCTGTGAATATTAATTCAAAAACCCCACTGTTTGTAGAAAATAAATGAAACTTTGTTGTTCGTTAGCTGCATTCCATGGCTTCCTGTAATGTGATCCAGCGGTTCTGGGTTTTGGTTTGATTTTTCTTTGAATGAAATGATAAACTAAGGCTTAGCCTCCATTGAAACTTGATTTTGCTATAACTTGTAAGCTCGGCGTGTAAAACATGGCCGCCATGAGAATATTTGAAAATAAATTCCATTAAGGGTTTTGAAACCCCTTCCTCCTTAAAGCTTGGCTTTCACTCTCTACTTTTTCTTGTAGCTTAATGAGGAGCTCGATCTGTGAAATAATCATGGCCGCCATGTTTTTTTTGTTTTTTTTTGGGTATCCACGACCTGAACCTTCATAGTGTGATCGAGGGTTTTAGAAACCCTAAGCCACAACCTCACTTGCTTTGTTTGAGAACCCATTTCCCTTAGAATCCTAGACTCTGCTTTCTATTGCCTCAAAGAGATGTCATCCCATAGAATGACATGATATGACTGTAGAATGTGCACAAAATTAATTTTGCAAGAAAGCTCTCAAAATATTTGAATTAATGCACTCTGGAACACCGATGATAATAGTATTTGCTTGTGTTCAAGTTGCACGTAGTCTTGTGGGTTTAGTGGATGATGATTGCATATAATTCTCACGTTAATAACCCTTATTACATCTCCTTATGTTGGAAACAAGATATTTTTATGGGTAGGTTGCGACTTTGATGTCTTTGGAAACATGGGTTTTGAAGGTTTTTAATTAAATTTTCCTTCAACATATTTCACAAGGTTCTTTCAAGAATATTGTGTCTTCATGAAAAACATGGCTATGACTGCTCTTATCTTTGTGGACTCTAAACATGCATTGTGCATGATAGAAATTGGGATTGTATAAGCTTGCAAGCTTTTCCATTGATTGTGACCCTAGGTTGATACTATAGAAAATTTGGCTGTCTTATTCGGCCTTTTCATTGTAAAGTTTAATATTTGAACCTTTCTACTGATAATGACCTTCTCCTATCACTACAAAGTGATTCTTCATGGCACTGTTATTGTTATCATTGATGAATATTTGTCACTGTGTGTTTGTGACTCTCACTTCCATTCAAATCCATGACTGCCCCATTGATGTGCCTTCACTGCTTTCTCCATGTTAAGGTAAAAATTTACTTGTTCCTTTGCTATTTGTTGATCTCAAGCTTGAAAATCATTGTAATGGATGTTTTTCCAGCAAGTTCATATTTGAAAATAATGCTACTCTACAAGGTTATTTGACTAATGCAAATTTACATTCACTTGGCCTCTTGCTTTAAACATAACTCTGAAGCACAAAAATCTTGTTTCAAATGTAACCATCTTCTATGTTTCCTTTGGAAAAGTTGCATTTAGTTCATTCTACAAAATATCTCCTTAGTGATGTTGAAAGATTATGATGCAAAATAATAACATTATAATTAACTATCTTAACCTGAAAACAAAATGATCATATTGATAATCTCTTTAAGTTGGAAACCCATCCATTACTCTTTTTGGTGGCTTCATGATAGTTTCCTTGGCATTATCAAATGAAAAAAAAATATGATTGCATAATTTATGCTCTACCCGTTGATGGTGAAAATGACACAAACAATGTTAAACAAAATATTTCTACTCTATTTCTCTTGAAAAATAAAGACAACATATAGTAGCCTAGCTCCCAAGGTCCTGGTAGTTGGTTCTCAACTATCTTGTGTCACTCAAGTGGTCCATGCAACTGTAATATTCAAGGGGCATTTACTGGTAATAAGGAATGCAAGCAATGACTAATTCATCTAGCTGTTTTTAACAAAAAAAAGGGTTTTTAAATAAAAGAAAAAGATAGATTAGGGCGTACATCAGTGAAAGATGAATAAAAATTATCTAATATCCAGACATATATCTTCAACAATGAATGTTCTTTCCACATATAAAATAAAACCATAACATGATGCAATTTACATAATAGTCCATACTATTGCATGCATCTAAGGTGCTTAATTTAACATCACAATCATACACCATAAATATTTCAAAGATTCCAAAAGAACACATTTTCATTCGCTGCCAAGATCATAGATCAATAGATTTTCAACAAATTCAATTCACGGATAATCTAATGAAATAATCCTTAAATCTGGTTTTTTCTAAGGATTTTCATCACAAAAAAACACTTATGCTTCAACACAATCAGTGGCATACAGATAGACTATAATTCATCAACCTTATCCAATAAACTCAATTCCAACACCATATTGCGTAAAAACATGTATTTATATTCAACTGTAAATAAAATAACAAAGTATATTTGTAAAAAAAACACTACAAAAAATTCTATCTCCTACTATCAGGTGGCTAATCTTATTCTCATCAGCCGACCTTTACAATATGGTACCCCAAAGGTATTTATAGATGTACAAAAATCTGAAGTCATTTCTATCTTAAGTCGAGATCCACCTTTTCAGGAACTTAAATTTTCTTGGAAACTCAGATCAATTGATCTCTAGTTCCCACATTGATCATCTAGTTAAACTGGAGAGAAGAAGATAAAGGAGAAAAGAAAGCCATGCACCCACAAAACTGCCAGTCATGCATGCGAAGGAGAAAAGAAAACCATGCATGTATGAGACTATCAGTTATACATGCAGAGTTTTCTCTAAAGTGTACTCATCGTAACTGGAGAAGACTTCTTGAAGCATATCCAAATCTGGCCCATCAACGCAACTATCTTCAAACTTGATCCTCTCTAATTCCGTAGAAGCAAATCCTCTCATGTCTTTTAACTTTTTCAACTCCCTTCTAGCTCCCCTTACCTGTTCTTTAATATCCATCAACTGATCCAACAATAGATCCTCTCCATCATCTCCCTTTTGCACAACCTCTTTAAGCCTATCATCCCATTTCTCTTTTAGTTGGCTCAAAGGTAGGCCTTCCTTTAGTGATATATCAACATTTATTATAATAGCAATAACCGCTTCTAACTGCTCAAGCTGTTCATTTAGATCCCTACTAGAATCTTGAACTTCATTCTTATGTTTATATAAAAGGCTAGATCTAAACCGGATTATGCTGGAGGTCTTTTCCAAGAAATCTTTGTCGTCCTCTTCAAGTATTGACTACTCCAGAAGAGTGGACTTCGGCAATTTATTAACCTCTTTCAACTTCTGGCTATATCCTCTATACTCCTCCTCCTATTCTCCCAATACTTTGGCATACTAATTCATCTCTTTTATTAACTCCTTCGTCATCTTGTGAACCTCAAAATTGCTGCTCAACACCTCACCTATCTCCTAATTAAGCCTGTCAGTCCACCTATCCAACATTTCAGCCTTACTCCTTATCTGTACCAAATCATCCACCTCTCATTTGCTAAGAAAAATTGGTGTCTCAATGGTGGTACTTTTTCATGACCTTGGAGTAGAAAAATTCTTCAAGAAAGTGTTTATTTGATCCAATTGAGCCTCATCATTCTTGATTTGGTGGATGATGCTACCGCATCTATCAAGTTCATTTGTTGATCTCTTGTGGGTCTCCCCAAGTTAACCGTGCCCAACTGATAATCAGTTAGCTACATATTCCCTACATCCTTGTCCACCATCGGTATTGCACATTCAACAACAATCTCTCCTCCTTCGATGAGTCTAGTGGAATGCAGGATTCTGGCCTTCTTCTTGGGCCTTTCTTTTTCAATCTCCTTCATCATATCACCCCAATTGAGAGGCTGTCAGAGTGTCACTGATCTCTTTTGAAGATCAAGTTTCAACCAAGTGGGAGCACTTGGAGTAGTGGTCATCATAGTTGAAGAAGAAGAAGCAGTAGTAGAGGTTTGTTGCACATTAACCTTAGGTTAAGAATCAACCTCTTGTACCTCTTGTTCTTGCTCTACATTTGTTTGTGCAAGATTTTTCAGCTTCCTCCCTATCCTTTTGTTCCTGTATTCTCTTTTCTTCTTCTTCCTTCTTCAATTTTTCTTCTTCTAATATTTTCTCCTCAAGTACCCGGTTTCTCTCTTCTTCTAATGCTTTAAGTCTATGCGTGTCTTCCTTTTCCTTTTGTAGCTTCTTGGCCAGCTCCTCAACATCTTTCTCTTTTTGCATATGTTCTACTTCCTCTTTCTTTTTATAGGCCTCTTCAACAAGCTTCAATTTGGCCACAAGGTCTTCTCTTTCCCTTCGTTGCTTTGCCTTTTCCTCCTCTAGATCATGAATTTTCTGCACCAACTCTAGCTTATCATTCTCTTTCTTGGTCCTGAGCTCCTACTCCTTTTTCCTTTGTTGTTTTTGCACTTCATTAGCTCTTTGCTTGACTTCCATTTGTTGTTGTTTAAGTAAGGCATCAACTTGTGCCTTAGCATCTATTTCCTTCTATTTTTCCATTGCTTATGCATGTGCTTGAGCATCCGAAGCCTTCTTTGCTTCCTCAAACAGTTCCCATTGATCTTCCTCTCTTAAAATATGCTCAATTTCCTCCTCTTGAGAAGTGCCCATTGATAATACAATCTGATGATAATGCAGCAGTTGTCATTGATCAAAAAGGAAATCCATTGAGTTAGAGTCATCTAATCAGCTCTTCACTTGGCTTCCATTTTTTGTTGTTGAAGTAAGGCATCAGCTTGTGCCTTAGCATCTATTTCCTTCTTTTTTTCCATTGCTTTTGCATGTGCTTGAGCATTCGAAGCCTTCTTTGCTTCCTCAAACAGTGACCATTGATCTTCCTCTCTTAAAATATGTTCACTTTCCTCCTCTAGAGGCATCTTTTCTTGTGCATATTTCTCTGATAAGGTCTCATCAGAGTGTTTCAACATCATGGATCTCCAACTCTACTCCTTTTCCCTTTAATGCTTCAACTATACCATGAAGAGTTCCTTCAGGCATCCCTCTGCCTGATTGCTTTGTAAGAGGGACTTGAGTAGATGACTCACCTATTGCTGGTGTTATGACAAATCCCATTTGGGAATCCTCCTCTTGTACTGTAGGTAAATCTTGAGTAGGGGCTTCAAGCTCGATCTCTTCAATATCAGGAGGGAAGAACTCCAAAGGTTCCTTGGAAGGAAATTTCCTCTTGATTCTCTTATATGCCTTCCCTTTCTTAGGAGCTGGACCCCCAGGAGTTTTGGTTCTTAGAACAACCCAGTGGATACTCCTATCCAAGACTGGTCTCCCTATTTTCTTGATGTCGATGGTCTCCTCACCATCCCAATCTACCAGATCCAAACTTTTGGTACCAATATTCAATGCTTCATGTAATGGATCCAACACAACTCCATCATCTACTAATGTATCAAGAATATCATGTTTGATCCTGAATTCTACCATGAGTGAAACAAACAACCTCTGATAATTTCTCTTCCCAAGGTCATATTCATCCTGAAGATCACTCTAGAAGTCCTCTAACAGATTGAAATGTTTGTCAAAGACTAAAGGCAACAAAGAATTCATTTTATTCTTTGGATCAAAGTGCTTTCGAGCAGTATACAAACCCAACTTCAAATGTATCCACTCACTACAAACCACCTTAGCTCCCGCAAGGTCTGGGCAGCTGTATTCACCCAATTGCATGGGGAACTTGTGACAACCTATCTTGTGTTTTAACCCAAATCAGGCATTGACCCCCAGAGCTTGATAGACAAACTCCATCAAAACCATCTTATTACTGCAACACCTTGGAAGTAAGTGAGGCTGACCCTCAAATCCTGCCAACCTGAAATAAGTGAACTTGGGGTATTGGATATACCAACATCCCAATTCTGTGATAAAGGCCATGGCTTCCTGGCTCAATCTATATCCTGCATCTCCATTAAGCTAGTTAATGATTACATATAAGAATGCATCATTAACTCTTCTAATTTTTTTTCAGAAACCTTCAGGGATAGCTTATCATAATGATCCCTTACTCTCTTTTTTCCATCAACTTCTCCCAATATTCCCACTCTATTCAAACCTGGAAAGATACCTCCTCTAGCTGTTGCATAAACAACATAAGAAGTCATGAAAAAGCTCTTGGTTTCCCTTATTCTAGTTAACTGGTCATGAATGGTATCTGAGACAATCATAGGCCATTCAAACTATTGCTTGCCATTAAAGATTGTCTGAATGAAAGGAAACATCCATTCCTTGAAATGAAATGCATCCCTCTTCCTAAAGGCTCTAGACAACATCATTATTAGGTCTGATACCTCCTTGTAAAATTTTATCCTCTTTGGTTGATCATGGAGCTTTGTTAGAGACTTCTTCTCTGTTCTCAACCACTTCTTGTTCAAGTGAGCCTTGTTGGACTCCTTGTGTTTTCTATATATCCCTAAAGCATCTGCCTCATTTAACTATACCAAGTTCTTTGGATCAGGGACACTGAACATGTGCTGAAACTTTTGAGGAGTTAGATCTATAATCACATTATCCTGTGAATCCATACATTTCCTAGTGGTTGGATTGTAAGATTTTGCTGCTATCATAATAAATTACGGGCATTAGATGGATAGAGGAAATATAGTAATGTGAGCCAAGCCAAACTCAACTATTCTTCTAGTTCTTCCTGTTATATCCTCAGTGAATGAGTTTGAGTATAACTCCTCAAAATTGAATGGGCCTAGATTGGTGTCAGTTACATCAGAACAATCAGATTCCACTTTGCTGATAGTGACGACAAGACCCCTATGATTATATCTCAAGGTATAAGGCAACTGCTCTGGCTTAATCTTCTTAGGCTTAGTTGATGCCTTTGAAGTTTCTGTAGGTTGATTCCTTTGGGAAGCGTCTCCTGATACTCCTGAAATTATTTAGCTTCCTACAATACAACCTCAAATTAGATCCTTGAGTAAACATAACAACATATGCTTTAAAATTCTACCCTTCATATATACACGGAAGGTGGAACTAGGTAGAAAACACTCTAAATAGTCTCTTTTTAATAAAAACATTGTTGGGATCAGAGCAAAAACCATAATTAAGATTATAGTAATAACAAGCAGGCCCGAAGTCAGAATTGGAATGATAACCAGAATCGGAATCGAAATGGAAACTAATTTGGTTTCATGAAGATTTTCTAATTTCACATTCAATCCTGATTCCACTTCTGCCTAGGTTACCGTTATTTTGAAGTTCTGCTTTGTATTGTAAGTAGAGTTAGAGAGAGGATGGAAATGGAATCGATACTTATTACAAAACATGGTTCAAAGTCTAAATCGATTCCGATCCCGCTTCCGCCTAAAATAACCATGATGCCATAAGAGATTTTAACCGACTGATAAACGACATCATCATCTAAGGACTAGGTCATATAAAAAATGAAAGGGCTTAAAAATAACCTATACAAGACCATCCCCATATGACCAAGAGGCAACTAAAATAATCAGGGCATCATTTTAAAATAAGAACGCATCAAAAACCTAAAAAAAACCGTTGATTTAAAATAACTAGGGCACGAATTTAACCCTATTTAAATTAACCAAATCTAAAGCAAAACAAGATTCCTAAGTAAAAACCATAATTTACTAAAGCCTACCAATGTAAAACAGTAACTAATCTATACACTTAAACACTAGGGCACCACGATGTGGTCATGATTAAAATTGTGAATACGACCGTGTCAAAAAAAAAAAACAAGAAACAAAATGAGAAAAAAAAAATGAAAATAAGAAAACCAAACAAAAGAGAAAGAAAACAAATCACACGAACTCACAGAGAAACACAAATTCGCAAGAAACCAATGACTGAATAAAAATGAAAAACATGAAACCAAACGAAAGAGAAGAAAAAAAAACCCTACCTCAAACACAAATAAATAAGTTAGTTCCTTGAAGCGATCCACACACAATTGTCTCCCTTCCGATCGATTCACACACACAAATGCTCCACTGCAACTCCAGTTCACTTCTTGATCTTTTACAATAATGATAACTACCAGTTAATCCCTATTTAAGGTAAAAAATCATAGTTTCATATGTGCAGAGCTCCTGTAATTAATGCTATAAATGTGGCAAAGCAGAGTCGGAGCTACAGAGGGAACTAGCACATTACTACTATGCGACTTTAGTAAATTCAACGACCATGGCAGGAGCAGAATCAAAGTGAAAAATGATTTAGAAACCTGGGTAATTTTCCAACTTGGTTCCCATTTCGGTTCCGCTTCCGTCAAAAAAGAAGAAAGCAAAACCAACAACAAAATAAAAACATACAAACTGAAAAAAGAAAAACATAACACAAAACCTAAGTCTAAACAAAAAGTGCAAAAAGTGGAGGCAGAGGCAGAACTGGAATTGATCTAGAAACTTTGAATAAACCCAAACTTAACTTCCACTCCAGCTCCGGCTCCGACATAGACAAAAAGAAAAAGAAAAAAGAAGATTGTTGAGATGGGGATTAGAATCGTTTTGAAAGAAGTTTTAAAGCCCGATTCGGTTCTGGCTCCGGTTCTGACAGAATAAACCAAAGAAAAACAAAGTGTTGCGAAAAGAAAGACTCCAAACTTTGTTAAAAAAAAACAACCAAGGAAAAAAACATAAAGGGGGACCCATTTTGACCAAGGTAAAAGATGGGGCGGTTATGCAAGGCATAACACTACCTTTTGTATAGCCTTGACTCTCCTTGATAGAATAATTGTCATACATGGCTTAAATGTCCATTCCATGAACAAAAACTCAGGCATGGTCGTTCCTGTGGGTAGTTGCACTAGGAAGAAAGTACTGCCATCATGCTCTTGTAGCATATCATATTTATCATATATTGTCTGAGGTAGCACTTCCTTCACTTTGTGAATATGATGTTTGCATTTATGTAGTTCCACTTGCTGCTCTCTTTTGATTCATTGCTACTTTGATTGCATTATTTAACTTTGGTGCACATTTATAATGCTTCTCTACACCTCTGTTTCCATGATGAATCCTTGTGAAGTTGGATTTATTGATTCAATCACTGTTTATGATCCTCATTTTTGTAGCCTCATACATGGTTACCTCCTTCAATGTTGCTATAGATTACCCTATTATGTTCATTGTTGTCCAACATATCTTTGGATTGGCATGGCCTATTTTTTCTTTCTGTTATTAATGGCATAAGCCTTCTATAGAAATTTGATGTCTAATTCTCTCTTTAATAGGCATGAAGCACGGTTGTTTCCTTTCCTTCTGATATGCTAGGCTCAACCCTTGTGGGAGCCCTTTTTTCTCCACATATCTAATGATAAATGATCACGAACATAATGAACCTGTTCCTGCACAGTGAACAAACAAGTTAGAAAAATAATTGAAGTTGAAAGCTTCCATTGAGCTTTATGGTTTTTGATCATATGCCTTCCTACCTGATCTAGTCTTTTAATGAATGCCCAATTGAATGTGTATTTCATCTCTATTGGTAATGTAGGCATGAGGTAGTATGCAATTCATCATTTCTCTAACACCCCCTTTTACAATCCTATAGATGTATTTAGAGCTCAAAGTTTTTGCAACCTGGAGACATCAAGTGAAGACTTCAAATGTGACAACGATTCGTCATTTTAGGCAATGACGAATCACCTTCTCTCTATTCCTCTATTATCTTCAGTTGTATTGTACATATTTATTTTTCATATTCATTATTTGATTATGAAAATAAAATTAAGCTACTCCCACGGCTTGTGTGGGGCCTTGGTTTGTACATTATGAATAAAGTAGCAAACATTATGAAATCTTATGATTTCTCTGTTACAACTAATTGCATAATAATACTTAAAATTAAAAATGTAATCAGATTTATTTCAACAATGAATACTTTAGCAAAAAATATTTGTACCTTTCAATGATGAATGTAATTTAGCTCAACCTATTTTGAGCCGTAGCTAAAAATAGGTAACAATTTGGTGACCTCTGTAGAGTGTTTTCCTGCTTAAGACCATAGACTAGTTGCCTTGTTTATCCATTGGGTAGAAAGTCCATTTTTTCCCTGCCTTGACTCAGGTAAACTTGTAACTCAACTGCAAACCACACAAACTGAAAGAAACTACTGAAACTTTGTTCAAGATAGAGTTAGAAAACCCCATACAACAACTACACTTTATTGAAAGAAAAACAATACTAAAATGAAAACATGCCATGGAGCACTTATTGAAAGCATAACTGAAACTAAAAATACACTACTATGTACAGTTGCAAAATTTGATGCTTAATAGCAGTGTTTGAGATGAATCTCATTGATGGGGATTGGCAACACTTCTCCATCCAGACTTGAGAGTTGGAAAGCATTATGTTCTTTCTTTTCTATAATAATGTATGGGCCATTCCACATGGCATCAAACTTGGTATGTAAACTTGGTATGTTTGTTGGGTTTTATCTTTAACTCATCCCATTTGAAGACTAGGCCACCCTCATTGAAGACTCTTTCTATTTCTTTCCAGTCAAACATTTTCTTCACTTGAGAATGATGGATTTGGAGCTTCCTGAAAGCTTCTTTTTTGGTTTCTTCCAACTCTATCAATTAAGAAAGCCTAAATTGCATTGGTTGCTCCTCAAGTAACTCCAGTTATTTTATGTAGCTCAAAGTTGGTAACTCTATTGAAATAGGAAACTTGGACTCTTTGCCATAAACCAAAACATATGGTGAAAATCTCGTTGATTGTTTTGGTGTAACTCTATCAGCCCAAAGGGATAATTTAAGTTTTTCTTGCCAAGACCTTTGATTGTATTCAATAGTCTTTTTTATGATCTTAATCAGAGTCTTATTTGTTGATTCAGCCTATCCATTACCCTGGGGGTAATAATTGGACGAAGTATTTAGATAAATTTTATTCTTCATTGACCAATATGAAACTCTCAAACCAACAAAGGCTAATGCATTATAAAAAATAATTGAATTGGGTGTACCAAACCTGGAAACTAAGTCCTGATAAAAAATCAAAACAGATGTTTCATTTGAATCTTTCAAAGCAACTGCTTTAGTCCATTTTGTAAAATAATCTGTTGCTGTAAGAATCCATTTGTGACCGGCACTTGACGGTGGGTTAATTGGATCGATGAAGTCAAGTACCCACTTTCCAAATGGCTGCTCAACCTAAATTGGATTCAGGGGCAAGGCTGCAAGCTTCTGTTTTCCTACAAATAGTGAATATTTATTGTACTTTCTCACATAAGTATGAGCATACTTGAAAAGATCTAGCCAATAATATCTGGCTCTCATTATTTTTAGAGTTGTAGTACATGATGCAAAGTGACCTCCAGTAGGTCCATCATGGAATTCCTTGAGAATTCTTTCAATCTTATTTGGGTAAACACATCTGAGGAATACTCCATTGAAGTCCTTTTTATAAAGAACACCATCTACTTTTGCATATGGAATTGCTTGTAATATGTAATATTTTCATTTTGATTTGTCCATACCTTCTAGACAATCTCCAGTATGCAAGTAATGAATCATTTGATGGATCCAATTAGCTGAAATAGATGGAACAACAGGTTCTTCTTTGAAATTCAAGACTGTAGTGACTTCTTCACTGCTATTCTCTTTATTTTTCATAAGTTGCTCGCACAAAACCTTACCTCTAACAACCTTGGTAACCTTTATGTTGATGTCATATTCCATGAATTTGGTTATCCAACCTACTCTCTTGTTGTTAATGTCCTTATTTAGCAGAAATTATTTGATTGTTGGGTGAGCTACCAATAAATGTATTCTATTATTAGACAACATATGCATGGATTTCTTGAGACTCCTTACTACAACGATAACATGTTTCTTAAAAAATGAATACCTCATTTCATAATCATGCAAGACTTGACTAAAACATGCTATGGACTGTTCAAGTCCTTGATCATTCTTATGACATAACATAGCATAAATTGTATCAACACTACCAAATGCATACAATATAAAATATTTATCAAAGTTTGGATTAATGAGTTTTGGGCTTGCTGCAAGTGCTTCTTTGATTTTCTCAAATCTATTCTTACCCTCCCCTGTCCAGTTGAACTGCATGTTCTTCTTTATCATTGCTATGAGAGGTTGCAACAACGCTACAATGTTAGGAATAAATATCATAATGAAGCTTATTCTACCTAGAAATCTTTGTAAACCCTTTTTGTGAGCTGAAAGTGGTAATGCTAGAATGGCTACAATACGTTCTGGGTCAATAGAAATACCATGTTTAGTGTAACCCAAAATTTTACCTTCGTGAACAAAAAAAATGCTTTTCTTTGGATTCAAAGAAACTCCATACTCTAGATACATCTCTCAAAAATCTGTCTAAGATGACCAAAATGTTCATTAGCATTTCATGAGAAAATAGTGATATCATCTAAGTAAACAAGAAAAAACTTGTTTATCGATCCTTGGAGAGCCATATCCATTTCTCTCTGAAAGGTTGCTCCTGCGTTTGACAATCCAAACAACATGTTTCTGTAAGCCATAGTACCCCACTTGGTGGTAAATGCTATCTTATACCGGTCTTCCTCTTTAACCAATATTTGGCTATAACCTGAATATCCATCTAGTAATGAGAACCTTTCTGATCCTAAAACAACCTGAAATATTTGCTCCATTGAAGGCAACAGATAGTGATCTTTGAGTGAATTTCTATTTAGATCACATAAATCAACGCATAACCTTATCTCTCCATTCTTCTTTCTAACGGGCACCAGGTTTGAAACCCAAAAAGTGTGCTTGATTGGAAAAATGATACTACCTTCAATCAACTTTTTCAATTATGTCTTCATCAGATGTTCTAACTTTGGATTTAGGGGCCTCTGCTTCTACCTTACTGGTTTCACGTTGGGTTCCATCTCAATGGTATGTTGAGCTAAATCAAGGTTAAAACCCTTTAGATCTCCATATTCCCAAGCGAAGATGTCACTGAACTCTTGGCAAAGCAAGACAAAGGCTTGTTATTCTTCCTTTGTATAGATTTTTCCAAGCTTAAGGAGCTTGTCTTTAAATATCCCAATTGGTTCGTAGTGCTCCCGCTTCATTGTGATGCTAGATTTATCTCTTCTAACCTAATCGCTAGTGTTGAAGATGGATTCAAGGGTTACCAAACCCTTTGGAAGCTTGTTAAACTTTAGTTGCATGATCTAATAACCATATTGTTGATCAAACTTTCGTTGGTTTCTAGCAGAAAATTCCGCTTCTTCCATCGAAAAGTGAATTATCTACTCATCACTATCAAAAATCTGCCAACTCACATTATTATCAGCTATTGATGGTCTGAAAACTACTTTCACATATTGCTGCATTTTCACATTATGGATTTCAGTTGGAATGTCGTACTGTGATCCTATGGTAGCAAGTTTATCAGCTTGCTTATTTTGGTTTCTTGGTATTGATAGTAGATTAAATGCATCAAACTCTTCAATTAAGTCCTAAACATGGTGTTTATATAGTTTTAGAAAATCACTCTTTGTTAAATTCAGATTTCTAACCTGATTTACGATTAATTCTGAATCACCAAACACCTGTAAGCACTTATTTTTCCTTTTTTTGGCCCATTCTAAACCATGTATCAATGCTTCATACTCAACAACATTATTAGAACAACTGAAAGAAAATCTAAAAGCTGAGTAATACCTATCTCCTTCTAGTGATATGAGCATTGCTCCTCCACCAACACCTACTTTACTCCTGGATCCATCAAAGTACAATTTCGAAAGCTGATTATCTTACTGTTTTAACCATTTTTTACTTTTAACCAGATTTGGAATAGTTAGATTAGGCTCTTGAATCATGTAAATTCCCAAACCTACTTCATCCATGAGACTGAATGGATCAATCTCATGATTCTCGACAACCCACTCATCTAAACTTATGTCAGGTATACCCTCTATAAGTACAGTGGGGTCGGGGGTCATGGCTTGATCCTCCTGATAATGGAAAACTAAGTTTGCATTTATGGGATTCACAACATAAGGCTCAATATGGTCTTTATCCTGTGGTTTTGACTTAATAGCGACTCTAGTACCATATATGGTTCTGAATAACATGTGTGACCAGTCTGATGATAGATAACCACCTAGTTTTGTAGTAAAATCTCTAGATAGGAAAATGGAAAAATAAGGTGGGAGATCAATAATATAAATGTCATGTGGAATTTGAAAGTTTTGACAAGCATGTAATGTAAGAGGAAAAATCTTAATAACTCCTACAAATTTAATTGTTGTGCCATCCAATTGAACTACCCCTTTTGACAATGGTTCATACTCAAGTCCTAACTTATCTACCAGATGTTTAGGCATAATTGAGCTGCTTTCTCTTGAATCTATTATGCAATTATGCACTATAATATCACCAATAATTAGACTGGCATAAAAGGGTGGTGGTTTTACCTCTTGAGTCGGCTGCTCCTTCTTGTGGTTTGAACTATTTGCAAGAACTCTTGGCTAGTTTTTTGGCTCATCAAAAATGGATATTTTAGCTAGAGCTTCTTGTAGGCTCTCTTTTTGTCCAGGAAGATGCAACACATCTAAAATTTTCATGGTGATAGTGGAATTATTCATATGATCAATGATATTGAAAGCCAAAGAACTAACCTTGTGTTGTACTTTCAGAAAAAGCAGCCCCCTTTTGCACTTGAATTGGTTGTGTTCTTGGTTATTCGTTAGTAGGTTCTTCTTGTTTCTGTTGCTCTTTTGTAGGTTTAGGTTGTTCTCTTGGTAGAATTTGAACATCGTGCAAAGAAGAGGGTCGTGGTTGCTCTTTTTGAGTTGTAGCAGTTTGATTTTTCTATGGAACAACTTGTTTGTCTTTTTCTACCTATTGTTTGTTAGGAGTAGCTTGTTATCTTAGGTCAACTTATCTTTTCTTAGACCTCGTATTTTCTGCAATGGAAGTGGCTGAATGGTTTTTCCTTGTACCTGATTTACTTTGCAAAACTTATTTCCTTTCCAGTTCATCATAACAACATCTTCATTATTCTGCTGCATTTGATCACCCTACTGATCATTATTTTCTTTGGTTGTATTTTCCACAGTAGCATAACTGTTCTTTACCATTGGGGCCTGATTAATTAATCCATTCATGCACGTGGCTTGATTATGGGGCTGATTGCATGGATAACACCATACGTAATCATGTGCCAAGTTAATCTGAATAGGTACGAGCTCCTTAAAAGAGCTGGCAACATTCTGATTGTATGGTGGCTTGGGATTGAAATTTCTTCGCTATCCTTGATTATCTACCTGATAAGGTGGTCTATTAGGCTGAAATGGTGCTTGATAAGGCCTAAAATTCTGACCTTGTTGCCTCTTAAGACTCACTAAGTCATTACTAACTATCTACAATAAATTTTCCATCTCCTGTTGTGTACCTCTAAGCTCTTGAAAATCTGATTGTACTGGAAAAAGCATTATTTTGAACAACTGGTTGATAGGCTAAGGCTGGTTCAACTGGAAGTGGGGAAATAGGAGGTATATGAATGGGCATAAAAGGGTGAATATTTGGAAAAATTGGCATAGGAGGCCTTGGTGCAATTTTACCAGCCTGTATGAGGTTGTTTTGTTCTCTAATAGGAATATCATATGATGTTGGTAATGTTAATCCACCCATTGATTATATCATTAAAGAAATATCACTATTTAAGGATCTAAGACAACAAAGAAAATCATGATCAGGTGTTGGCCTTACCGTTGCTAGAATTCTATTCCAGGTCTTTTGAAATCTGAAATTAAAGTCAGACATCTGCTCTTGCAGGGCTATTTTGATAGTCGTCATTTTCTCAACTAGAGATAGATGATCAGACTTGTCAGAAAATTGTTTGCTCAGCTTGTCTCCTAAATCATCCCATGTTGCAACAGTATTAACTGAAAAACCTCTAAACCATTGAAGTTCTTTTCCCTTGAATGATGCTGCTAATAGCCTCAATGCCACATTCTCTTGAGTCACGTGATGAACTCCACATAGTGAAGCTACATCTCTGATATTTTCTATTGGTGTAGTTTGCTCTTCACCAGTAAGAAAGGGGAGGATTTTGAGTGCAACAACTGGTATATCATCATGTTGAGCCAAATTCAATGGGTTGCCCCCATTAAATGGTACAAACACATGTGCTCTAGCCATTGAAGCTGCTGGTATTCTAATATTCATGACTTGCAAAATTGGTACAGGATGTACTGGAAACACTGGAACTGAATGTGTAGAAAAACTCGGTGAACCTCTTGAAGGAAAAACTGATATTCTAAAACTTGGTGAAGTTGAATGTGAACCTGTCTACCTTGTTTATGGTATGCATCTCCTTCTTGGTGATAATATTGATGATTCTGTTTTAAAAATAGGGGAAACTGATTTATTTCTCGATGGTCTACCAGGTGTCCTCTTGGCTATCCTTCCTCTTCTGTTTGGTGAAGACAACTGTAAGTATTCAAATGGAGAATAAATTCTAGTCTGAACATTTCTCATAAACCACTTGCACTTGATCTACTTGAATATTGAGAACGGAGTCATCGGGTATATGAAAATTTAACCTTTGAAAGGTTGAAGAACTGTTGTATATACCAGAACAACAACTTGAAACTGTTTAATTTTTACTCTGAACTATGATTTAGAGTCCCATTGAGTGTCCCAAAAATTGTTATCATGTGGGATTTGCACTCGCATGCAAAGTTGTAAAACTTTGCAATCATGTGTAACATTGGATTACTTTCAAGTTGTGGGTATCCTATTCAAAAGTAAACCTTCGGATTCTAGGTTGGCTCCCTTTTTTATTCTCCTAGAAATTACCGAATTAGAGGGAAAAGGGTGAAAATAGATTTGACTGAAAATGAAAACTAAACCAATCCTAGGAGGTGATTGCACCAAATATGATAATCTAATGGCAGATAAATTCACAATTGTAAAATCTGGGAATACCTTACACAACTCATTAATTGCAATCTTATGACAAAAATATTTCGAAGGAAGGAAAATTAACCTTTTCTGGAAGGAAACAAATGTTTCACAACCTGAAATTGATAACTGCATGCACAACCTAAGACCTGAAAAGTTGATTGCATTCAAGAATTTTGTAATAATGAAAGAGACAAAATTTAAAGGTTTTGATTGATAAAACACATTAAGCTTCATCAAATCGATCATTTATTGCATAAACTTAGTTACAAGAAGGTAAAATTTGTATTCTTAAGTCAATAAAAGGAGAAAATTACAATAATATAACTATAAAACCTACTGAATATATAATTCTGAAACTGAAAATTGAGCTACAAGGTATTTCCCTCTTACATAATGCAAAGGATGAAAAACAAGAACTAAAGGAAAAATAATAACTTTTTCCAATATATACAAAAAGGCATGCATAAAGCAGCCAAGAGGTGGAACTGAATGAGAACTAAAGTCGAAAATATCCTAAAGTGTCCTCTCATGAGGAAAAAAAAAATTGTGGAAAAAGAGGGCCCGCCACTACTGCAAATTGAGCTTAAATAGCTCAAAACTCCTCGTCACACTGCATGTAATTGAAAAGTAACTCGTAATGGTTCAAATCTGCATGCAGGTGGCATTGAAAGTGAACTGAAGGTGCAAACTTCCATTCACGAGCAAAGATGAAAACCTCTAAAAAAAGGGCTCAAATTTGGAGCAAATTGCACTTCCACCGTCTCAAAATAGTCAACCATGCATGTTGATCCAAAATAACTCTAAAAATACTCCTCCAATTGAATATGTAACTCAAAAAGTGCCTCTAATGCATGGAAAACTAAAAATCATGCAATATCTCCATTCCATTTCACATGCATGAGAGCGAATTTTTTAATAGTATTTTTCAATATTTTTCCTCCCATGCATAATCTATACTTAGCATCTTTTGCAAGCATCATACTTCACCACCTTTACATAACATAGATCATAATGCAAAATCATGCATTCAATCACCTCACTAGGCATAATCTTCAATATCTTAGCATAACTTATAAGCACTTAGCATATAATATGCATCGACCATATCATATTTCATAAGGCACTGAGAATTTGGCTAACTGGTAACACTGACCACATAATTACAAAGGTTGACCACATGATGTTTCAATCACTAGGAAATGTGGAGACCATGGGGAAATAAAGAACAATCATTTTTTGTTTAGAAAAAGGTCAAAAATTCCCATTAAGCCCGTGCAAAAGGGATCAGGGATATGGAACCCTAATCATTCCTTCTTTCGATCTTGTTGATGCTTGAGGAGTGAGGCTGTGGTATTGTGGTCACCACTTGAAGCTAGGGTTTGATGTACAAACTATGAACTCTCTGTTGTTCCTGAGGATTTCCTTGAAGATAACCATAATAAATTACATAGTGAGTCTCTCTATGTGTAATTTTCTGAGCATTGCTCCTTTTTTGAAGAATCCCTAGGCTCTCTCAGTCGCGGCCTCATCATATTTTATTGATATATTTTATTCTATGGCTTCTCTAATTCATTTCCTATGCTTTTATTTTTCTGTGAATACTCTTCTTGGTGACCGCAATTGGAATATCTTTGAAGCTTGCTTCGTAAGAATTTGGAGGGTATTTCTTTTGCAGCAATCCTGGGTAAGTTTCATTACTCTTACCTCTTCATTTCTTGGGAGAAAAATCTTGATTCAAGCTAACAATGTATGGATAAGCTATTAATGGCCGTGACCAGTCATGTATTTATCTCATTCTTTGAGTGCTCTTTGCAAAATATGGATACATCTTCGTTGCTCTGTGAATATTACTTCAAAAACCCCACTATTTGTATTAAATAAATGAAAATTTGTTGTTTGTTAGCTGCATTCCATGGCTTCCTGTAATGTGATCCAACTGTTCTGGGTTTTGGTTTGATTTTTCTTTGAATGAAATGACAAACTAAGGCTTAGCCTCCATCAAAACTTGATTTTCTTGTAACTTGTAAGCTCGGCTTGTAAAACATGGCTGCCATGAGAATATTTGAAAATAAATTCCATTAAGGGTTTTGAAACCCCTTCCTCCTTAAAGCTTGGCTTTCACTCTCTGCTTTTTCTTGTAGCTTAATGAGGAGCTAGACCTATGAAATAATCTTGGCTGCCATGCTTTATTTTGTTCTGGGTATCCATGACCTGAACCTTCATGGTGTGCTCGAGGGTTTTAGAAAGCCTAAGCCACAACCTCATTTTCTTTGTTTAAGAACCCATTTCCCTCAACATCCTATAATCTTCTTTCTATTGCCTCGAAGAGATGTCATCCCATAGAATGACATGATATGACTGTAGAATGTGCACAAAATTAATTTTACAAGAAAGCTCTCAAAATATTTGAATTAATGCACTCTGGAACACCGATGATAATAGTCTTTGCTTGTGTTCAAGTTTCACGTAGTCTTCCAGGTTTAGTGGATGATGATTATATATACTTCTCACATTAATAACCCTTATTATATCTCAAATTGTTGGAAACAAGATATTTTTATGGGTAGGCCGTGACTTTGATGTTTTTGGAAACATGGATTTTGAAGGTTTGTAATTAAAGTTTCCTTCAACGTATTTCACAAGGTTCTTTCAAGAATATTGTGTCTTCATAAAAAAAATGGCTATGACTTCTCTTATCTCTGTGGACTTTAGAATTGCATTGTGTATGACATACATTGGGACTATATAAGCTTGCAAGCTTTTCCATTGATTGTGACCCTGGGTTGATATTGTAGAAAATTTGAATGTCTTATTCTGCCTTTTCATTGTAAAGTTTAATATTTTCACCTTGCTACTTATAATGACTTTCTCCTATCACTTCAAATTGATTCTTCATGGCATTGTTATTGTTATCATTGATGACTATTTTTCACTGTGTGTCTATGAATCTCACTTCCATTCAAATCCGTGATTGTCCCATTGATGTGCCTTCACTGATTTCTCCATGATAAGATAACAATTTACTTATTCCTTTTCTATTTGTTGATCTCAAGCTTGAAAATCACTGTTATGGATGTTTTCCCAACAAGTTCATATTTGAAAATAATGCTGCTCTACAGGATTATTTGATTGATGCAAATTTACATTCACTTGGCCTCTTGCTTCAAACATAACTATGAAGCACAAAAATCTTATTTCAAATGTAATCATCTTCCATGTTTCCTTTGGCAAAGTTGCATTTAGTTCATTCTACAAAATATATCCTTAGTGATGCTAATAGATTATGATGTAAAATAGTAACAGTATAATTAACTATCTTAACCTGAAGACAAAATGATCATATTGACAGTCTCTTTAAGTTGGAAACACACCCATTACTCTTTCTGGTGGCTTCATGATAGTTGCCTTGGCGTTATCAAATGAAAACAAACTATGCTTGCATAATTTATGCTCTACCTTTTGTTTAGCCTTGACTCTCCTTGATAGAATAATTTTCATACATGGCTTAAATGTCCATTCCATGAACAAAAACTCAGGCATGGTAGTTCATGTGGGTAGTTGCACTAGGAAGAATTTACTACCATCATGCTCTTGTAGCATATCATATTTATCATGTATTGTTTGAGGTAGCATTTCCTTCACTTTGTCAATATGATGTTTTCATTTATGTAGTTCCACTTGCTGCTCTCTTCTGATTCATTGCTACTTTGATTGCATTATTTAACTTTGGTGCACATTTATAATGCTACTCTACACCTCTGTTTACTTGATGAATCCTTGTGAAGTTGGATTTATTGATTCAATCACTATTTATGATGCTGATTTTTGTAGCCTCATGCATGGCTACCTCCTTCAATGTTGCTATAGATTACCCTATTATGTTCATTTCTATCCAACATATCTTTGGATTGTCATGGCCTATTTTTTCTTTCTATTTTTAAGGGCATAAGCCTTCTGTAGAAATTTGATGTCTAATTCTCTCTTTAATAGGCATGAAGCATGGTTGTTTCTTGTGCTTTTGATATACCGGGCTCAACCCTTTTGGGAGATCATTTTGCTCCACATATCTAATGATAAATGATCACGAATATAATGAACCTGCTCCTACATAGTGAAAAAATCAGTTAGCAAAATAATTGTAGCTGAAAGCTTCCATTGAACTTTATGCTTTTTGATCATATACCTTCCTGCCTGATCTAGTATTTTAATGAATGCTCGATTTAATGTGTATTACATCTCTTTTGGTAATGTAGGCACGAGGTAGGATGTGATTAATCATTTCTCTAACACCCCCTTTTACAATCTTGCATATTTATTCAAAGCTCAGAGCTGCTGCAACCTGGAGACATCAAGTGAAGACTTCAAATGTGACAACGATTCATCATTCTAGGCAATGACAATTCACCTTCTCTCTTATTCCCCTATTATCTTCAGTTGTGTTGTACACATTTTCTTTTTCGTATTCATTATTTGATTATGAAAATCAAATTAAGCTACTCCCACGACTTGTGTGGGACCTTGGTTTATACATTATGAATAAAGCATAAAACATTATGCAATCTTATGATTTATTTGTTACAAATAGTTGCATAATAATACTGAAAATTCAAAATGTAATCAAATTTATTTCAGAAATGAATACTTTAGCAAAAAACATTTGTGCCTTTCAATAATGAATGTAATTCAATTCAACTTTTTTTGAGCCGTAGCTAAAAATAGGTAACAATTGTCCTTTGAAAGAAACAAATAAATACTCGCTTAACATCAATTTCATCACACAAAACACTTACAATTCGAATTCAATAGATTTTACACCTTCCTTTAAAGAAGGGAACAAATCTCACAATTTAAAGAGTGTTGTGTAGGTATGACACCTTGTGCTAAGAAAGAGATAGCTTTGTTGCAAAATAAAGCAATATCTACCATTGATCAAGAGGGTATCTTGTCGAGACTTCTCCAAGATCGTTTCATATTAAAGGGAAAATGGGTAGGATCTAAAGACCCAATAGTGCGGAATACATTCCCTTAACACTAATAAAATAGAGGAGAAGAGCATAAACTACTTTCAAATAGATTTCTAAACTACTTGAGATGAATACAACCAGTAAAATAAATAACAGAAAAAAGAATTCACAGTTGACACAAGATATAAGTGGGAAAACATTTACAGGTAAAAAATCCACCACACAAAATCAAGACAATTGTATTACAGTAACAAAAATAGTTACATACAATATATAGTCTTCTTTGATCAACTCATAGCAGCACTTCCAGAACTTATTTCACTGTTACAATGTTTTCTCAAAACATACAATTCGAAATCACTCTCTCTTGCAATCACGTACTTGAATCACATAAGTGATACATTGCATTTAATTCTACTCAATCAACCATTGATCACAAGGTACATCAATCTATGATCCAATCACACCAATGATCTGCCCATGTCGATCTTCCTGCATCGAGCCACCCAAGCATTAATGCCATCTCCCAAATCGGGTAATGCTTGCCAGCCAATAATGGCCTGCAATAACTGTTGTTGCTACAAATGGCATTGGCCAACCAAAAATAGTCAACCTGCCATGTGTCTGATATGCATTCACCCATTGCTCCTATCACCGAGTCCATTTCGATCAATCACTGGTCTAAGCCCATCTGAGCTCCCTTCGTTCATACCGCTCCACCGCCAAGCTGAGTCGACCGGCCCGCAATAATATGGTGAGCCCAACCGAGCTCCCTCAAGCTTCCCTACACTATTGCCGAGTCAGACCAACCCATCTGTGGTATGGCAGTTTGGCCAACCGAGACCGTCCAAGACTTGCCCGTGTTACCAGAGCACCAGCCGAGTTGGTTCACGGTAATGCGGTAACCGGCCAAGGTGACCATTGGCGATCAAACCGCGCTACCGTGAGGGTCGAAAGACCACCCCACAGTAGGGCGGTGACCATAAGCCAGATCGCTAGCGATCTCACTGCGATCACCATGGTGAGTGGACCCACTTCCCGCGGTAAGGAGGTAGCAGCCAAGGCGACTGCAAACAGTCACACCGCCACCACCGCAGTCAAGGGCTTAACCACCCGCGGTATGGCGGTGACCAACCAGATCGGCCGAGTGAAGGCAGTCGCAGTCACTGTGGTTAGGGATGAGACTGTGAGTAGTAAAGAGGTAACTACCACCTTTCCATTGTAGTAATGCCATGGTAAGAACTGATTGCCGTGGTAAAGCGGTTAAGGCAGAGATGAGGCCAAACGCGGTACGACGATAAACAGTTGAAACACCTGATTTTTGCCAAGTCAAGAAAAGTAGAGACTTCAAGCTAGAAGTTGAGACATAATTTCTCAACAAGTTCCCACTTGGAAAACAATTCCAGCTCCCCCATGATTAGAAAAATTATTGTCTATCATAGGCCCCAAGGCCCATCGATTTTGCGCACCATGTTAACTTGTCTGTGCTAATTGGCTTTGTTAAAGCATCTGTAACATTCTTCAAGGTGTCCACCTTTTCTAGACTGACCTTGCCATCTTCAACCATATCCCTCATGAAGTGATATTACACATAAATGTGCTTGGTCCTAGCATGAAAGATAGGATTCTTTGCCAAACAAATGGCACTCTGATTGTCACAAAAAATAGTGATTTTCCCTACATTAAAACCAATGTCTGAACATAAACGCCTCAGCCAAACAACCTCCTTATAGGCATGAGTTGCAGCCATGCACTCTACCTCTGTCGTGGATAAAGCAACTACGATCTGTTGCTTGCTCATCTAGCTGATTGCTCCACCATTAAGCTTGAAAGTATATCCACTAGTGGATTGCCTATTGTCAATGTCCTCTGCCCAATTTGAATCAACATACCCATGAATGCTGAGAGTCCTCTGTGATGCAACCAAAGTAGCATGGTAACACAGGGTGTATTATGAAGTCCCCTTCAAATACCTAAATACTCTCTTCACAACATCCCAATGTGATCTTCCCGATTTTCCATAAATCGGCTTAGAACTCCCACTGCTTGGGCAATGCCTGGTTTTGTATAGACCATAACATGCATCAAATTGCCAACAATAATTGCATAAGGCACACTGGTAATGTCTTCCATCTTAGTAGCAGACTTTGGATAGTCTTCAATAGACAACTTAGTTCCATGTATGATTGGAACAACAAGCTGCTTGCAATCATCCATGCTAAACCTCTCTAGAACTGTTTTCACATACTTACTCTGACTAACCCAAAGCTTTCTACTTATTTTGTCACTGGTTATCTCTATTCCAAGAATGTACCTAGCTGCACCAAGATCTTTTATTTCAAACTTTGTAGACAACTGAGATTTAAGATCAGAAATCATAGTCTTGCTATTTCCAATGAATAACATGTCATCCACTTACAGGGTAATAAAAAGCACACGATCATACTCAAATTTATAATAAATGCAGTGATCAGATTTTGATCTCACAAATCCAATTGACAACACAAACGTGTCAAATTTTTGGTACCACATTCTAGGAGATTGTTTTAAACCATAGAGAGATTTATTTAACTTACAGACCAGATTTTGTTTACCTCTTTCAACAAAATGCTCAGGCTGGGACATGTAGATTTCTTCTTCCAGCTTGCCATGGAGAAACGTTGTCTTCACATCCATCTGTTCAATTTCAAAATCATATACAACTACCAATGATAATAGAAATCTGATTGATGTCAGCTTTGCTACAGGGGAAAAAATCTCTCCATAATCAATTCCCTCAATTTGAGAAAAACCCTTTGCAATAAACCTTGCCTTATACTTCTCAACACTACCATTAAAGCCTAGTTTCTTTTTGAATATCCACTTACAGCCAATAGGCTTTTCCCTTTAGGGAGTGGTACCAAATTCCAAGTTTCATTATTTTTCAAAGATTCCATCTCCTCATTCATGGCTTGTAGCCAAGAATTTGAATCAACCATGCTGATTGCTTCTTTCACAGTCTTAGGCTCATAAATGCTAGTTAATAAAGCATAGGCACAGTTTGAATTTAATAGTGAAAAACCATAACTTTCAGGTTACCTTTTTTCTCATGTAGATCTTCTTACAGGCTGAGGTTGTTCTTCATCATCAGAACTTTCAGATCTTCTTGAGCTCTCCTCAGTCTTAGGTACACCATGCAACTCTTCCCTTTCTAGAGTTTGGGGAATCTTGACTGCATCCTTTTGCTTGTCACTCTGATCTGTCTCAAGTTGTTGATCACTTACTGAAGGTTTCAGCTCATGAAATATCACACTTCTGCTGTACAAAACCTTCTTAGTAACATGGTTCCAAAGCTTGTATCCCTTCACACCAACTCCATAGCCGATGAGAATACATTTGACAACCTTGTTATCCAATTTAGATCTCTTTTCATTTGGCACAGAAGCATATGCCTCAGAACCAAAGACATGGACATGCCTCAGAGAGGGCTTCTTACCAGACCATTCTTCCAAAGGAATTTTATCAACAAGAGCAGAGCAAGGAGATCTGTTTATTAGATAACATGTTGTAGCCACAGCCTCAACCCAAAAATTCTGCTCCAGACCAAAACCACTCAGCATACTCCTTGCCTTTTCGATCAGCATCCTGTTTAGCCTTTCAACAACTCCATTCTACTGTGGAGTGTAAGTTATTGTCTTGTGCCTTTTAATTCCATGATCAGTGCAATACCTTTCAAAATCTGCAGAACAAAATTCACCACCATTGTCTGTCCTCAAAAATTAATTTTCCTTCCGGTCTGATTTTCTACCAAAGATTTAAATTCTTTAAATCGACTGAACACTTCTGATTTAATTTTAAGAAAGTATACAAATGCACTTCTCGAACAGTCATCAATAAAAGAAAAATAATATCTAGACATCGATAATGAAGGAACATTAACTAGACCAAACACATTGAATGAACATAATCCAGTATGCTAGAAGATTTATGAGGACTAGAATAAAATAAACATGGTGTTGTTTTCGATAGATACAATGTTCACAAAAATAGAACTCAAGGTTACAATCATCAAGCCCTTCTACAAGATTTTTATTCTTTAAGGTTTTTAAACCTTTCTCACCTATGTGACCAAGTTTTTGATGCCATAGCATAGTCTTCTCAGCTGGGATTTTTACCTCCAAAGCATTTGTAGCTAGAGAAGTGTCTTCATCTTTCTCTACAGGTGCAAAATTGCATGACTTTATAGAGGCATTGTTACAAAGAATAGGACGTGCATCCAACTTGTACAGAGTGCCAACATGAACACCCTTAGCCATCACCATTGAAACTCTAGCCATTTTACATCCCTTACTTGAAAAATAAATTTCTACACCAGCATCATTTAACTTACTGAAAAAAATAAGATTTTGAGCCAGACCTAGTATGTGAAGTACGCCACCAATACCTTTGATTCTCCCATTAGGGAATTGAATTCTGAATCTTCCTCTGCCAACTATCTCCAACGTTGAATCACTTGCCAAGTATACCTTTCCACCGTCATACTTCTCGTATTTAGAGAACCATTCTCTATTGGACGTCATGTGAAAGGACGCACCTGAGTCAACCTGCCAGACATCATCTGATGCCTGAGTTTTCAAGGTTGCTGCAATGAAGGCATCTGCATGACTTTGAGAAGATTCATTTTCAAAGACATTCTACTTCTTCTTCTCCTTGCAGTCCTTCCTGATATTAGGTTGCCCACAGTTCTAGCATTTCACCTTGAACTTTTTACCAGGAGACTTCGATCTCCCTGTAGATTTGAATTTTGACTTCTTGTCTTTCTTCTTGCCTTTATCCTTTGGTCTACCTTGAACAACAAGAGCCTCTTTGTCCATCTCACAAGACTTCCTTCACATTTCTTCAGACAAGAGCGAAGCAACCATGTCATCCATCTTGAATGTAGTGGTTGTGCTTCCAATAGCCATCACCAAATGGTCCCAACTGTCAGGTAATGAACAAAGCAAGAGCATGCAACAATCTTCCTCCTTAGTATTTACACCTATAGACACCAGCTGAGTGACACTCATGTTAAATGAGTTCAGATGGTCTGCAACAGATGCACCTTCATCCATCTTCAAGGAGTACAAATTCTTCTTCAAGAATAAATTATTTACCAGAGAATTTTTCTGATAAATATCACCAAGCTTCTTCCATAATGAAGTTGCAGACTGCTCCTCATGATCGTTCAAGAGAACATAATCAGCCAGACTTAGTCTTATCAGACCTCTTGCCTTTCTATCAGCAAGATCCCAAGCCTCTTGCATTGTACTTTGTGGCTTAGTTCTAGACATTGCAATCCAGAGGTCTCTATCCACCAGCAAGTCTTCCATTTTGAGTTTCCACAACTCAAAGTTGTTGGCATTAAATTTTTCAATATCTACTCTACCTGATGTACTCGCCATCTCAAACTGAAACAAGTTTTAACAATGCAATACTCCCACTGAAACAGTATTAGCATAAAAATTTGAGCTTTCTCTCAAGGATAACACAATGGGTCAAGCTCTGATACCACTTGAAGGGAAAACGAGCAGGATCTAAAGACCCAATAGTGCAAAATACATTCCCTTAACACTAATACAATAGAGGAGAAGAGCATAAACCAGTTTCAAATAGCTTTCTAAACTACTTGAGATGAATACATCTAGTAAAATAGATAACAAAAAAAAGCATTCACAGTTGACACAAGATATACGTGGGAAAACCTTTACAGGTAAAAAACCCACCATACAAAGTCAAGACAATTGTATTACAGTAACAGAAATGGTTACATACAATATACAGTCTTCTTTGATTAGCTCACAACAACACTTCTAGAACTTATTTCACTATTACAATGTTTTCTCAAAACATACATTTGGAAATCATTCTCTCTTGCAATCACGTACTCGACTCACATAAGTCATACGATGCATTTAATTCTACTCAATCAACCACCAATTATAAGGTACATCAATCTCTGATCCAATTGTAGCAATGATCTACCCATTTCGATCTTCCTGCATCGAGCTACCCAGGCATTAACGCCATCACCCAAATTGGGTCCTGCTTGCCAACCAAAAATGGCTTGCAATAACTGTTGTTGCTACAAATGGCATTGACCAACCAGAAATAGTCAACCTGCCACGTGTCCAATTTGCATTCACCTATCGCTCCTTCCACCAAGTCCAACTCAGTCAATCACTAGTCCGAGCCCATCCAAGCTCCCTTCGTTTATACCGCTCCACCGCCGAGCTGAGTCGACTGAGCTCCCTCAAGCTTCCCTGTGCTACCATCGAGTCGGACCGATCCATTTGCAGTATGGCGGTTAGACCAACCGAGCTTGTTCAAGACTCCCCCACATTACCAGAGTACCAGCTGAGTTGGCCCGCGGTAATGCGGTAACCGACCAAGGTGACTGCTAGCGGTCAAACCGTGCTACCACGGGGGCCAACAAACCACCCCATGGTAGGGCAGTGACCGTTAGACAGATCACTGGCGGTCTCACCACGATTACCGTGGTGAGTGGACCCACCGCCTGTGGTAAGGCGGTAGCAGCCAAGGCGACCGTAGGTGGTCACACCACCACCACCATGGTCAAGGACTTAATTGCCCGCGATATGGCGGTAACCAACCAGACCAGTCGAGCGAAGGCAGCCGCAATCACCATGGTTAGGGATGAGACCGTGAGTGGTAAAGCAGTAATCACCACCCTTCCATGATAGTAAAGTGGTTAAGGTAGAGATGAGGCTAGGTGCGGTACGGCGGTAAACAACTGAAACACCTGATTTTCACCAAGTCAAGAAAAGTAGAGACTTCAAGCTGGAAGTTGAGACATAATTTCTCAATACATATCCCTCCATCTAAGAATAAGAAATAAATTTTACTACAAGAATTCATTTTGCACATATCATAGAGTTCATGGTCATGCTAATAATTAATGTAAGGCTTTAAGTGATAAAATTCAACATCTTATGGAGTGTGGTGCTCTTCCTTGTGTTGAAGTACCTAATTCCTCCAATCGATACCAATTTTGACTCGATCATTTTTCTCATCAATCATTTTGGCTCATCCTTGTCCTGCACTAAGTGGGCGCAAGGGGTTAGGTTGCCTTGTCCTCGTATGTCACTTGTCATTGTCTCTTCTGGCTAGTTGACCACATTCCATGTATATGTAAGAGCAAGCTTGGGATGTGCATGACATGCCTTAAGTTGGCTGACATGTGATGTACTGAGTTATACATTTTGAGGGAAACTCCTTCCCTTCTCATGACATAGCTTATTGGAAACATATGACTTGGGATAGGGATTTTCGAGTAAGCTTTCAGGTCTTCTACTTTAAAGAAATTTCTCAAATTAATGGTGTTAGCAACCGCTTTAAAGTGGGGGGATACATCAAAACTTATGTTTCATTGTGCAATTTTATTTCTTCTTGCAATGCGTTCTTTTCTTGGTGGTGTCATTGGATTTATTTCCTCTAAGAGTGATATTTCTTTGACTTGTCCTCTCTTGGAGACATTAGGAACAATGTTCCCTAAGAGGAGACCTCACACGAACAAATCAAAGTCCCTTCAAACATCCATCTTTCTTGTTGCATTTTTGTACCTCATTAAAGTCATGGAGGTATGGCTTTGATATGGTTCCTTGGGGCTCACCTAGTGAACAACTACCTTCCCTAGCCCTTGTGAGCATGCATTTTCTTTGTCCTTATCATATTCATGGGGTTATGAATTTGATATGGATCTGTTGGGGCTCACCTAGTGGACAACTAGCTTCACTAGCCCTTGTGAGGATGTGTTTTTATTTGCATAGTGGAAAACATGTTCCACCTGTAAACCTTTTGGACAAACAACCTAGAATCGGTACACAACACGTTGGACGACCAATCGAAGCTTGATCCATTTCATTTTTATTTTTATTTTTTCCTTTTTCTATCTTTGATGGTGTATTCTTATGATCTAGTTATGGCTTCATATATCATCCACAAGTGGGTATGTGCAGGATCATGATGGGCCAAAAAGTGGCGATATCTAAGTGATATGATGGCCCATGTGGCCGACGACTTTTATTTTATCCAAAATTGATGAAACGAAAAGGGTTTGAAATGAGATTATCAGCTTTCCACCAATATAAATTATGTTTTACTTTTAATTTAATAAATAATTGTTATTCATTTTCTATTTGAATTACGACTAAAGTCCTGATTGATAGGCTAATTGAAAAAATATATAGATTTCAAATGGTATCAAATTTTTTGAATCCAAAACATGCGTCACATTCTATGCTTCACATACTATAGGATTAAAAAAAAAAATTGAATTTCATGAAGTTTTGACCAAGTTAAGGTGGTCAGACATACGAATTTTTATATTTTTTAAAAGTTGTAATAAGAAAATCATAATTTATTTTTTACTTGGAAAAAACTTACAAAAAAATATGCATCACATCAAGAAATGAGTCCCCTACTTATATCTAAAATATTATAAAATAATATTATCATTTTATTGTGGTTAGGGTGGTCAGACAGACACCTAGTTCTTATTTTTTCCCTGAAATTTAAGTTCTACTGCATTGAAATGTCAAATTTTCACCAAATAGATATTTTTAAAAAAGAAATAAACCTAGTAGTTTAGAAACTACATTCAATTTTCTAAAGATTCTATTCTTACATATTTTTGAAATAATATAGATAACTTATTCAAATTTTTATGTCAAGTTACCTAACTTTGATTTTCTGAATTTTATTGCCACTTAAGGGCCTGTTATTTCCATGTTGATCCTACACATACCCAAGTGTGTTCCTTTGTGTCTATGTTGGTTTTTTATAAGATCTTGATCCTAGGGGATTGACCACCCTCTTGGTTATTTTCATCTGATCTTACTAGCATTCATACATTTGAACCCCTCTTGATTATGTGGTTGGCTACTTTAGTGTGAGTTTGAAGCAAGTTCATCCTCTCACTAAAGTGGGGGCTAAATGTAGTGTAGGAAAATGCATACCGTTGCATTTTCACACTTGTTTGGGCCTGCCTTGCTTCATTTATCCTTATTTATGGCTTAATTGGTCCTATTTTGCATCCACACGCCTAATAAATCATATCTTTTTATGGCTAATCCTTACAAACATCAAAGGATAACTGATAATTTAATGATTCTGGCTATGTGTCCTTGATTTTTGGATTGAGACTAATAAGACACCTAGGGTGTCTTTGTCTCCCAAAGGTCTTGGGACCCTTATTTCAAAAGAACCTTAGAGGGACCCCTTTTTGGAGTCTTTGCTCTGAGTTTCAAGCCTCGAGACTAAGACACCACCTAGGGCGTCTTAGTTCCCCTTAAGTTATTTTTGGTATTTAATTTCACATGTCATCTTGTTGAGGTGTAATTTTAGGATATTAAGCATGGATAAGTATAAATACAAGGTTATTGTAGTCATTTTCTCCTAACAAGCATTCAATTATTCATCCTTATAGAAAATTTGAGTTCACAAGAGCATTCAAGAGTAATTCATCAAGCATTTGGAGCCATCATCAAGATTCAAGCATCATTTCAAAGATATTCTTGCATCATGTGTGTTTTTGAGCTAACATTTGTGATGTAGGTTTTTGATTCAAGAAAGCAATTCAAGTCAAGATCTATCAAGCATTCATTTGATTCAAGGTCTACATTCAAGCTATCCGCTTCACACAATTTTTTAGATTTCATGACAAGGGTTTGGTGAGTTGCAACATAAAACTTTTTTCATTCATCATTTCCCTCCATTATTTCATTTCATTCCAAGATTTAATTACCGACATGGTGTTTGACTAAGGAAAACACCCATTTACTAACAATCAACAAGTTTTTTCTCTCATGTGTTTATGTTACATATTCAGGTTGAAGATCATTTGGATTGCAAATTTGTAAAGTTGCAAAGTTGCATTGTAAAGTTTTCATCTTCACGAAAGGTCACCTATAGGTCAGATCTGAGAGTTTTAGGATATGAGATCTAAGAAGAAGGAAGTGCAAACATTGAGCCTCAGGATCACCTTTCAAAGTTACAAAAATTTAGATTCAGACTAAGTCCGCAGTGAGGGCATCTTAGTCCTCCAAGTGGTATTTTGTAGAGATTTTGTTCTGACATCCAAAGATTTTGTGTCTACCCCAAAAAAAGGAAGTGGGACTAAGATAATAGTAAGGGTGTATTTGTCCTCCCTAGCATATTTTGACAACATTTTTGCATTTCCAAATTCCTTATCACATTTCCAGACTTCCTAGGTATATACATCCTAACTTGCTATTACTTAATTTTTTCATTTGCACTCATTATTTTTCTTGCATTACTAGGTTTTGTGAGCTGAATGTAAAGTTGTCTTTTCCAAGATTTTACTTGGTGGTGAACCCTTCAAAGCCTAATGAATCTTCCTAGGTCTCCCTTGTTTAGAATTAACTCACCTTTGTGTTGATAGTCAATTCAATTTGGGATCCTAGGTTTCCTTGAATGAACCATTCCCCCTATAAGGAAAAATCAAGGATTAGGAATTCCTTTCTTGTATTGCGAGTCACTTTGCCCCACATTTTTCCAGATAGTTCAGATACAAATTAATTAAAAGAACACATGAAAACATGAACTTATTGTTTTTTCATAGATAGGGATCTTGAATCATGAATGATTCAAATAGGGAAAATGGTTAAATAAATATCATGTCTTATTATGCCACATGGATAACAATGAGTTACAAAACTAGGAAAATCATGTGTCCTTGAAATAACCACTATTAGTTTTGTATAGTGAATGTAAATCAAACAAGGAATAAACGTCTCCTAATCAAATCATATACATACAACAATATTCTTTGAATTTAGAATTATAAGGTTAATACAAGATGCACAACTAGACTAAATATAATGAAATCATTGAATAAATATCATGTCTTATTACCCCACATGAATCACAATGAGTTGCAAAAGTAAGCAAAACTAGAAAAAATGGATAAATGGGTAAAAATAGAAGTCCAAAGAGGGTTGAGTCTTGGGATTGAAAATATAAGTTTAGGGTAAAATAGTGTGGTTTTTCAAATCAATTGGGAGAGAAAACTTAAACTAAAGCTAAGGCAAAAATATTTAATGATCACAAAGGGGAAAATAAGAGGATTGATAAAAAAGCAAGAAAAACAACATTTAAGTTTCACAAATATAATTAAAAATGAGGATGAATAATGTAAAAGTTAAACGAAAATGTTTTAAAAATAAATAAAATAAATCCAAAAGTAATATGACAAAAAATAAGGTTCTCTATAGCTTAAAGGATGATAATGGAGAGATGATGAATGAAAAAGGTCAAAAAAATGGAAAGAATAATGATGAGAAATAGATGGATACTAATAAGGGAAGACATATATCAAGGTTTTAGGGAGACTATAGGGGAAATGGAGGGATTTTTTATTAATCCTCATACCATATAAACTTGATTCTATACGCTCAAACTTGAACCCTAAACTATCAACCCTATACTTAAACCCTAAACTGTCAACCCTATACTTTATACCCTCACCCCTCAACCCTCAACCCTATACCCTCAACCTTATACCCTAAATATTATATCCTAAACCCTCAACCCTAAATAGATACCTTAAATCCTCAGCCATAATCCCAACACCCTTAACCCTATACCCAATATCCTCAACCCTAAGCCCTATACCATATACACTTTACCTATACCCTCAACCCTAGACACTATCCCTCAACCCTACACCTTAAACCCTAAACCCTACACCCTTAACTATCAAACCTCAACCTTATACCATATACACTCAACCTTATTCCCTAAACCCTATACCTTATATCCTCAACCCTAAATAGATACCTTCTATCCTCATCCATACGCCCAATACCCTCAACCCTATACCCAATATCTTAAACCATAATCCCTATAACCTATACACATAAATCTATACCCTCAACCCTAAACACTATCCCTCAACCCTTAATCCTATACCCTATACCCTAAACCCTAAATAGATACTTCTACCCTCATCTGTAAACCCAATACCCTCAACCCTATACCTAATATTGTAAACCCTAATCCCTATAACTTATACGGTTAACCCTATACACTCAACCCTAAACACTATCCATCATCCCTCAACCCTATAACTTAAACCCTAAACCATACACCCTCAACCCTCAACCCTATAACCTCATCCTGATACCCTCAACCCTAAACCCTATACCCTCAACCCTATACCCTATACACTTAACCTTATACCCTCAACCCTGCACATTATCCCTCAACCCTATACTTAAATCGTAAACCCTAAACCTTAAACACTATCCCTCAACCCTCAACCCTATACCTTGTACCCTCAACCTTATATCCTAAATCCTATACACTATACCCTCAATCATAAATAGATACCTTCTACCCTCAACCATAAACCCAATACCCTTAACCCTATAACCAATATCCTAAACCCTAAGCCCTACAACCTAAACACTTAACCCTATACCCTCAACCCTAAACACTATCCCTCAACCCTCAACACTATCTCTCAATCCTTAACCCTGTACTTTAAACCCTAAAAACTACACCCTACACCCTCAACCCTCAACCATCAATCATATACCATCAACATTATACCCTCAACCCTATACCTAATATCAAAAATCCTAATCCCTATACCCTATACACTTCACCCTATACCCTCAACCTTGAACATTATCCCTCAACCCTATACCCTCAACCCTCAAACCTAAACTTAAATCCTAAACCCTTAACCCCGAAAACTATCCCTCAACCCTCAAACCTATACCTTAAACCCTAAACCCTCAATCCTCTACCCTATACCCTATACCCTCAACCTTATACACTAAAACCTAAACCCTAAACCCTATACCCTCAACCCTAAATAGATACCTTCTACCCTCAATCGTAATCCCAATAACCTCAACCTTGTACCCAATATCCTAAATCATAATCCCAATACCCTATACACTTAACCCTATACCCTCAACCCTAAACACTATCCCAATACCCTATACCTTAAAGCCTAAACCCTACATCCTCAACCCTCAACCCTCAACCTTATACCATAAACCCTATACCCTATACCCTCAACCCTAAATAGATACCTTCTACCCTCAATCATAAACCCAATACCCTCAGCCCTATACCCAATATCCTCAAACCTAAGCTCTATACCTTATACACTAAATCCTAGTACCCTCAACCCTAAATAGTATCCCTCAAATGCAAGAGCTAAATCCTATACACTAAACCATCAACCCTAAAATCCATACATCAACCCTTAAGCCTAAACCCTATACCCTCAACCCTCAACCCTAAACCTAAACCCTATACCCTAAAACCTATACCCTCAACCTTATACCTTAAAACCTATACCCTAAACCCTCAACCCTAAATAGATACCTTCTACCCTCAATCATAAACCCTAATCCCTATACCCTATACACTTAAATTTATACCCTCAACGCTGAACATTATCCCTCAAACATCAAACCTATACTTAAACCCTAAAACCTACACTCAACCCTATACCTTATAACCTCAACCCTATACACTAAACCATAAGAACCAAAAGATATTCTTAAATGACTCGTCCTGCCCACAAAAAGGGTAGCATGGGTCTTGAACCCCCAAGTGAGAAATTCGAGACCCCACTAGTAAGCCTTGAAAAATAATACACCAAGAAAAGTGGGTGAGCTTTCGTTCAACACTTGCAGACCACATAGCATAAAATATTTTGTGCCAAATAGACACCAAGGATTGGAGGTGCCATCTCTAGTTCAGGTTGTCGATCATGGGAAAATGAGAAAAAAGCCATTGATAACCAAGCCAAGGCTTGTAATTTCTGAAAAGGGGTGTTTGGATACCATTTCAAATATTTCCACTAGGGCTTGGTGGAACATATACCCACTTTATGAAGCATATCAGTCAAAATGACACTCAATAGGTTGTTTTAAGTTGCACGATCATGGTTTTGGAAATCAAACTGTGCACAAAAAGCTTCCCACAATGAAATACTCATGGTGGGTCTATGAAATAGATCTTGAAGGGTCTGGATACCCTTCTTGTGGAATATGAGGGCCTTAAGCTAAGGAAGCTTGGCCAATGATTGAACTACATTGAAAAAAAGAGGAGACCACCAAATATTCTACTGATTGGACAAGAGACCATCACGAAATCTAGTCTGAGTCTAGCAGAGCCAAGGCTTGACTACCTCCTAGGCATGCCAAATTATTTTGGCAACAAAAGGTACCCAAAATATAAACTGGCTCCCTCATAAGATGAAGGGTTTGAAAGCCAATTCCTTTCCAAGAAGGTCTATGGGTGGGATAACCTGCTTCAATACAATGTCTGAGGAGGATTTTCCAGGCCTCATTTCTAATAAGAGCTCAGATAATCCACTTGACACATAGAGTAATCTCTTGCCACTGAGTGGAAAGAAGGCCAAGCCCACTAGAATCTCTGGGGAGGAAAAAAATCTCCCAAGCAACATGGTGGAAGCCTTTGTGAGACTCCAAAGAGGTCAAAAGAAAATCTTTGAGCAAATTTTCTAGCTTAGCATAAGAGGCCTTGGAAGCGACCCAACATGAGGAGTAATACACATGATTCAGTGCTAATATTTTGGAGCACACCTGAAATTTACCAGTTAAAGAAAGCAGCTTGGTAACCTATAAAGCTAATTTTTCTCACTTTGAGATAAAACCACTTGCCAAAGATCAATAGAAGAGGCCTGAAAGGTGAAAGGGATGCCAAGAAATCAAAATATTTTTCCAAGAGCAATCCAGTTCTACCCATATTGGTGAATATAGAGAGGACTGGGAAGAACAAATTGTATGTAACACAAGGTTTTAATCCACTTCTACCCATATTGGTGAATCTAGAGAGGACTGGGAAGAACGAATTGTATGCAACACAAGGTTTTGTGCCACATAATGATAGAAATAGAGGCCAAGCAAAAGGTCTCTAGACAACCAAGAGTAGCTTTGACATTATTTTCTTCTTCCAACAAGACAAGGAAGGAATCATTGGCAAAATGGCTATTGACTAGCTGGGCTAGCGAATTAGGCAAGGAGATCCCTCAAACAAGCCACTGGGAAACAAAATGAGCAAGGAGATAGCCAAACCCATCAATAGGCAACACAGAAAGCAAAGGGGCAAGTAGGAAGCATTGACGAATGGAGTAGAATAGACTAAAGGATTGGGAATGGCAACCATTAATGGTGATGCAAGCTAAAGCTTCAGAGAACAACATTTTCATAGACGAAATGAAATTTGGGCCAAATATCAATGTAGAAAGAATGGGTAAAATGAAGGGCCATTCTATGTGGTCATAAGCTTTGGAAAAATCAAATTTGAGAAAATTTATCTTTTGATTAGGGTGTCTCAACCACTCCATGCCTTCTCAGACAATAATAAAACTAGTCTGTTTAGGGCACACAATCTGAGGCAAAAGATGGTGGATTTTTAAATCAAGGAATTTGACCATTATTTTGTAGGAAACATTAATGAGTGTGATGGGCCACCAGTTATAGGTATCCTCAGGATCACTAGTTTTAGTTATGAATTTTATATTGCCTTTATTGATAATATTACCTAGGTAATTAGAATGAAAAGCTTCAAGTAAAATTTATTCAGATCCTTCCCCACATAATCCCAAAGAGCCTTGTAAAACTCACACAAGAATCCATCAATTCTCAAAGCTTTGTCATCGGTCATAGTCCAAACAACTTCTTTGAGGTCTTCAATTGTGACTCATAGAAAGCTTTCTGGGCTAAGGAGAGCCTATTTGAAACAACAACAAAGCAATCCTGGAGTGCATTATTCCATTCAGGAGTATAATATTGGACTATGAAAAATTTCTCATAGTTCTTAACAAATGCTAGGAGAATATCAGGAAGTTATGAAAGCAATACCCTCTTCAATGCCCTTAATGTTGGGTGATGAATTTATGGCTGAAAGAGCCAAAAAAAATTCTTTTGAGGGACGGTCCCCAATCTTGAGCTAGTGTAATCTAGCCTTGATTTGTGCCCCTCTGTCCGCATAATTATCAAAAACTTTCTTTTGATGTCTTAACTACGCAACCCTGACTTATAGATAAGGGGAGAAGGGGTTAGCCACCAAAGCATCAGTGGTAATACAAAGGTCAGACACCATCACTTCATAATACCATCTACAAAAAATAGCCAACTAAAACTCATAAATTTGAAGAAATCTCGTGGTATGGGTGATGGCATCATTCCACCACTTGATCCAACTAGATGAGTGGGGTGGTCTACAGTCAAGATTCTAGATAGCGTTGACATGGGCTAGAGTGGGATGGTGACTCAACAAAGAGGTATTAAAAAAAATTGATTCTACGAGTGTGGGGTTGCCTTGCTTGCCATTCAATGTGAAACAAAATGGGTAAGTGGCCTGAAAACGTCACATCCACTAATGGCTTAACCAAAAGTGAGGAAGAGCTGACAAAAGAGAAAAAATACTGAGTTGAGATCACAACACAATCGAGGCATTTAAATATCCTATCATACCCAGCTCAAAAATTGTGCCAAGTGTTCTAGAGAGAATGAGAATAACAACGACCAATATTGGGGTAAAAAATACCTAATTTATCATGCATGTAAAATTGGGCCTCTCTTTCACCAGCTGACCATCAAAACGAAAGAGTACCATCCTTGTCATACACCATCTCCACCATATTGAAATCCCCATAAAGAAGCTAGGTAGCAACTGGAAATGAGTCAACAATCCATCGCTAGAGAAGAGATATTTCAACAACATCATTTGAGGCATAAAAATTAATTATCCTAAAGGAATGATTATCAATGTTCAAAAGAATCTAGACGAGTCGATGTATGCGGTTAGACCCATGATCAACCACACAAGCGTGCCATTGTGGGGAAAAAAGGGTGATCGCTTTGCCACGTCCAGCCTCATGATTAGTATGAAACATTCTACTGGTTAGCCAAATAGAGTGAGAAGTTGAAGAGAGAAAAAAACCAACAACTTTCACTTCCTAAAGACACAAAACACCAATACCAATATATTTATGAAGAGTATCCATGACAAGATACTTCCTAGAGAGGTCTATTAGACCTCGAACATTTTAGGAAAGGAAATTCATGTTAGAAGCTCCACCATTTCATTGAAGTCTGACTCTTCTAGAGAGGAATAGTGATTCTATAAAAATTCTAGTGGGACTGTCCCAATCTGAATGGTAGGAGACAAATGCCTATGTTTCTCCTGAACATATTCTCCTTCTTTTAGAGGATGAGGACTATGAGATATCCTATGGATTCTCGACACGAGAGGAGACTTAGTCGGCTAAGCGATCATTATTAAGGTAGGCTAGGGTGTAGCCAAAGGCCTTGGCTGAGCTAGAATGCTATTATAAATTATTTGGGTTTATTTCCCCTTCACAGAATGGTTTGAAACTTCCGTTATCAGCTCAGGGGGTTTTTGTAACCGCATCAGAGCCATTGGACTTATTTTTTGATTGGTAGTCTTTATCCATTTCTCCATTGGTTTGGTGGCAACACCTTCTACCTGATGGGGCTTGTCAGCTTATCATGGTAGAGATTGAGTACGAGGGAATACAAGAGGGAAATCCTTAATCTTGTGGTCAGTGGACTAAAACCAATAGAAAGTGTTCGGTAAATTAAAATAAGCAACCTTCTGGGTATTGCCAAAAAGAACCAATTTTAATATCAATTCTCTTTCAAATCCTATGAAAGGTCCACTTTGACAGAGACTCACTTTTGAGGGCAAGCTTGAAAGAACCTATCTGGTTCACCATAGATTTTGTGATAAGCTAGGACTCTTGATTGTCCCAAGGGAAAATCATTTGCATAACATCTTTCAGAAAAAAAAAGACCAAGAGATGAGGTAATTAAGAGTTCCATTGTAGGTAAATTATAGTTCAATATAGTGATTTTGATGTTAATTTGACAATTCTAAATTATAGTATATAAGTTTCTATTTACTATTCTAGCTTGTCAACCATTGACATAATTAATATAACTTGTGGTTTGAATTGTTATTGTGCAGCCGATTTCAGAGCCACCAAGAACTTCAAAGAGGCTTGATTTTGATGATCCAACACAAGTTTAGGATTTGCTAGAGACATATAGGGTCACTTGTGGACATTTAGGGATTGATACATAGCTATTTGACATGTATACTGTATATAGATCTTGAGATGGCATATGCCAAATTTTGTAAAACTTGTTTTGAGTTGACATATATGCCAAGTTTTTATATGCAAATACATAATTATTCTACAATTTGATATAAAAAAAAATTATATTCAATCTAATTTGTTCCTTGTGTGCATGTCTTTCTACTTTGAAGCTTAAAATTGGAATGTATAATCAATTTAGAATGGTTAAGTTATGATCAATAACATGATATAGATTAATGAAATTGCACTTTAATAGAACTTATGAATTACAATTGGTAATCCATCAATGTTAGTGTTAAATTCGGTTGCCTTGGGTAACTTCACCAAATTTTATGACCATTTTTCTAATGTTATCAATCATAACATGGATGATTAGTAATCCTAGGTGTACCAACTTGAACCAGTGTAGGAATGTGTGTGATTTTGATGTGAAAATATATACATGTGACATTTGTGAACATACATAATTAGGTGCATATGCATAAGATTTGTTCGTCTATGCATCTTTTCATTATAATCATCATTATTTTCATGTGTTTGACACAATCATGATTACACATACATGTGACATTTTCCAACATACACATGACATTCATAATAATCATATTTTGCATACATTTTACCATCAATATAACCAATAATGCTCCTATATCATATTTTCCATGTCCAGATTTATAAATACATCTTATATCATCTTTCAACCATCATAATCATCAATACAACTAATAATGTCCATATAATTTTGTGTTGCAAGTATGGATGTGTTTGGTGGTGTTATCATTAATGTTGTCATTGATGTCAACACAATTCAGGTTGTTTGCAGATGGTACTTGTATAGTTGAGATATTGTATAAGTTCTTAGAGTACATGGAGCTATATTTATGAAGTTGTAGTTGTGTTTTTTCCAAGTGCTTTTAAAAAAAATTAAGAAATAATGAAGGTAGTGTTGAGTGTATGTTCTGAATGTGCTCTGGTATTGTGCTATGAATTTATTCTATGTTGATCATACACCTATGTGGATTTGTATTTATGTTCATGTGCTTCAAAGGATAATATATCCCAAGTTTTAGATTTTGGTTCGATGGAGAGTGAAAGATGTGTTCACCGATATGTGAACTGGTTTGGTAGAACTATCTGTTTGTGGATTGGGAGAAATATTTTGGCTCCAGAGTCTCCTAGTTTTTGGTTTTAGATCTTGTAGATCTAGGAGATGATTCATTTTGATGGTTTCTGTGTTCTAACAGATGTGCTTGGTATTTGGCTCTCTGGAAGACTTGCTCCAGACCTCCTGTGTGATGCTAGTTGGTCTGGCTGGACTACGGAAGAGTATTATGTGAATGGATAGTGTTGTGGTCACTACGGATGTACCTGAAGTGTTCTTGGAGATGGTAAATTATCTAGTGAAGTGTGTTGAGTGATCCACATATGATCATCCTACTAGAGATGCACGTACTTCAAAGATCAATGGTGTTTTCATTAGGTTTGTCTGACCTGGTGTCTACACGTTACATTAAGATTTTAAATCAAATTAAGGAAGTGTGTGATTGATCCAAGATGTTTTTGGGTCCTAATTAAATGCAAAATTGGTCCTCTCTCATTCTTATCCACCACAGGAATGTAGAGTTACTGACCTAATTTGAATTTGTAATTTGAAGAATGTTTAGCCAACCTTGGAGAATGTTTCTAGGGTTGAAGAAGGTATAAAATCAAGTCAAGATGTTGCAAATAAAGAGTGTGTAGCAATCGATCAATCATTCAAGCAAGTGAGGTGTGCGAACAAGTGTGAAAAGTAGAGTGTGCAAGAGTGAATTGAGGCAACAATACTTTGATGTGTTAGATTCCTGAAAGCAATGAGCTGATGGTATCTACAATATTTTTATCAAGCTATGAATGTGTGGAACCCTTGTGGTGGATCTTTATTTATCTTTTATTTTTTTGTAGGCAGTGAGCCTCCTTTTGGACAGTGAGTCCTATTGTTGGTATTGAGCCTTTGTATTTGGGCAATGAGCCCTCTGGAAATGAGCCTTTGTATCTGAGTAGTGAGCCCTCTAGCAATGAGCCTTTGTATTTGGGCAGTGAGCCCTCTAGCAGTGAGCCTTTGTATTTGGTATTACATTATTACTACATTGTGAGCTAATCCTCACCGTGGTTTTTCCCTCATTGGGTTTTCCACATAAATTTGGTGTCTCTGGTGTATGTTTTCTATTATTTGCATTTCATGTTTACATTTAATAAAAAAAAAAGTTAAAGTGAAATTGATTAAGGTTAGAATTAAAGTGATTTGATACAACTAATTCACCCCCCCTCTCAGTTGTCTTGTGCATTTCAACAATTGGTATCTGAGCTCAAATCTCTCAGTGAAAATCTTAACCACTTGAGGTAGATCAGATGATGCACAAGTTACAGATGTGTATTTTTTATGGAACTGATTATAGTGATTGGAAAGAATAGATGAGAGGCTATTTGGTTTCTCTTGGTTTCATGACCTAGAAAGTTGTGGAGACAAATTATGTTGCACCATCCACTGGTCCTTCCTCTGCAGATGAGATTGCAACTTATCATGAGAATGAAAAGGAAAGGTATGCTATCTTCAGTGCTCTATCTAAAACTGAAAGGAAAAAAGTCATTTCTTTAGGCACTACTTATGAAGTATGGGAAAAATTGAAAGAAATTTATGAAGGGAATGATAAGAGTAAAATTGTCAAGGAAACTAACTGCTAAGCGAAAATTTGAGAACCTGAGAATGGAAGAGGGTGAAGACATTGCAACCTATTATCAGAGAGTTAAACTTATAGCAAATGAGATCAAGAATCAAGGTGGTACCATGTTAGATGAAGATATAATTGAGAAGAGCTTGATGACCCTACTAGAGAATTATAGTGAAAAAGTTTCTACTATTGAAGAATCATATGATCCAAAGACATTTAATAAGGATCGCCTATTTGGTGTCTTGACTACATTCGAGATGAGAAAATTTGCAAGAGATAAGGAGAAGACTAAAAAAACTTTGAAAGCAATGAAGATAGGAAATGACTCATATGATGATGATTCAGAAGAGTTGGAAGCAAACTTCACAAGGAAATTGAAGAAAGGTACTGGTAAATACAAAGGTATGCTTCCCTTTAAGTGTTTCAGTTATGGAAATATTGGTCATTATACATCAAGATTTCCTAATAGAGCTACACACAAGAAGAACAAGGATAATAATAATAATCACAAATATAAGAAGGATAGGAAGTTCAAGAAATTGTATTATGTCAAAGAAGATGCAAGAATTTATGACGATGAATCTGACTTTAAGGAAGATAAAGATGAATGCTTATTTCTAGCCTTGGAAAATAAAGTTGTATCTACTAACCATGGAAGATGTGCAAAGGAATCTGGTTTGGAGAGCAAGAAGGATGAGATGGAAGGCACTCTGGTGATTGCTTTTCATGCCAGACAAGATGAAGAATTTTGGGTAATTGACAGTGGGTGTTCAAATCATATGACTGGTGATAAGAGTAAGTTCCCTAAGCTTGAGAAGTATGATGGAGGAATAGTTATGTTTGGAGATGATTCTGGTGCTAAGATTGTTGGTAAAAGAATAATTAGTTTTGATGGAAAAAATAGTTCTGACGATGTCTATTATGTAAAGGGTTTAAGGAATAATCTCTTAAGTGTTGGAAAAATATGTAGCAAAGGTTTTAAGCTAGTGTTTCAGGATAACACTTATGAGATCAAAAAAGGATCCAAAATTGTGGTAGTAGCAAGAAGAAGAACTCAAGGAAATATCTATTAGCTTAAGAGTGGTGATGGTCAGTGTTTTGTTTCACAAATTAATGAAAGTTGGTTGTGGCACCGGAGGATGGAGAATGTGAATTTTGACAATCTAATAAGGATCAATTCTAGGGAATTTTTTCAGAGATCTTCCTAAAATCACAAAGCCTTCAAATTTATTTTGCAGAAGTTGCTAGTTGGGAAAACAAACAAGAAGCAGTTTTAAGGAAAAATGAACAATCATCTATCGAAATTTTGGAATTAATTCATATAGAACTCTATGGTCCTACAAGAATAGGAAGCCTTAATGGTGACAGGTACTTTATGATCTTGATTGATGACTACTCTAGGATGACATGGGTTACGTTTCTTAGAGAGAAAGCTTGAGCTCTTGATAGATTCAAGGTATTCAAGGCAAGAGTAGAGAATGAGGCAAAATTTAAAATAAAATGTTTAAGGTATGATAGAGGTGGAGAATTTACTTCTGGTGAGTTTAATGCATTTTGTGAAGAACATGGCATAAAGAGACATTATTCTACTCCTAGAACCCCTCAACATAATGGAGTTGTGCAAAGAAAGAACCAAATTTTTCAAGAGGTTGCTAGAACTATGGTGAATGAAACAAATTTTCCTGATGTGTATTGGAGAGAAGCAATCCACACTACTATTTACATTCTTAACAGAGTTCAGATAAGAGGTAACAACACTAATACTCCTTATGAGTTATGGATTGGTAAGACTCCTCTTGTTAAATACTTTAAAGTGTTTGGAAGAAGATGTTACATTAAAAGAGATGATGAAAATCTTGGAAATTTTGATGCTAGATGTGATGAAGGGTTTTTTATTGGATATTCAAATAATAGCAAGGCATATAGATGCTTTAATAAAAGATTGAGAAAAATATTTGAAAGTGCTAATGTGAAAGTTGATAAAGCTATGTATAGACCAATAGAAATAAGTGAAGTTGAACCTGATGATCCTATATGTGGGCAAGTGCAAGAAGAAGAAAAAGAGAAAGAACAAAGTGATGAAGAGGAGATTTTGAAACCTACACCTAAGACCCCTAAATATGTACAGACAAATCATCTGGAGGAACAGATAATTGGAGACATAAGTGAAGGTGTGAAGACAAGAAGCAAAGTGGTTAAGGTAAAATTTTGTTTAATTTCTAAGATAAAACCTAAGACTGTGAGTGAGGCATGTAATAATGAAAGCTAGGTTAGAGCAATGAAAGAGGAACTGCAACAAACATAAAATAATGAAACATGGGAACTAGTCCCTAGACCTACAAATAATAATGCAATTGGTTCAAAATGGGTATTTAGGAATAAGTTGAATGAAGATGGTGAAGAGGTAAGGAAGAAAGCAAGACTTATATGAAAAGGATATTCATAGGTTGAAGGAATAAATTTTGAAGAAAATTTTGCACCTGTAGCAAGAATGGAGGCCATTCAGATGTTCTTGGCATTGTCAGTTCATAAAGACTTCAAAGTGTATTAAATGGATGTCAAGTTTGCATTTTTGAATGAGAAGAAGTATATATGGAGCAACAAGAAGGTTTTAAGCTGTCAAACAAACTAGACATTGTAAGTTAAAGAAGACACTATATGGACTTAAAAAGGCTCCCAAAGCTTGTTACACAAGGTTGGATAGATACTTGACAAAAAAGGATTCAAAAAAGGGTCTACTGACAACAATCTTTACTTCAAGGTTGAGAAAAACAAAATGTTGATAGTTGTGGTATATGTCGATGACATTATCTTTGGTTGAAATGAAGGTATGTGTAAGAAATTTGTAGAAGAGATACAAAAAGAATTTGAAATGTCTATGATTGGTGAGTTGAATTTCTTCCTTGGACTTCAAGTAAATCAAACTAACAAAAGGATATTCATTTCACTCCTTGACTCCAAACCGGCCTGTACCCCTATGGTAACCAGATGTAAGCTAAGTAAGGATAATGAATCTAATAAAGTTGATCAAAACATGTACAAATCTATAATTGGTGGACTTTTGTATCTTACTGCCACTAGACCGAATATCATGCATGCAGTATGTTTAGTTGCAAGATTTCAAACAAAACCTAAGGAAGCACATGTTACAGCTATGAAGAGGATATTCAAATATTTTAAGGGAACACTAGATTTTGGGCTATGGTATCCAAAGGATAATGATTTCACATTAAATGCCTACACTGATGTAGATTGGGTTATTTGTGTAGATGACCAGAAGAGTACAAGTGGCGGTGCATTCTTCCTTGGAGGAAGATTAGTTTCATGGTTGAGTAAGAAACATGATTCGGTTTCTTTATCCATTGTAGAAGTAGAGTATATTACAACAACATCCTATTGTACATAGATACTATGGATGAAGCAAACCTTGAAGGACATAGGTGTGATGTATGATGAGCCTATCACTATATTTTGTGACAGTACAAGTGCTATAAACATTTGAAAGAATCCAGTGATGCATTCTAGGACAAAGCACATATCTATCAAGTATCACTTCTTGAGGGAGAAGGTATTGCATAATGAAGTTAGACTTGAATATGTACCTACCAAGGAAAAAATTGCTGACATATTCACTAAGGCCCTTCCGAAGGATACTTTTGAGTATCTCAGGGGGAAGTTAGGGGTTACTTCCCCTCCTTCCTTGAACTAAATGCACATGGAGGTGCATCAATCCAGTGGATTCACATAATCTCATGATTTGGAATGATGATTGAGGTCTACTCCTCAGGGGAAGTAGAGAAGTTCATTGTTGTAGTATGTGGGTGCGCTCCTAAGGGGGAGTGAATAGAGCTTTGTATGACAAGAGTTTTCATTCAAAATTTCCTTTTTCATTGATGTCAAAGAGGGAGAGAAAGCCATGTGAAAATATTATTCTTGTGCAGGTTGTCATATTTGAAGGTTGTGTATGTTGTCTTTGATGGTTTTTCACATTATGTGTTGCCATCAATGACAAAGGGGGAGATTGTTGCAAGTATGGATGTGTTTGGTGGTGTTGTGATTAATGTTGTCATTGACGTCAACAAAGTTTAGGTTGATTGTAGATGGTACTTGTATAGTTGAGATACTGTAGAAGTTCTTAGTACATGGATCTATATTTATGAAGTTGTAGTTGTGTTTTTGCCAAGTGTTTTTGAGAAAATTTAAGAAATAATGAAAGTAGTGTTGAGTGTGTGTTCTAAATGTGCTCTAGTATTGTGCTTTGCATTTCTTCTATGTTGATCTTATGCCTGTGCAGATCTGTGTTTATGTTCATGAACTTCAATGGATAATATATCTTGATTTTTAGCTTCTAGTTTGATGGGGAGTGAAAGATGTGTTCACTGGTATGTGAATGGGTTTGACAGAACTATCTGTTTATGGACTGGGATAATTTTTTTGGCTCCGAAGTCTCCTGGTTTTTGGTTTCAGATCTTGTAGATCTAGGAGATGATTCATTTTGATGGTTTCTATTTTATGACAAATGTGCTTGGTATTTGGAGCTTTGGAAGACCTGATCTAGAGCTCCTGTGTGTTGCTAGTTGGTCTAGTTGGACCGTTGAAGAGTATTTTGTGAATGAAGAGTGTTGTAGTCGCTACAGATGGACTTGAAGTGTTCTTGGAGATGGTAAATTATCTGGTGAAGCATGTTGAGTGATCCACATGTGATCATCCTATTGGGTATGTGCATACTTCAAAGATCAATGGTGTTTTCATTAGGTTTGGCCGACATGGTGTCTACACATTACATTAAGATTTTGCATCAAATTAAGGAAGCATGTGATTGATCCAAAATGTTGTTTGGGTCCTAATTAAATGAGAAATTGGTCCTCTCTCATTCTTATCTATCAGAAGAACATGGAGTAGCTGACCTAATTTGAATTTGTAATTTATAATTTGAAGAATGTTTAACCGACCTTGGAGAATGTTTCTAGGGTTGGAGATGATATAAAAGAAAGTCAAGATGTTGTGAATTAAGAGTGTGCATCAATTGATCAATCATTCAAGCAAGTAAGTGTATGAACAAGTTCAAAAATCAAATTGTGTAAGGGCTAACTAAGGCAACAGTACTTTGATGTGTTAGATTCCTAAAAGCAGTGAGCTAATGGTATCTACAATCTTCTAATCAAGTTGCGAATGTGTGGTACCCTTGTGGTGGATCTTTATTTATCTTTTCTTTCTTTGTAGATAGTGAGCCCTCTGGTAGTGAGCCTTTGTATCTAGGCAGTGAGCCTTTGTATTCGTTATTGCATTATTACTATATTGTGAGCTAATCCTCACCATGGTTTTCCATGTAAATCTAGTGTCTCTGGTGTTTTCTTTATGTTATTTTCATTTCATGTTTACACTTAATAATAGATTGAGTTAAAGTGAAATTGATTAAGATTATAAGTAAAGTGATTTGATACGACTGATTCACCCCCCCTCTCAGTTTTCTTGTGTATTTCAACATTTTGTTGATGTCCTCATGTATAAATACATCAATGCATCTTGCTATCAATCTATCCTAGATACACAACTAATATGTGTCCGCGATATCCTCGCTCCGTAATGTACATCTCAAATCATTCTACTCTCAAAGACACCTACATTGCAATATTATAAAAAATATTAAAAAATAGAAAGAATGCTGACTAAAATTAATTGAACAATGAAAGCAACATGAACTCGAATGTTGGATGCATTTCCATCATAACCTCACATCATACTCAAAGCTTGTGTTGAGCAATGTCTGCATATAAATATTAGGAAAGTATGAATTATAAAAAAAATGAATAACAAATTCAATTGATCATTCTTTGAAATAAAATGAAAGATTATAAATCAAGAGATAGAAGTATATGAAGAAGATACCTCCTTATGAATTACATTAAATGTGTCCACAATGTTGAAGAAAAATTCTATGAAATTTTTTTTTGAATCGCTTCTTGAAGCAATAGTATTGTCCACTAGAAAGACCTACATTGGTTAAGAATTGTTAAGAAACATAAACTCAAACCTACTTTTGACTCAACAATGGTTAAAATTAAACATGAATATTGGACAGCCCTAGGCTGCCCATGGAAAATTGAATGTTGAAACAAAAGTTGGAAAATTGTAAAATTGTAAAATTGTTTGTAGAATTTACAATCAAAAAACAAAAACATGTAAAGGTGGCTAGTTAAATGCTAGGGAAGACCTATGTTCATTTCCCAAGTCACCCGATGAATGAGGAACACACCATTATGTGGTAGTCTCTAAAGATTGAGAATTCTTTGTTTCATGCATCCTAGGGAAAAAATAACTATACCAAAATGTGAAGGTGGGTAGGTAAACACTATGGAAGGCCTCTTTTCATTTCCCAAATCACTCGTTCATTTTGGAGTGCACTATTTGAGGTAGTCTCTAAAGAGCCCTAAAAGAAAAAAATTGACAAACTATGACAAAGTCGTTCTAGGAGCTCATGGCATGTAGGAATTATTTGTATAGACCTACAGTGGATATCAAATCCCTTCAAACCAACCTCTCTCAGCTTTGGTAAACTCAACACCGTTTGTGTGTTCCAATGTCAAATGCATTCTTGCAAAAATGGAAATACGCATTTTTTTTGTTTTGTGCATCATGGAGAAAAAAAAATTATACCAACACATCAAAGTGGAAAGGTAAACACTAGGGAATGACTCCTTTTGTTGCCCAAGTTCCCCTATGATTTCAGAGTACACTAATCCAAAGTAGTCTTCAAAAAGCCCCAAGAGCAAAAAATGCAAAATTGTTAAATTTTTAGTATTTTTTATAAATGGGAAATGTGGAAACATTCAGGTAGGTAGGTAAATTATATGTAAGGTCTCTTTTAATTTCCCAAGTCCCCCCATGATTCCAAAGTGCACTAATCCAGGGTAGTCTTGAAAGAGCCCTAAGAGCAAAAAATGCAAAATTATTATATTTTGAATATTTTTGACAAATGGGAAACATGGACATGTCAAGGTAGGTACATAAATGATATTTATGGTCTCTTATCATTGCATAAGTCATTTGATCATTCTGGGGTGCTCTTTTCAGGATAGTCTCTAAACAACCCTGAGAGCAAAAAATGTTGAAATTGTAAAAGTTTAAGTATTTTTGACAAATGGGTAGCGTGGACACAAGATAGGTAGGTAAATGATAGGGAAGATATTTTTTGTTTCCAATCACCTGATCATTCTGGAGTGCTCTTTCTAGGGTAGTCTCTAAATAGCCCTAAGAGCCAAAAATACAAAAATTGTAAAAAATTTAGTATTTTTGAAAAATGGGTAGCATGGACATGTTGAGCTAGGTAGGTAAATATTAGGTAAGGTCTCTTTTTTTTCCCAAGTAATTGATCATTCTGGGGTGCTCTTTTTGATGTAGTCTCTAAAAAGACCTAAAACAAAAAAAATGTTAAATTATGACAAAGTTGTTCTGGGAACTCGTGACATGTAGGAATGCTTTGTCTAGACCTACAGGTGGATATCAAATCAATTCAAACTAAAATATCTCTATTTTGGTCAACTCAACACCATTTGTGTGTTCCAGTGTCAACTACATTCTTGCAAAAATTATCGGTGGAGAGCAATGCAAAAATGGAAAGAAGTATTTTGTTTGTTTTGTGCATCATGGAGCAAAACCAAGTATACCAACACATCAAGGTGGGCATGTAAACACTAGGTAAGGCCTCCTTATGTTGCCCAATCCCCCCTGTGATTCCACAGTGCACTAATTTGGGATAATCTCGAAAGAGCCCTAAGAGCAAAAAATGTTGTAATGCCCAAAAAAAATAAAGAAAATCTTGCCATTGTTTTTAAAAGACACTAATTAGATTTCTCTACACAAAACACACCCCTTTCTTACTCAACCAATCTAATACCCTTGCCAACCACTCACTTGATTGTTCAAACACACACACAAGAGTTATGTTTTCTTAAAATTGAAAGCATTGACTATACCTCTAGATGGTAGCCCATTTGTTACAAATACCTAAGTGACCACTCGATCATGGTGATGAGACATCACATAGGCCTAGAGGAGAGAGAAACATCAAGGCCTCTCAACTTCTATTACAATTCACTTTTCCGCTTTCAAAACAAGGTGCATGGTTAGGTTTTTTTGAAACCCAAGTAATGCATAGGTTAGTATAGATATTTGTTGAATAAAGCATCAAGTATGATAAAAAATCTTTTGCAAGAATTTAGGTTTGTCATTTCTCTAGGGACTTATATTTTACTTTATTTTTTCTCTCGCTATTAGCCAAGATGAGATGCTTATTTACAAAATGTGTTATGACCAAGTAACTTAATGAGAGAGTACCCTATTGACCCTTCTCTCTCCCATCTACTTTATTTTATCTATTAAATTAAATTATCCTACCATAACACTTCAATGTTTGCTTGACATAAAGACACCTCCAATTTATTATTAAGGTTGTGGTTCATGACTTAGACACAGGATTGTTCCCAAACCCAAGTGAATATCAGTTAAGGTAATTTCACATGGTGCATGGTGACAGTTAACATAAGCATTCAAGAGATAAGACTTCCTTGACCTTATAAGAAAATATACTTTCATTTAGAGAAAACATTCCCTCAAATACCTTTCATTGAAACAGCACTATATTAAGATATCTACACTTTTGGGATACAATAAAGGTAAGGTATCTAGTTATCAAGGATCCCATGTTTTAATTGAACAATAATTAATCCCAATTTAGTATAGTAAATTATTTAAGTAAAATTTAAATAAACCAAATAATAATATAAATTTAATTATCCTTTCCTAGATTATATACTTATAATTATTTTGATTTTTTTAATCCTTAGATAATACACACAATTCAAATTGAAATAAAAATTGTTAGGTTTATATATATATATTTCCTCTCTTATTTTATTTTTGTTATCAATTGTCATAAATTTGTTAAGCCGATATTATTGAAATTCCTATTTACTTATTTATTTTAAATGCACCTATTAATGAGTAATTTCATATTTCATGAGCAGCGTGATATAGACAATCATTAATTTTGATTTACATTAACATTACTATATTCTAACTACTAATATTTTATCAAAACCCCCCCTTTTTTTATCCTATCAAATTTTTCTTTTATTACATATTTCTACACTAGATAGTCACTCATACAATGTACACATTGTCATAAAACAAAATTATAGTTTGGAGCTCCATCATGTCCATTTCAAATTGCTTCCACTACCAAAACTTTCTAACCCTAAGTTTCTTAAGGAGACATTGTAGCATTGCCCAGGGAAATATGTTAATTCTGGTAAGAAGCATGTGCTAAGTGAGAAAATTAACCATATTATTAGCTAAAATATCCCAATGATGCAAATTTAGAGTGTCATTAAATTAGAAAATATCCATGCTAACATCTGTCCATTTCCTTGTTTTTTGGGTGCACCACATGCCAAAAGAGAACCCTAAGTTTCATTTTTAGAAAATGATCCTCATTCTCTTGTTTGTTGGAGAATTTTCATTTAACTCCAAACCAGTGATGAGGAGAATGGAGAAAGGAGAAAGGGGACAACAACTAGTTTCAAAAGACCATTTCATTATGAGCGATGAGCTAAACCTGGTTCAGATGTCAAGAAATAGAGACCTATGTCCATAACACCCTGCAACGCTTCTAGAGATGGATGGTATAAGGAGGGGAAATAAGATTGGGTCACCATTAGGAGGATTTTGGCCTACAAAGGGGGGTTTCTATTTGCATGAGCAGAGGTTTGTTTTCCCTTAATTTATTTAGTATATTGTTTTTTTTATATATTGATTTTCTCTCTTTTTATCCATTTATCAGGGTTCCAGTTTCTTGACAGTGTTCTCCTCCAGTAAGGCATGGTCTACAATTAACCTATCTCCTGAGGACCCTCAATGGTATTTCTCTCTTTTTTTCATTTACCCAACAATTTATTTTAATGACAATACTCTATTTACCTCTGTTTTAAATCGAGAATCAATTTAATTGAATGGGTGTTTAATAAGCTTGTAACTGTAGATTAAAATAGATGATCTTTCGAATGATGATGAGATGGATAATCTGCAGCTAGAATAACAATGTTAATACTAATCTAAAATAAAAAAACAAAGAACGAGGAAATAAACTAAACAAACTAAACAATTAAATGGAAAGCTCTCACCGAATATGCATTCATCCCTTCGAATTATCTCGATTGTTCTTCTCCATTTTGCCTTTTCAATATTCTTGCCCTCAGATTTCAATGTTTGAATGCAAGCATAACTTCATCGAGTGTCTAAGAAAAATATCGAAGATGAATCTCTTCTCAAAAGTATGTGATTTCGGGAGGAGGAATAATGATAATGATAGGCCATTTTATAGATTTTGGGTTTTCGAATGATCAACTCAGATTGAAAGAGAGATCGACAGATGAGATTGATGAATGCCATGCGATGTGAGTTTTGTATCAGATAGAACATGAGTTAGAACATGAGTTAGAAAAGACTGCAAGATAAATACTAATTTAGAACGTGAGTTAGAACATGAGTTCAAGATCTTAATCTTGGGTTAAGAGTCTTTGAAAATAGAAGAAATAGAATTTGAATGTCAAAGACAAAGTTAGAAGTTGAAGAATAATGCATTTGAATGCAAACATGAGTTAATTAATTAAATAAATATATTTAATTAATAAACACATCATGCATATGAGTTGGAACTAGTTAACTGACTAGTTGTGACATAGAGTCTTCTCGCAGAGATAAACAGGTGTTGAATCTGAAGACAACTGGAGAACTAAAAATAGATCTCGAGTCAGGAGGTGAGTGAATGACTTAGATAATTGATTGATAGAAGAATGTGACAAAAATAATTAAATATGAATATAATTCATCATTCGAAAGTGAGAGATTTAATTAAATAAATAAAGATAATTTATTTAATTTGACTATTGAAAAGGTGGAATATAAATAATTAAATAATAAATATTTAATTATAGATAAAGGGGGTTAAATGAATAATTAAATAAAGATATTTAATTATAGTTGGAAAAGTATGATAAAAGGGGTAATTACATAATAAATCATTTAATTGATAGATAAAGGGGGAAGAATTAATTAGTTTGCAACATAATTAAATAAATATGATTTATTTAATTAACCAAGTTGAATAAAGGTTATTTATGAATTAATGAATTAATTAAAAAGGGGTATTTAATTAATAGAGGAAATATGTGTTAGAAAGGTTAATTAAATAATAAAAATTATTTAATCAAGACCACGGACTATAGAAAATTAAAAGTGGTGTTCACAGGCTTAGACCAATTTTCGGTGTCTACAGTTTTCCCCTCTTTGAAACAATGTTGTTTCAGCGTTGTGTCAAAGAAAATATGCCTCGATCGTGCCCCAACATGAAATAGGTTAAGGTATTCCCCCTCGGGGAAATTGACAATTTTTTGAAAAATTTCAAAAAAGATCAGAAAATATTCCTGATAAGTCAATTGGATAGTCAGAAATGCTATGGAGTTGACGGAAATGAATTTGGAGTTGATATGGATGAATACGGGTTGTTTGAAGTTGAAAGGTTAAGCAACCAATAGATTAGGTCAGAAGAAATGCCATTTCAAACCCACCTATAAATAGGAATTAGGGCTAAACCTAATTCATTTGCACCCGGAGGAGTTAGAAAAAGAGGAGATTTGCTCTGACTAGCTGACGAAAATGGCACCCATTCCATATGCTACGCATCGAGGGTATTGGATCCGGACGTTCAGGAGGCCAGCCGATGCAGGACCACCGATATGTACTCAAAAATGAACTTGTCAAAGTTATTTTTGCACGTAGTTTTAGGCGTTTGAAAAGTAATTAAGCAAATGCGGCGTGTCGTAAACGATGCATATGTCATCGTATTCACCGCATCTGACTACGAAACGACGCATTATTGAAAACACGTCTAGGTTAGGTGAGGTAGTTTAGGGAATTATCGCATGTGAATTATAATGCACCGCATGTGTTTTTATGGAACACATATGCATTAGGGATAGATGCATGTGTGGTTTTGAACCGCATATGCATTTGTGAAACGCATATGTTGTAGATAGGTGGCTTGATGAAATTGCACCACATTTGTTAAAAATGCACTGCATGTGGTTTAGTGACCGCATGTGCAGTAGGTTGACAGGGGTTGGGAAAATATGTGATGCATATGTAATGTGCACCGCATGTGAGGCTTCTTGCAATGCATTTTCAAAAATGCACCGCATTTGTTAAAGTGAGCCACATTTGACTCGTAAAATTTTTGATTTTTTTTTTTTCTAAGGAAAGCTTGAAATTTTTTGACATCATGGTTTAAATGCAGGTGGTTCTAGATCCTATTTATATGTGGGAGTCACGACCAAACACATTTGATCTCAGAGATCGTTTGACGAGTGTAGAGATTCGGCTTCTATGGAGACTGGGTGTACGCCACTATTTGTCGATGCCCACTATTCGAGCGAATAGGGGTATGTTGACAACATTATGCGAGTGATGGCATTTAGAGACATCGTCATTTCATTTACTGACTAGGGAGGCCACTGTCACATTGGAGGATGTGTACAGGATTTTGAGATTGCCTATGAGAGGAGAGTGGGTTATGTATGATACCCAGCGAGGATTGACCGAATTGGCGAGGTTTTATCAGGTAGATGACATTAGTAGGCTCAGGATCGAGCACTATGAGATCAGATGACCAGTGTTAGCAGACAGATACGAGCGGATTGACTGTATCTTATGTACATTGATTGGGGGGATAGTCTACCAGATAGAGGGGGTCACAGATTTCCAGTGGGATGGGGAGCTATGTTGGTTGGTATGTTAGAGAGTGCGACGAGGTATGCATGGGGTCCATGTCTACTCGGGATGTTATATTTTCACCTTCATGACATTGCTTATAGAGATGCACAGTCACTGAGCTATGGGACTACACTGTTGATGGTATGGGGTTAGGAGAGGATAGTTGTTTTTCATCCTCCAGTTACTATAGAGAGACTGGAGAGATACCCGTACGTGTTCCGATATACAAGACACATTACTCAGACACATGTTGGAGACACAGGATATTGGCGACATGCATTGGATATTCTTGATCAGTTCACATGGAGACTTTACATGGATTGTGAGGAGTGGGTGGATGAGGATATACATTTTCCATTATGTAGATAGACACAGTACCTTATTGGGAGGACTGTTTCTAGTGTACATATCATTGAGCGACATTTTCTAGACAAAGTTTTGAGACAGTTCGACGAGGTTTAGGATGAGCCTCGGAGTAGAGCAGAGTTTTCTCGTTCGTCTAGAGAGGTTCCGTATTAGGTACCTATGATACTAGTAGCAATAGCTGAGGCAGAGATACATGCATTATAGCCAGTATAGTGGGGTTGGAGAGATGGATTAGCAGACCCAAGTACTACAGCGGCGTATGACGCATGGTGAGTAGAGCATCGACCTGTTCCTTACATGGATCCAGATTAGCCGTCACTTATAGAGAGACGAGGCACAAGACCTAGAGGACGGCGGAGAGGTGGAGGTGCTAGAGTAGGGAAAGTTGGTGGGAGAGATGGTGATAGTAGAGGTGGCAGGTGAGGTCAGAGAGGACGGAGAGGGGGTCAGGCAGGTGCACTATCACCTATCCGTGAGGTAGTAGCTGAGGATGTACCGATGTTGGACATCGGAAGGGGAGTGGATGTACAGGCTAGGGGTGAGGATGCTGTAGAGGAGGTAGTGGTAGAGGAGCGTGCAAAGGTATATGTTGGAGTAGAGGATGTGGCAGAGGATTTAGATGTGGACATGGCTATAGATCCTCTGGGTGTTTTGGCAAGATACGAAGAGGATGATGTGGAGGATGATATTGAGGATGATGTGAAGGAGGATGCACCGATGGAGGAGTAGGAGAGAGAGTTTCGAGATCAGATCATGGAGGGGAGATGGGAGGAGGATTCTCCTAGAGATGGTGACAGGGAGGCTTTGGAGGAGAGACTCAGACTCATGACAACAGAGTTTGATGTGATGAGGCTAGAGAGAGACAGTGCCTACACAAAGAGGGATAGTGCATATGCAGAGAGGGACAGTGCTCGGTTAGAGAGGGATAGTGCACTTATGGAGAGAGACCAGGCTATAGCGTGGAGGCATGAGATAGAGCAGTAGTTCATAGAGGTTAGACGCCTTTGCAGTGGGTCCTCATCTGATGGTATGGTACGAGAGTTGGTCAGATCAGTGGAGAGAGCCACTTATTACAGGGATCTTTATGAGGCCGCAATGCCAGCAGAGAGATGAGCTCCTACATTTTCAGAGGTGCGCAATCAGAGCAGGGGCCATACTAGGAGTCAGAGGACACAGAGTACTGAGGGGGTGGTAGGACCTTCGCGGGCAGGTCCATATGAGAGGCCTTCCACCTCGTAGAGAGAACCTCCGAGTCTTTTCCCACCACCTTCACCACGTGACAAAAGTGGTAGCAGGACACGATGACAGGGTTACATATGTAGACATTTGTTTTGATCAGAGATCCTGCAAGCTCATGTTTTATTGATGGTTATATTTAGACATTGTACTATGACACACTATTTTTTTAGCGATATATATATGATTATGGCGGCTTCTATATGATATGCAATTCTATATTATGGATGATGCATGATTTCTAGATGATTATGTTTCCTAAATGATGTATATATATGTGTTATGAATGAATGTTTCTACATGTTTATGAGTTATGCATTTAATAATGATGTGGATGTCTTTCATTACTTATGATAATTAATGCAATGATCTATATGATGCTTATTTATATGTGATGGTGATATGTACATGCAACGTTTACATTATGTATGTTATGATGATGCAATGCCTATTATGTCATGATTGTGAATGTATGTAATGAAGATGAACGGTACTATCTATATGTTGAAATGCAATGAAACTATATGAAATTCTTATTGAATGTATGTGAATGCAAATGATCTAGTTTTTTTATTATGTCACAGGATTTTATCTTAATGTCAAAGAAGAGAAATGTTAGGATGAAAATGAATTCAGAATGTTAGTAAGAAATAATAAAGGTTGATTGATGGAGAAAAAGATATAATGAAGGTTGATCGATTGAGAAAAAGATATAATCTTTGATATATTTCCAAATACGCTATACTTGCTTGTTATCATCATTGGGCGAGACATGACACAAATGGATAGTACACACTATGATATGAGATAGACCATAGTGTACAAAGTCATCCATCTGTGAAAAATAGACAGTTGTAGACAAGGAGTGTCTTAACTCGGACTAAGGACAAGATGCCCAAGTCGTTTTGTCTTAACAAACCACAGACAACAGACAAATAAAAGACGAGTCATGAGACGTCATTTCTCCTCTAAATCCTTGATCGGACATCCTTGAGGAAACTAGTAACATGACTAAAAAACCAATGTTTAAAAAGACAGTTGACAGACAACAACCAAAGAAAAAGAGTCCTAAGACATCCTTGCTTCTCTAAATCCTTCAAGGGACATCCTTGAGAAAGCTAGTAACCTGATTAAATTCACAAATTGATAAAAGGATAAGACAAGATAAGATATAAATTCATAAAGCCAAATAAATGTATTCGCCAAAACTTGATCTTGTGGGATTTTTTGATTGTTTGATGTTTGACATAACGTAATGTGAGGGATGACACATACCACAATAAGACGTTGAGTCTGGTTTCGACTGGGTGACTATCTGTATAAGGCATGACAAAGCCTAGTTTTAGAAAGACACATGTCGTATAAGACGTTGAAGCCTGATAACATTGATGTGACAAGCTACATGAGGCTATGACAATTTTGACGACGTCTATTGACAAGAAAGACATATCTTGCAAAGACATAAGTTGATCATTTTGATAATGTGTTTGATATTGACTTGATGACTGTTTGAGATGTTGCCTTGTTGTTACACGACTTGTTTTGATTCCTTGATTGATAAAAAGTGTGTGTGTGTGTTGACTGTGTATGATATCAGATGATTCCTTAAACTATGATATGCAACTTGTGTGATAATGATTGTGAATGAACCCTATTGGATTGACCTAGTGTGGTCTCGGGAGCTCATCAATTGATTAGCCTTGCCTACCTTGTACACGCAGAGACCTCGTAGTTCGATGCGACCAATGATTTTGAATATACAAAGCATCATGATTTTAATGTGTGTGATACATGACAAACCTAGACTGACAGACCTAATGCCCCAAGGGCACATCGATTGATGCCCTTGCCTACGTCCCAGTCGCAGAGGCAATGTAGCTCGACTATGTCTATGGTTGACATAACATGACCAACTTGACATGATTAAAAAGACATGACTGACTTGACATGATTGACTTGACTCTGTTTTTCGGATTTTCTGACTGTTTTGATTTTTTTTTTGGATTTTTGGAGTTTTCTAATCTTTTTGGGATTTTTCAGGACATTTTCGATGGTGTGACATTATGTACAAGGTGTTAGGGCATAGAACAAGGATTTTCCCATAGTCGGGAATAAGATTTGGAAGATGGAGTGGGTAATATGATAGAATGGATGCTAGATGTCAATCGTTCCAAGTAATGGATAACACAACCGTTTATTATGAGTGATGATGAAAAAGTCTGATTGGAATGATAGTAGACGGAAGAGCGAGTTTGACTACACATGACACTTGTTTGCCAGGTTTTCACAATGGTACTTATCCATAGCACCACCAAAGCGGTTTTCACTATTGGACAGATTATTTCTTTTTTTTTTGGTGTTACAAAGACGCCTATTTGCCAGGTTTTCATCAAGGTGGCCATTTTTTTGTTTTTTTCATTTTTTTTTGTATTTTTTAAGATTAAGACACGGATTCTCAGAGACTAAGCATAGAACCTCTTTAGATGCAGACTGTTGATAGGTGACAAAAGCGGCTCTCCTTCAGGAGTAGAGAGTTGGTGTGCTCCTGATCCAAAGGCTTCTGTGACAATATAGGGCCCCAACCAGTTAGGTTCAAACTTACCTAGTTTCTCTCGTTCAACTTGGTTCTTAGGATTCTCCATTAATACTAGGTCACCAATGTCAAAGTGTCTATTGAGAACCTTCCTATTGTAGCTACAACGAAGACAATTCTGATATGCTTGCAAATGATCTAATGCTTTTTGTCTTTGTTCATCCAACAATTCTAGCTCTTGTAACCTAGAGACATGGTATTCTTCATTGTCAATATGACCCTTCAAGGATACCCGTAGATAAGGTATTTCAACCTCAATAGGTAAGATAGCTTCAGACCCGAATATGAGAGAATATGGAGTGGTGTCGATGGGAGTAAAGATGCTTTTGCGATAATCCCATAAGGTAGGATTAAGTTGTAGGTGCCAGTCACGACCAGTGTCATTGACAGTCTTCTTAAGGATTCTAACAATAGTCTTACTAGATGCCTCAGCTTGGCCATTACCTTGTGGGTAATATGGGGTGGAGAAATGGTGTTTGATGTGGAATTATTCACATAAATGGCGTACTTCTTGGTTCTTGAATGGGCGGCCATTGTCTGTGATTATGGATTGGCGTACACCATACCAAAAAATGATATAGTTTAGGATAAACTTAGATATTTGTGTGTCGGTGATGTAGGTCATGGGAATAGCTTCAATCCATTTGGTGAAGTATTCGGTGGCAGTGATGATGAATTTATGGTCGTTGGATGATGGAGGGTGTATCTTACCTATAAGGTCAAGTCCCCATTAGGTGAAAGGCCATGGTGAAGTAATTGGGTGAAGCTCCTACACTGGCACTCTTATCAAGTCTCCATGTATCTGAAATTGTCTACATTTCTTACAAAGATGTATGAGTCTTTCTCCATTGTAGGCCAATAGTATCCTAGTCTCATAATCTTATGGGCTAGAGTAGGACCACTCGAATGAGATCCGCATATACCCTTGTGTACCGCTCACAAAGTTGTTTGTGTTTCTTCAACATCGAGACATCTCATTAGGGCATTATCTAAGGTACGTCTATACAGGGTTTCTCCAATGATGGTGTACTTAGCTGACTTTCAGATGAAGGTTCAACGTTGGTTATTGGACAAATCTTGAGGTAAGGTTTGGTCAGTGAGGTAGTCGAATATGTCTTTATACCAAGGAGACGTAGGACCAAAAATGGTACACACTATCACAGTATCAGGGACATCATAAGTGGGGACCAACAGCTGTTCAACCAGAAACTTGAACTTGGGCACATTACTCGAAATATCCAACAAGGAACCCACGTTGCCATAGCATCTGCAGCTCTATTATGGATACGTGGTATTTGTTGAAAAGTTATGTCATTGAAATACTGCTTGAAACTATCAGCCATTCACTTGTAAGGTGCAAGCTTTTCATCCTTAGTCTCGTAATCATCATTTACCTGCTGGATTACCAGTTGAGAGTCGCCAAAAACATGTAGGCTCTTAATTTTCCACTGAGCTATCATTTTTAACCCTGTCACTAAGGATTCGTATTCTGCTATATTATTGGTACAAGGGAAAGCAATCCTGAATGATTTGGGAATGGTATCACCTTGAGGTGTAACAAATAAGATACCAGCTCCCGAACCACGATTTGTATGTGACCCATCAAAGTACAGTTTCCATTTGGTTTTAATGTCAATGTTGAAGAGAAATTCATCAGAAAAATCTGCCACTAAGGGATTGTCTACCTTCATAGGTGCATTAGCTAACTGATCTGCAATCACTTATCCTTTTATAGTCTTCCTCTCGACATACTGAATTTCATACTTGCTACAACTATCAACATAAAACTCAAATCAATCAATGGGAAGGAAAATCTCTCCACCCTTCTGTATTGGCATCATCAAGCCACAAAAGCTCTAATCAACCCTCGAGTCAAGAGTAATCACTATGGACCCTTACAAGATTTATGCAACTAGAGATACAACAGTCCAATAGGTTTCTAACACTACAAAGGTTCATTATAGGTTCAAGAATAAAAAGGTAATCCACACATGAAGTATAATACAAGGAGACCTACAAGACAAATACTCTAAATTTCTTACTCCCTAGCACTTGCAGCAATAACAAGTGCTATAACAATAAGAACTTGCAATAACAAGAAGGAGAAACTTGCAACAACCACAATAGAAAAAATTTCAGAAATTTGCAACCACAATAACGATAGTTTAAACATAGGATTCCTACCTTGTACTTGTATTCTATCCATTTCCCCTCCTCCTCCTCCTATGAAGTTTTCCATCAGCAGTTCCACCCAAAATAAAACTTAAATGGTCTTTTTCTCTCCACACCTAATGCCCTAACCCTAAACATATGGGTAATTATTTTAAAATTCACCTAATTCTCTCTTTTTCCTTTTCCTTTTCCTTTTTAACCATTTAATACCTCTTAAACATAACTTACAAGGTACTATACGGTTTTAGTCTCTGCACTCTCTTCAAACACAAATACACACTTTTCTCAAAACTTAAACAATTACTAGTCCACACAAGATGCAATACATAACTCAACCATCACATAATCAATACGTAGTTTCACATTGTGAAAGGGGGGGAAATAATTTGGATCCTGATGATCCTCTCGCCTTTCATTGAATTTTTTAATAATCTTGCACACTTTCACCATTGTCACTAGTCATACATGAAATAATTTAAATGACATAAATGAAATCAAAATATCAATTGGATAGTAATTAAATTTGATTACCATGACCATGCTTATTGAACATTGCTTGGATGATTATAGCCCAAATCTTGAATGTTTTAATACAAGCTTCTTGTCACTAAGTGTTAGTACTATATAATGCTAATTGTACATATCCTAATATAATTTCAATATGTTTAAGAAACTCAACCATCTTATTCAAGAAGTCATTCAAATATCTGAAATAACATTCTTCATATATAATTACACATTTTACTTCTAAAACGACCACTATATGATGAAGTAGATTTATTAACAAGTTAAATGATGATTCACATGATTATTGGTAACATAATTATATACATTTCTCAATTTAATTTGGTTCTCCATACTATAAAATCTACTTAGTCATCTAGGAAAAAGTATTCAAGCTCTAATGAGAATAACGATACCCAAGAATAAATCAACCATCACATAATCAACACGTAGTTTCACATTGTGAAAGAGGGGGGGGGATAATTTGGGTCCTGGTGATCCTCTCACCTTCCATTGACTATTTAATAATCCTGCACACTTTTATCATTGTCAATAATCATACATGAAATAATTTAAATGACATAACTTGAAATCAAAATATCAATTGGATAGTAATTAAATTTGATTACCTTGACCATGCTTATTGTACATTGCTTGGATGATTGTAGCCCAAATCTCAAACATTTGAATACAAGCTTCTTGTCACTAGGTGTTGGCACTATATAATGCTAATTGTACATATACTAATATAGTTTCAATATGTCTAAGTAACTCAACCATCTTATTCAAAAAGTCTTTGGATATACAAAATAACATTTTTCATATATAATTACACTTTTTACTTCTAAAATGACCACTATGATGAAGTAGATTTATTAACAAGTTAAATGATGATTCACATGATTATTGGTAACATAATTATATACATTTTTCAAGTTAATTTTGTTCTCCATACTATAGCATCTACTTAGTCATCTAGGCAAAAGTATTCAAGCTCTAACAAGAACAACGATACCTAAGAACTGATATTCAAGATAACCACTTTAATAAGTTCATAGAATTTGTACCACAATTGCATGATGAGTATTTACAACTAAGTTGACCTTTTGTTAATATTTAAGAATCACAAATTCACCAATTCTCCAATAATAATAATCTATAGGCTACCCCTTCTTTCTAGTCTAACTTCAAGGTAACAATCCTATAGAGGATTAATACTCATCTTAGGTTAATGTTTATCCATGATACGTTCCACCCTTGTCAAGGGAACTATCCTATATATTGTGATTACATGATGTGAAACCAATTTCATGAAATGTGTATGCAAGGTACATTAATAAGATTCACAAATCTAACAATCATTTTTGCATGAGGAAATCTCAAGAGATAAATGTATGGTACCAAACAACCATATAAACATCATATAATACTAACCAAATGCAACACCTTAATTAGGTATCAAAACCATGTACATCACATGTTCCTCATTAGTTCTTAGTTGTATTGTACATTCATTTAACTTAAGTAATTATTGTTATAAATAAAATATACCAAAGGTACAATTAAGGTACCTATAACTATCTTGCAAAAAGGTGGGGCCTTACGTCCCCTAGATTCTCATCAAGGTATAATTATCTATCTCATTATTTGATAGAGTCAACCAACAATAGTGGAAGTCACTAAGGAACAATATACAATAATTGGTACTCATAAGATTGGGGCCTTACAAATGCAAAATTGTTAAATTTTTAATATTTTTGATAAATGAGAAACATGGACACATTGAGGTAGGCAGGTAAATGCTATGTAAGGCCTCTTTTCATTGCCAAAGTCACCTGATCATTCTGGGGTGCTCTTTTTGGGGTAGTCTCTAAGGATCCCTAAGAGAACAAAATGAAAAACCTGTAAAACTTTTAGTATTTTTTGACAAATGGGTAGTGTGGACACATTGAGGTAGACAGGTAAATACTAGGGAAGGTCTCTTTTCATTTAGTTGTATGGATTATTATTATCTTACATAAAAAATTCCTTTGGTATAATCTTGTAATCCTAAAAAATAATAATTAGTGATTGTTTTTACTATCAACATATTCAATTAGTGATTGTTGGTATTGTTCAAATGCTTTTAAATCAAGAGGTAGAAGTATATCAAGAAGATACCTCCTTATGAATTACATTGAATGTCTCCACAATGTTCAAGAAAAATGTTGCCGCACTAGTATTGTCCACCAAAAATACCTATATTTTTTAAGAATTGTAATCTACTTTTGACTCAATAATGGTTAAAATAAGTTGAGAATGGAGGTGCGTTCGAGTGAGAATAAGAGGGGATGAGAAAATTTGAATTACTATGAGGATGCTATAGACAAAGGTTCGAATTCAAAGGATGAGGATGATGTGGCTCCTCTGTGGGAGGTTTGGTGGCATCAGTCTACTTTGGAACACTCATGGTTGGATTCTTCCTGGAAGTTTGTGGGGGCGATTGTCACCTCTGAAGTTTGGCTCATGGAAGACCAATTTCATGTTTGTTTGCCTCTTCTGCTAGGTGGTCTATGGGAGTTATGTCACCTACCTTTGGTGCCTTCTGGGGATTATAGTGAGGTTTGTCTCATGTTTTTTGTTCGGATTCGGTTCTCCCCTATGTTGGTGCAGGTTGTGCCTTCTACTTGGCTTTGCTCTTTACTGAGCTGATCATTTTGTTTGGTGCTTGCCCCTATTATGGTTGGGTGCTATTGGGCTTCTTTTTGTGTTGGTTCTAGGCATTTTTTTGACTTCCAAAGTTTGAGTTTGGGCTCGTTTGTGTGCTTGGAGGGTGGCCTAGGTGTGGTTTTGATTTTGGTTCTTGACGTGAGGACCCTGTTGTCTTCCATTGTCACCATGGTCATGCTTGGTGGGATCTCCTCTCCTACCTCCACTGTTGTGGTGTGGTTGGTTCTAGAGGTTTTCCCTCTTTGCCTCAACACGTCCTTGCTTGTCTTTGGTGTGTCTAGATGCTTTGTGTGCCTTTTCTTTCACTCTACTTTGGATGAGCTTATCCATTCCATCTATTTTGAAGCTTTGTTGCACAATGGTTTTTGTATGAAATTTCCCTTGTCATGTTTTTGTGTGGTCTTGGGAAAGGGTGATTTAGTGTACCTCAGGGTTTCAAAGTTTCTTGGAGTTTTGGGTCTTTTATGGCTCTCTTAGTGTTGTGTCTTAACTATGGCGCTCTTTTGATCTTACAGTTTTATGTTTCTATTGTCACTCTATTATTTTATGTACTTTGATTGTGGTGGGGATTTTGGGTTTGTTGTGTTTTTCTTTGCTCTGTTTTTGTTGGGCCTCTTTTTCCTATGAGCATTGGAGCCATTTTTTGGGGGTTCCATGGTTTCTATTGGAGGTCTATTTTTGGTCGATTTTGTGGTGTTGGCTCTTTAGTTCTTTTCCCCTTCAGAGATAGGACACTTTTGGAGGTGGTGGAGGGGAATTTTATCAGCCTTAAAGACCCCTATTACAAGCTTTGGTGCCTTCAATCATGGTTGGATTGTGTGTTTTAGTCTTATTTTTCATGGTTGTGATGCTCCAAATGTTCATTCTAATGGCTTGAGGAAGTTTGTTTCCTCGAATCTTGGTTGAGGTGCTTTCATTAGCTTCCTTCATGTACTAGTTGTTTGGGCTGCCAAGGGATGAGGTGATTTTTTTTCTACTGTTGTGTCGGCTTCCTATTTGGATCTATGGTTGAGGTCTCCTATGGAGGTGGATATTTGTCCTTTAGAGGTGGAGCCCTCTCCTTTTGAGGTAGAGTTGGAAGCTGTATTCATGGTGGGAATCTCCCTTTTCTTTTGCTGGTTCCTTTTGAGGTGTAGTCTGTATGTGCAGAAGATTGGTGGCACTAGTGGTTATGGTTCTCCCTTCATCCTCTCTTTTAGAGGGGAGCTCTCTCCTATAGAGGTGGAGTTTGAGTTGGTGCTCTAATCGAGGTGGTGCTTTGGGTTGGATTTAGCTCCACAGAGGTTTTTTGGGCTCTCTCACTTCTCTATTGTGGTGGGGAGTTTTGATGTGTTGGATTTTCTTATTAATAGGGGATGATATTTTACAATTTTTTGTTGTTTAGGTGGTACTTCTATTGGGATATGCTTTCTCTTATAGAGGTGGAGAGACAAGTAGGTTGATGGGGGCTCTCTACTCCATCAATGCTAATGTTGTTTTTGGTTCAAAATTGGATTCTCTAAGTAATAAGCTCAATGTGGGATGGTTCTATCAAGGAGTGTTGATGGGCTTAGCTATTTTTTGGTAGTTTGGGTTTTAGGATCCTCTAAAAATTTCTTGTATGGGTTTGAAATATAGTTTGTCTTACCCATCCTTGGGGTGGATGTTTTTTTAGGTTTTTGTTGTGTTAGCTTGGAGGGTGGCCCATTGGCCTGGTTTGTTGGCTATAAGGCTTGGTTTGAAAGTTGAAGATGTATTTGATTGGAGGAAGTTTATATCCCAAATCGATGAAAATTGGGAGTTGATTTCCAATGCTAAATAACGACTTTGCTTCTCTTTTTTGTTACCCTTTTTCATTGGTTATATGTCTGCTATGAAACTATCGGTGCTTAGTTTTATTATCCCAACTTGTTATTTCATGATAGCTATGTTATGGTTTCGTACCTACTAGACTTTGGTTAATCTCATAAATGGTCTACATACTATTTTGTGGATTAATATGGGGGTTTTGTTTTTTGGTTATACTGCTAATGGTTTCTATTTTGGTTACTTGGCTTGCATGCCATTTTTTTCTCTGGTTTGGTTTGTTTGCTATTGTTTTTTGGTGGTGGTTGGTGCTATTTTTCCCAACCTATTTCTTTGTTTTATGTTATGGATTTGTAACCACGAGATCAGGGCCCTTTCCCTACTTACTTAATAAAAAATAATGGTTAAAATTAAACATGAATATCAATAAGACATGGAAATTATCATACATGTCCCATATGGTATGAAATAGCTATGCTACTCAAGTGTTCCTGAAGGGTCGTCTCTTACCTTCAGAGTATCCAATATTTCTTTATGATCGACACTACTGACTTTCCATAGTTATTTTGTTCTTGGTTTGACATGATGTAACAATAAATTAACATTTATTGCTATAAAAAGGTGTGAATACATGGGAATGGTTTTGTGTGTATCATAGTCTTCAAATGTAGATATGCCATTATTTCTAACCATATATGTTCACAACCAAGTTCCGACAACAATAAATGAACCTGCAGAATACATGAACCAATCATCATTTTCCGTCAGATGTGTTAGCTTCTTCTTTCCTTGTACACATCATGCAAACCAATAGTTTGATCTCTCTTCATTCCCTCGTGGTGAAATAAATGAATAGATATATCTTGGTTGTACAAGATTTGAAAGATGGTCATAGTCAATTGAACTTTCCATTTCATCTTCTAAAGAGGATTGTGCTACAGATAAAGGGGTTAGGTACTATGGAATCCATGTATCTACCTACTCACTTGACTCACATTGATCCCAATCACACTAAATACAATTTTGACAAAAACAAGCCAACTCTCATGTCCATATGGTCCATGCACTTGCATTTGAGCTTTGAAATGAATGCATCTTTGAAGATTCTCTAATTGTTTGACATTCCAATTTCTCTCATAATTTTCCCTCATTAACCAACCAAAATAACCTGCACACTTTTGAATCAAGTGTCCCTCCTTGTGACAATGCATACCTACACCAATCAACAATAGAACATGCATAACTAAATTTTGCACCACCTATAATCTTTATTTGTTTCTTAATGAGATCTCTCTTCACACATGCACCTACTCCACCATGCTCCCCTTTCCATTCCAAGCTTCAAAAAATCTCCAAATATGAGGTACACCCCTCTCTACATGCATTCTACTTAACCAATAAAATATATGGGAATTCTTGAATTATCCTGTGTAGCTATTTGACCAAATGAGATGTTGACCCATTACAATATGTTTTTCTTGTAAGAACTCAAAAAAGTTTTGAAAGCAATGTTGCACATTCTCTAACGAATGAGATCTATCATCACTCATGTAAAAATGGTACTCCCTAATTAACTTCCTATCATCTTTTGTATTATCAGGGGCATGTCTATATGTGATGTAGACAAAAATAGCAATTTGAATAGAATTTTAATATTGAGATTATACCTCATTTTGTGGTTGCAATGTGTAGTTTTCTACAAAATCGACCACAGATATAATACTTTCAATTGAGAAAGAGTCCTTACACATCCTAAATTTTTGATCCAACCATTGGGACCTATGGCCATGCCTTGCATACTTGTAGAAAATATTTTTCTTAAAATCTAAAATAAAATCAACAACAATGAATTCTCTTGTTACCAAATCACATCTAGAACCTTCACCTCCACTCTTCAAACTATATTTCACTGTCTCAAATCTCTTTTTATCAAAAATTTTCTTTCCAAAACATGTTTGCTGCTATCATGAAAACATGTTAGAAAATTTGATAAACCACGACATTGCAAACACTTCTCATTCGAACAATCATTTCTATAGAAAAAATAACCCTCAACTCTAACACATAAAAATAAATCTAAAAAGTCCTTGGATGCCTTTGGAATTTTCATTATACCACACTCTTATAACATTTCATTAATATGAAAAGTAAAACGAATATAGCATAATAGTTCATGATACATTGAAAACTCTACATGATATTTACAACATGTATTATGTATTTTAAAAGGTACACAATAAAATGGCTTACTAACACATGGAAGCCTCCCACTAAAAGCCCATGTATCATTTTGAAGAGGACTAATGAGTCTTCCTCTTCTTGAGAGTTCTCTAAATAAATTTTTATGATTTAGTTTTAAATCAACACAAATTTGCCTCAATAAATAAGCCTTTCTCAAATGATGGCTTACTAATGAGGTTGTGATTACTCTATAAGAAACTCTCTTATCTCTTTCCTTACTAGTATTTCCAATAGCATTGAGAGCATTAAAAATATTTTTGAGAATAATATTATTTTTGCCCGACTTTTTGCTCACACAAATCTTCAACTTGGCTAGCAAAGGTCTAATTTTTTGTGTCTTTAGAAATTGTATGAAAAGTTGGCATTGTTCAGTCAATGTCTTATTGCTAAAGTATTCATTGAAATTTGTTGAAGCCCACAAACAAATGGTTTGCATTGACCTCTTTCCTTGAAGATTTTCAATTATGCTCTCATCAATTTCAAGTAACCATTTTGGGGTTCTTGAATGTATTGGATTTGAAATTTCTCTTTCTTCCTCACAAAGGTCTTGTCTTCTCATGTAATTTGGTGATACATAAGGTTTAAATGTTTCATTTTCAATATAAACACCAACATTTTCATTTCCAATTTCAACATTGTCAATATCAATTTCAACATTTTCATTTCCAATTTCAACATTATCAATATCAATTTCAACATTTTAATTTCCAATTTCAATATGATATTCATTTTTAAATTCCATTTCATCTTCACTCAAAATAAAATTTACGAGTGAGAAGAAGCCTCACATTGATGAGTATTTGACATACCTCATCTTCTCTTCCTATGACTTTCTCTATCTTTTTCTCTATACGCTTCAATTTGATCCACTATGAGTTTTCTCTTACCTTTTTATGCACGACGACTGTTGATCCCCATTATATGTCACGACCCCTATTTTTAAAGGTTTGTAATTTATAATTACTTATTAAATTAATTCATAATGAAATAAAAGTGCAAATGAATGAAAGAGTTAAGTATATTTTAATTGGAAAATGCATTTATCAATTTATTTAATTAAGTGAAAATACTTTGTTATCTAGGAAAAATATATATTTTGCAAGTAAGTGAAATTTCGTTAATAATATTTATTTAAATAATTATGTAAATTGCAAATTAAAATGGTTTATTTAATTATTTTAATTGAGGAAAAAATGTGGATTTGTAATTAATATAGGAATTACTTTTTAATATTTAATTGGAGAATAAATATTGAGTATGAAATAAATTTTATTAATTAATTTATTTTCAAAATTAGGTCTTGGAGAAGGGGAGTGGAATCTTTAAAAAGGGAAATCAATAATGGAAATACCATAGTTTTTACACAATTATTTGGATAGTCCTTTTTATTTACTATTCAAAAATAACTGAAAACATGGTCGTCGAGAAGAGGAATTTTGAAACATGACAAATCCAACATAGTGGAGAAGGGAAAGAAGACAAGGAAAGAAGAAAAAATCAAGTAGGGATTCTACAAGAAGCGAACTTCAGGTTTTACTTCCTGTTCCACTACATTTCCATTCAAATTGATAAACAAATTGCTGTGTCATGAAAAGTGGTGTTCTTTTGTTAAAAATTCCCCAGACGGTTGAGCTTATACCGAAAGAAATTTTGAACCAATACTATTCTCACTAAATCTTTTGCTCATCTATGATTTATACCTATATGTAAATTGTGAATATATATATATATATATTGTATTGCTTCATATACAACTTGATTCTTACCTTTTGGAAAACAAATTTATTTATATGTTTTTATTTTAAGAGACTATGGAATGATTATTGCCAGTGCTGCAATTTGAAAATAAACTGTTTATGCATTCAAAGATGTAAAATATATAAGCAATACATAAATTTGTACTTTAAAGTGAACCCTCTGTGAATTCGTATTTGAGCCAAGTCAAGTGAATGCTTTAAATCTTCATTGTTTTATTGGGTCTTCTCATACATTGCCAAGCCAAGGGTTCCGACCCTAGCCGAACCCCCATAGAGGAGGGGGTTGCCCTCTATGGAGGCAGTGTGCCCTCCACAGGCCCAGCCTATGGAGGAAGCACTGCCCCCATAGGTAGCCTACCCTCCCATGGGAAGGGTTGCCGGCCATGCCAAAGGCGACACCTCCTTAACCTACAGTGGGAAAAACAAGAATAAAGGCACTTGCATGAATTTCAATGTTTTTGTTTTGATTTTTATTATATATATTCACTTCAACATGTATTACATAAATTCTTCAGTTTCGATATTTTGATATCTTTAAGTTTCTGGATATGCAAGAGTTAATATATATAAATATAATTTTATATATGTATGTATGTAATAAATTCCCACATTTAAATAAATATATATATACCCTTACATATATATATATTGGAATAGCAACAAAACTATGAAGTGCAAATTGAGGATGAAACTATTAGTTTTTCTTTCGATCTATAAATGTGTATCTTATTTCTTGTCACGAGTAAATTTCAGAGAAGTAAATATGTGATAAATACAAATATAAGGAATAAGTAATATTATTGAGCCTAACTAATATTTTATATACCTTGTCTATTTTGTTAAGGGACATTGATGCTATGTTTAGTAGTAATTAACTGAATGGAATTAGAAGTACATTAATTAAGAAGTGATCGATGAATTGAATCTTGAATAAATAAAGGATTTGTATTTCACGAATTTGACATAATGGCATCATAGATCTATTTTATATTCCATGAGTAATTATTGTTTAAGTACTAGTAGGAATATAAAATATATGATTTATAGGAATATTGATGTAATTATATTTGGATATATGAAAATGAAAATGTATCGAAGGGAATTACCTTGAATATGATGATCATTTAGTAAATTAGAATGAGTGTCCCATAAAACCACTCCTGTCTCTACTCTTCTTTGTTTATTGAATTGTAATATGAGAACACAGGAATGGATAATGTTTGGGGGGGGGGAAGAAAGTCGATTTTGTTCATGATTAAGTTATCTTACGAAATGCATAGTGGAGTCTTCCAAAGGCTAAGGGAAGTGGTCTATTGAGGTTGACTTCTTGTAGTAAACCTTGTTATCCCCTTGTGTCGATTTTTTGTAATCATGGGGTAGTTGACGATCGTTAGTCTTGCACTGAATGCTCACCCATGTGGTTAGAAAATGAGAGTGGAAAGGGTTATGTCTCACCTTATTGTTCGTGAGGACAAGTTTCGTGGTTGTGGAGTGGTATGCTCTTGATTTATTGAAGTTCTTATTGTCAGTAGAAATTTATTCTAAGTATGAGTCTCCTATAGGAAGACCTATTTTAAGATTCGAGTATGAAATTGGAGTTATTTTATAACACTTGTTTAATGTATATATAAATGTAAGTTGCAATTAATTTGAGCATATTGTGTAATTGGAGATTTTATAAAGACATAAATAACTGTTTAACCATACCTTTCTTTATTAACATTGCACACCAAATTCCTCAGTAGAGGACTACTTTGGGTTCCTTTTGGTTGTTATCTTTATCTTTCTTATATGTTTTCAAGCTTCTGATTTGGAGGATGAATGCATTAAGCGAGCTTGCAATTGTTTTGATTCCATGCAAGTATTGAGCATTTTCATACTAAACATATTATTTACAATTGTTGATGTTATTGCAGGACAAACTTGGATTTTCTAAGAATGTATACTCATATATTTTCATTAGCTTATATATGTATTCTCACACATACATGAGCTATACCTTCTTAACTCTATTATAGTTTACTCTTTTATCGTTGAAACCTCTGTGAATCTATAATTCTTGAATCAAGCTTTTTGTTATAATTGCATAGGCATGTGTGCATTCTAACAGGCTTAGGAGTACTCTCATGATGGTGTTGGCTTTACCGTAATTTTCCATATGCAAGGATGATGCATTGGATAAATTTGTAAATGTGGCTTATTGACTTATGTAAATGGTAAAGGAACTTCCTTATGTCCCTTGTAGCGAGTGATATCCATGATATCCAGAGATATGTAATGAATGGTCATCATAACGAGACTGTAAAATCATTTCCGGTGAGGCAACTTGTAACCCTCGATAGGTTATAGCCAGTAAGGCTCTGCTAGTGAGGCATTCCATTAATCCAGTGAGGAACTTTTATGATTGGTTTTTCACCCCTATAAGGGTTTTCTACTCACGAATTTCTTGTATTACAACTCTTTTGTGGATGCATTGATGATCTTGTTACTTCTATTATTTTCCTTAAAGTTTTAGAATTTATGTTTCTTGTGTATTGTTGTGAAATCCTTCATGGATTGTTATGTAATGGCACAACTTGTGATGATATTCTTACCAAATCGATAATGTATGAAAATCCTTTGAAGAGATAATGAAGTAATTTGACTATTACACTTTTGTTTTTTTTGCACCATTTCATAAATAATTTATTCTATTAAAATATTACATTAAATAAAGGATATAGTTGTAAGTAAGTTTTCGAGATATTACATTTGGTATCAGAGTGCTCAGGTTCAACACTCGGACCTTGAGTCTTCTATGCTAAGGTTGCATTAGGGTATGTGAACCTTTTGTATTGAATAGAGAACCCTAGCTTTGGGTCAAGATTCTTGGATGAGTTGGTGATTTTTTGGGGTTTTATTGGAACCGATTAGAATTTTAAATGTGGTTTTCTCATTTGGGAACCCTAGAAGTGTGAATTCCCTTCGCCTTAGTTGTGTTCATATGAATGTTTAGTAAGAGTGGTGGTGACTACTTGAAATAAGACACAACTGATAATTTCCAGTTTTATTTGAAGTAGGCTAAAATGGATAAAGTGTGGTGCCAACCTATGAATGATGATGTGACAATAAGAATGCATTAATGAAAGAAGTATATTGTGAAAAGAGATCTCTCTGATGATGTAAAGGATGAATGAGTCAAAAGATACAAGGAAAGGGGAAAAGATGAAATTTTAAATATGAGGAGAAGGAAAAACACCTGTGAAGTAAATAAAGTTGATAATAATGGATAACTATCGGTTGATTCCTTCATGTGGATAAAGCACTTGTGTAATTATTGCATTCCATAATTGTGTGTGTGTGATATTCTTTGATATGCATTGTGGATCACTCTTTTTTATGCATATCTCATCTTTGTGTGAGAGAAGCACTTACCATATTCATTGTATGAAAATTCAAATGAGTAATGCTCATTGTAAATTTGAGCAGGTAAGGCACTTCAAGTAAATTGTGTATCCATACCTGGTGTGAGTTAGGCACCAGGGGCTCATGTATTATTGTTTGTAATTCTACGTGCATTTGAGCATGTTATGCACTAGTATATCATTTGGTTCTTATTCTATGCAATTTGTTGAATGTGCAGTAATTTTAAGCTTACCTTCCAGGATAGGATGTCGAATGTGGGGTAACAGAGAAGGTGATCTTCTTTTCCAAGATCAACCAATTTTTTCTCATATGCTTTGGCCAAAGCGAGTTGTACCATTGAAATAGATGGATAATGAATGCCTAGAATTATTATGTGTTTCTCTGCCACATCTTGTATGCAAGAAATATGATTACTCTAGTAGAAGAGTGCATATAAGGCAACAAGCATGTATCGAGAGTTTCCCTCCTGCCCTAATACTAATGGTTTCTAGGCGCCTCATGCAGGGCCTAATGTTCTTTGAGTTAGGAAGAATTTTGGGGTAGTGCAATGCTTCACGATTGGGTGGCAAAATCACCTTAACCATACTTTGACCTTCAGCTTGCGGAAGACAATTGGGTTAAGGAAACTGAAGATTGATTAGATGCTTTACTTTCTTTTTGTACTTCAAAAGATGGATATGCATCATTTTGTTAATCATTGTATGGTTTGTCTAGTCAAATTGATGTAATGCACCGCTCTCAGATACACTCTTGTTGAAAGGTAAAGGATTATACATACCATATATTTACAAAAATCTTTATTAATAGAAATTTATTTTTTTAATTATAGAGTGAGATCTCCCTTTTTTTGTGAAATTTAGTAACTGGTTGAATCAGTATTGAGCTAGTTATGATCCTTTTGACATCCGGTATTGCAAGAATGCTATGGTAATTAACTTGGACCTTTTTAAGAGAACTTCTTTTCCTAGATGTTTTAAACATGCTAATGATCCTTTGTACTTTGTTGATATATTTATATTTCATGATGTTGATCAAGATGAAGACCTTACTATACTTGGATTGCATTTCCTGTTTGCTGAGACTTTTGTTTTGTTGTCTAGTTCTTTTGACGAGAATGAGCAGTATGGGATTTTTTTTCATCATAAAGGCAATTGTGTTGATGTCTCATGAAAGTAGGCATACTGACAAAATGAACATAATTGTTTTCTTCTATTAGTAAATATCTTGGAATATGTTAAATATTTGAATAAGCTATAAAACAAATTGTATGACAAAAATGAATTAGTTGTGTGCTTCTATTAGACAAGGTAAATAGAGTGAATTAAAGAAGCCATGATGCACTAACGAGTTGTGCAAGTGTATGGATGTTAGCCACAAAATTTTATCGTTATGAACAAACAGGTGTTTGAAGTAAATGATATCATCATCATGAGGTCTGCCTTTGACACCAAGGTAAAAGAAAATTAAGGAGGTATGATATTTTATCTTTAGTTAAGATGATCATCAAGACGATGATTTTTTAAGGGGGGAAGGATGTCACGACCCCTATTTTTAAAGGTTTGTAATTCATAATGACTTATTAAATTAATTCATAATGAAATAAAAGTGCAAATGAATGAAAGAGTTAAGTATATTTTAATTGGAAAATGCATTTATCAATTTATTTAATTAAGTGAAAATACTTTGTTATCTAGGAAAAATATATATTTTGCAAGTAAGTGAAATTTCGTTAATAATATTTATTTGAATAAATATGTAAATTGCAAATTAAAATGGTTTATTTAATTATTTTAATTGAGGAAAAAATGTGGATTTGTAATTAATATAGGAATTACTTTTTAATATTTAATTGGAGAATAAATATTGAGTATGAAATAAATTTGATTAATTTATTTATTTTCAAGATTAGGTCTTGGAGAAGGGGAGTGGAATCTTTAAAAAGGGAAATCAATAATGGAAATACCATAGTTTTTACACAGTTATTTGGATAGTCCTTTTTATTTATTGTGCAAAAATAACTGAAAACATGGCTATTGAGAAGAGGAATTTTGAAACACGACGAATCCAGCATAGTGGAGAAGGGAAAGAAGGCAAGGAAAGAAGAAAAAAATAAGAAGGGATTCTACAAGAAGTGAACTCCAGGTTATACTTCTTGTTTCACTGCATTTCCATTCAAATTGATAAACAAATTGTTGTGTCATGAAAAGTGGTGTTCTTTTGTTAAAAATTCCCCAAACGGTTGAGCTTATACCGAAAGAAATTATGAACTAATACTATTCTAACTGAATCTTCTTCTCATCTATAATTTATACCTATATGTAAATTGTGAAAAAATATATATTGTATTGCTTCATATACAACCTAATTCTTACCTTTTGGAAAAAATAATTATTTATATGTTTTTATTTTAAGAGACCGTGGAACGATTGTTGCCAGTGCTACAATTTGAAAATAACCTGTTTATGCATTCAAAGATGTAAAATATATAAGCAATACATAAATCTGTACTTTAAAGCGAACCCTCTATGGATTTGTATCTGACCCGAGTTAAGTGAATGCATTCAATCTTCATTGTTTTATTGGGTCTGCTCATACATTGCGAAGCCAAGGGTTCCGACCCCAGCCGAACCCCCATAGAGGAGGGGGTTGCCCTCTGTGGAGGCAGTGTGCCCTCCACAGGCCCAGCCTATGGAGGAAGCACTACCCCCATAGGTAGCATGCCCTCCCATGGGAAGGGTTTTCGGCCATGCCAAAGGCGACACCTCCTTAACCTACAGTGGGTAAAACAAGAATAAAGGCACTTACGTGAATTTCAATGTTTTTGTTTTGATTTTTACTATATATATTCACTTCAACATGTATTACATAAATTCTTCAGTTTCAATATTTTGATATCTATAAGTTTCTGGATATGCAAGTGTTAATATATATATATTACATATAAATATAATTTTATATATGTATGTATGTAATAAATTCCCACATTTAAATAAATATATATATACCCCTATATATATATATATATTGGAATAGCAACGAAACTATGAAGTATAAATTGAGTATGAAACTATTAGTTTTTCTTTTGATCTATAAATGTGTATCTTATTTCTTGTTACGAGTAAATTTATGAGAAGTAAATATGTGATAAATACAAATATAAGGAATAAGTAATATTGTTGAGCCTAATTAATATTTTATATACCTTATGTATTTTGTTAAGGGACATTGATGCTATGTTTAGTGGTAATTAACTGAATGGAATTAGAAGTACATTAATTAAGAAGTGATCGATGAATTGAATCTTGAATAAATAAAGGATTTGTATTTCATGAATTTGACATAATGGCATCATAGATCTATTTTGTATTCCATGAGTAATTACTGTTTAAGTACTAGTAGGAATATAAAATATATGATTTATAGGAAGATTGATGTAATTATATTTGGATATATGAAAATCAAAATGTATTGAAGTGAATTACCTTGAATTTGAAGATCATTTAGTAAATTAGAATGAGTGTCCCATAAAACCACTCTTGTCTCTACTCTTCTTTGTTTATTGAATTGTAATATGAGAACACAGGAATGGATAATGTTTGGGGGGGGGGAAAGAAAGTGGATTTCGTTCATGATTAAGTTACCTTACGAAATGCATAGTGGAGTCTTCCAAAGGCTAAGGGAAGTGGTCTATTGAGGTTGACTTCTTGTAGTAAACCTTGTTATCCCCTGTTTCGATTGTTTGTAATCATGGGGTAGTTGGTGATCATTAGTCTTGCACTAAATGCTCACCCATGTGGTTAGAAAATCAGAGCAGAAAGGGTTATGTCTCACCTTATTGTTCGTGAGGATAAGTTTCATGGTTATGCAGTGGTATGCTCTTGATTTATTGAGGTTCTTGTTGTCAATAGAAATTTTTTCTAAGTATGAGTCTCCTATAGGAAGACCTATTTTAAGATTCGAGTATGAAATTGGAGTTATTTTATAACACTTGTTCAATGTATATATAAATTTAGGTTGCAAATAATTTGAGCATATTGTGTAATTGGAGATTCTATAAAGACATAAATAACTATTTAACCATACCGTTCTTTATTAACATTGCACACCAAATTCCTCAGTAAAGGACTACTTTGTGTTCCTTTTGGTTGTTATATTTATCTTTCTTATATGTTTTCAAGCTTTTGATTTGGAGGATGAATGCATTAAGCGGGCTTGCAATTGCTGATGTTATTGCAGGACAAACATGGATTTTCTAAGAATGTATACTCATATATTTTCATTAGCTTATATATGTATTCTCACACATACATGAGCTATACCTTCTTAACTCTTTTATCGTTGAAACCTCTGTGAATCTATAATTCTTGAATCAAGCTTTTTGTTATAATTGCATAGGCATGTGTGCATTCTAACATGCTTAGGAGTACTCTCATGATGGTGTTGGATTTACCATAATTTTCCATATGCAAGGATGATGCACTGGATAAATTTGTAAATGTGGCTTATTGACTTATGTAAATGGTAAAGGAACTTCCTTATGTCCCTTGTAGCGAGTGATATCTATGATATCCAAAGATATGTAATGAATGGTCATCACAACAAGACTGTAAAATCATTTCTGGTAAGGCAACTTGTAACCCTCAAGAGGTTGTAGCCAGTAAGGCTCTGCTAGTGAGGCATTCCATTAAACCAGTGAGGCACTTTTACGAGTGGTTTTTCACCCCTATAAGGGTTTTCCACGCACAAATTTCTTGTGTTACGACTCTTCTGTGGATGCATTGATGATCTTGTTGCTTCTATTATTTGCCTTGAAGTTTTTGAATTTATGTGTCTTGTGTATTGTTGTGAAAGCCTTCATGGATTGTTATGTAATGGCACAACTTGTGATGATATTCTTACCAAATCGATAATGTATGAAAATCCTTTGAAGAGATAAATGAAGTAATTTAACTATTACACTTTTGTTTTTTTGCACTTTTCATAAATAATTTATTCTATTAAAATATTACATTAAATTAAAGGATATAATTGTAAGTGAGTTTTCTAGATATTACATTATACCTACAAAAAAGAGCTAATAAATGATTGTTATATTGATATTTATGTGAAATAATGTACCAAAAGTAGAATTTTGTTTGTATTAGACATAAATCATGAGTTTTCAAACAACAGAAAGCATGTGGGGACGATTGGAATGGTCAAAATGGTCCTCCATTCATTTTTGTATGGTCTCCAAAACAAATATCCGTTCTGAATCCCATAGAAAGTGCGCCAAATGTTAAATACCTTGGCTAAATATTTGTTTATGTGGGGGTTGAAATGGATATCCATTTTGTTTAGTGTTTTTAAAAACCAAAGAATACATAAAACCAATATTATGTATTATTAATATATAATATATAATAAATATAAATTATATATTAATAATACATAATATTATATAATATAATATATTTTATATAATATTGTAGACACATAAAAATGGCCTAGACCCGCAAACCACATTTTTCTATATCATGCTTCATCTCAACATAATTAAAATATTTAATTATGTCCTATAGTCCAATGTCAACTATTAATTAAATAATGCTTAATCATTTAATTAATTTACCTATTTTATTTTACGTGACTATTTAAATAAATTACATTTATTATTTAAATGCGTCACTAATTGCTTATGTCACTCTATAGTTAAATAAATTCCTAAATTTATTTAATTATTATTAGTCCATTACTTCCTCATGATTATTTAAATAAATAGAACTTTATTTATTTATTTAATACACCATTAATTGTTTATGTCTGCTCATAACTAAATAAATTCCTATTATTTATTTAATTATTATCCTCTCCAACTTTCTTTCTAATTTTAAATAAAATCATATTTAAAATTACCCACTTTCTAATTTTCCTCCACAATTGAATAAGTTTAATTATTAAATTATTTTTTTGTTTTTCTTTCTAAATTTAAGTAAAAGCATTTTATTTAAATTAACAAGTTTCCCTCTTTGCAAGTAAATAATTTTAAATTATTATTATTTACTGTCACATGAATTCACTATTTTGAAATTAATTTAAAATATTAATTTCAAAATAGCATTTCTCTCCACAAATTAAGTTATTTCTAAAATAACTTGATTTTCTAACTCATCCTTTTCTAGTTGCTAATTCTCACCTCACTGTCACAACTATTCTCATTCCTTGATTTAATTTCTTAAATTAAATCTTGTCCACTCATTTGGAAATCTTAACCTAACCCTAATAGAGAGTTTCCATTTTTGAATCTTGACCATTGATTCTAGGGCATCTCTCAATCTCTCATCTCGTTCGTCCATCCAAAATTCCATTTTCTATAAAATGTCAATTTTGTTCTCATTTCAACACCTTTTAATCTCTTGAATTTTTTTTTGCTTAATCTTAATCTCTCTTGCATTCTCTTAAACTCTAGAGTTGTCATTTTAGCTACTTGCATTTAGAATTTAATTTCTATTGCATAGTTTATAGTAAATCCTTCAAAACTTTGCTTAGGGCTAGGCCATAAAGTAGAGTTTTCTCATCACAATATGAGGGTGCACTCATCATCATAGCAAGCTAGAAGGTGCAATGGAAGTCAGCCATGGAGGAGGAAGGACTGGGTGAGATCTCTCCTATTTGTTCTTTACTTTATATTTCCTATGTATTCCATTGACATTGTGGGTTTTATTTCTATTGCATGTATATGTATGCTAATCTAATCTTGATCTATGTAGGAAAATCCTCAATCACATTGGTGAAACCGACGTTTTCTTTTAATACATTTTGCAGGTTTTCGTACAATTTTTTTTTTTCTTTTTCTCATTTTTTTTGCAAGTATAGGTATACAAAATGATGCAATTGACATCCCACAAGATGCAAACGCTTTGTTGTGCCACATCTACTTGCACAAGCAACATAATAGCTCTGTTGTGACGCATTTGATGGCCCGAGTGATGCAACTGACCTCTTGAGACACATTTGACAGAAGCCAAACCACAAACGCCATATCAATTCGCATATGCTAGCCACAACAACGCATCTGTATCATTGAGCCACATTTGCTCTGTTGTGACGCAAATGACTGGTAACACGTTTTTTCTATTTTCTCTTTTTTTAGTGTCCTGTTTTCTGCTTCTAGATTAGATATTTTTTTAGGATACTAACCTTTCTGTGGCAGCATGTGTCAAGCTAGAGTCTAAGTAATTTTTTTTTATTGTTTAGTTAATTTAATTTCACAATTTGCATTTCACTCATTTGCTAAAATGAACAAACACGCAATGACATGAAATTAAAAAGAACAATCATTTCTCTTTTTTCATGAGTTTAAAATTAACTGTTAGTTAGCTCACACTACAAATAGTTAAAATGAACCCCATGCTTGACAAACACTGCAAATAGTTAAAATGAACCATTGTTTTTTCTGTTTTGTGATTTAGTTAGTCATCACAACAAATATTTCAATTTGGGCTTAAAAAGAACATCATGCAAGTGTGAGTTAAGATATTCATGTGCTCTCTCTTTATTTTTAAACAAAGATTGATTGAACTATGAATATTTTGGCTCACTTTTGTTAGCCTTAGAAATTGGGCCTGCTTTGGTGGGAAAAAGTACTCACCCCAAAGCGACGCCCAACCGGTATATAAATTTTAATGTTAAGACAAGCTTAACATTATAGAACTTCCCGCGGATTGGCAATTGAATCCCCAGTACCCTTGTGGTGTGTTGACATTTGTAGAGTGTAACCTCTGTAGACTGGGATGATAATGCCTCTCGCGTAGCCTACTAAATGGGTGGCTAAAATAAAACCTTTGTTTGAGTGACCACAAACCTTCTATTCTTTGGTGCAACAACGGTTGTTGCCAAGGCACCCACACCTGTGTAGTTCTTACTAGAGATGATCAATCTGCCATGGGAGTTTCATGGAGGTTGGAAGCTTAGCTGCCTTGAGAAGTGAGTGCACTGTAAGGTGGAGTCTGTGGGGCCAAGCTTCTGAATTCATCCGTTAAGGATATGCGGCTGGAGTAAAATCCGTGTGGGATCCATAAGAATACTGTCCTTACAACCATAGGATTTTGTAAATGTCTTCTATGTGGTTGTTCTTCATATTTTACAACACCATGTGTTTTCCAACTGTTTTCAGACAACTTGAGCAAATGAACATCAATCCCAAAATCTGAAACAAACTTGCAATCTGCTGAATTTTTTTGTTCAAAATCATTTTTTTTGTGATGCAACTGCTATGTCGAACCGCAATTGCTAAATTTTGAGCTGCAATTGCTCTGTTGCAACACATGTGCAACTTGAAACACCACAATTAACTATCATTCGACACATTTTATTGACCAAATGTTGCATCTGCTCTATCGAGCCGCAACCGCCATTTGAAGCACTGCAATTGCCTTTCATAAGCTGCATTTTCTTTACTAAACACCGCAATTGCTCAGTTGAACCACATTCATAATTTGAAACGTCGCATTTTCCATTCTACACAACATATGCTAAAATCCTGCAATGCATTTGCCCAACTGCAACACATTTTCTAGACTTTGAGATGTAGTCAACTGCTTTGCAACGCATTTGCCTTCGTGCAACACATTTGCTAGACTTTGAGCCACATCTGACTATTCTGCAATGTATTTTCCTTCCTGTAACACAATTTCTTCTTATAACGACGCATTTGCCTATCAACTCAAAAAACATTATTACTGTCAGAAACCCGAGACATCTTTGCATTTGACATCTTTTTCCCATAGTCTCTGTCTGAAGCCAAAACGCTTGTTCAAGTCATCCATCTTTGCATTTTTAGTTTGCATTTAGCTTGCAATCCACCATCATCTTCAGCATAGGCAAAGTCTTAAATCCTCAAATTTGCACAATTTAGGATAGGAAAACTTTCCTTACTTTGTCAAACCTTTGTCTCAAAAGTAAATTGTCATTGGACCAAGTCAAACAAATCAATCCTTAGTCATTGTCCTCTTGTGAGCTATTTCCAGCTCATAAGTCTAGTGTGTAAATCTCACCTTGTCATTTTGTCATCTTGTCCTTGAAACCGGTCCTTTGGCAATCCAAATCAAGACATTGGCCAAACTTTGAATGGTTAGAAAACCTGTCCAAAAAATCATTTGACATAGGACACTCATTACTACTTTGCATTTGAAATTCCTTTTAGTCTTTTTCTCCACTTTGCATTGTCACCTTGCATCATACATAGTCATATTCTTAGTCTCATTCCATCCACCATCATGTCTTCAAGCCACTATGACATGATTGCTAGTCAAATTGAATGCCAATTCATTAGTAATGGTCAAGCACAACCAACTAGGGACTTCAAAACACTATACCTCCAATCCACATCCAAATTTACAAACCCTAGCCCTCCATCCATCTATCCCTCTTACCAACAAACTATAAGTCCTAGTCCTCCATCCATTTCCCCTCCCTATCACGAATTTTTTAAAACAAATCCTACCATTCATTGACAACAAACATCCACCTATTGTCCCCACCCTAACATTGACAGGGGAAACCAACCATCCTTTAATCCATTCCAAGCCTCCACGTCATATCCTAGTCCTCCAGCCACATCATATCCTAGTCCTCCATCCACATCATATCCTTATCATGCATTCATGTCCTATCCTAGTCCATCATCCCTCAACCAAGTCCAAACCTCCATTTCATATCCTATTCCATTATACACCAATCCATTCCAAGACACTCCATTTTGTCATGAAAACATAGCTAGTCATGATCTCCAAAATCCCATCTTCTTACCTGCACTTGAGGATACATGTCAAGAGGTAAGTACAAATCATGACATCATAACATGACCATCTTGTAGTCCATTGGCCCCCATATTTAAGTCCATTCAAGAAGTCCTCCTGGGAAATCATGGCATACCAAATACACCTATCCTTGATCAAGAGTCCATCCACAACCATTTCATTCAAGATGAACCTACCATTGGTCAAGATCCTATTTCCAATCATGTCATCCAAGACAACCCCATCTTTGACCAAGACCTTACCATTGATCCAAAAGTCCAAAACGATCCACTCCTTGACCTCTATGCCATTCATGATGAAACACTTAAAGATGAATCCATCGAAACTTCAAGTATTTACACTCCCAAAGATGAGACACTTGCCACTATAGGACACATAGATTATCTACCACTAGAACAAGAGTCTTCTAGCATGGACATATTTGTAAACGATCAAGCTATAGCTAAATTCAGTGGGCTCTTTGACAATGACCATGAAGACGATTTCGACATCAACTTTGAAACACCAACATAATCACAGGAGTCTGATATGTCACCAAATCATACCGAAGATATTAATCAAAAATCTTTCCAACATGTCAGTGAAGCTACAACATCCTATCAATTAGGATCATTTATCTTTTCCAGAGCAGGCTTTCTTACAAATGAGAAGATTTTGAGAATTAATTTCCACAATAAGGATGGGTTAGCATCTTGCTTCCACAATAACAAGTACCCCATCAAAAAAAAAAAAATTCAGAACATGAATTATTAGGGAAAAGGATTAGGCCTACATGAGCAAGGAATTTTGGAACCCGTTCAAGATCAAGCACATTACAGACATCGAGGTCTTGGCTATTCATCAGTCAAAAATCTAATGATGTTAGTGTTCCCTCCTCAATATTGGGGGCAACTTTATTAGTTACAAACATCAAAATGGGTATCATGAGTAGTTCTTGTCATAAGATTATTGCTAATACCCCTTCCCTCCACACCCCAAACCGTCATTACATCATGAATAAACCTTCCACATTGAACCAACAAAATTCTTACAAATACAAAATCCAAAATCACATGTCAAAGGCCATGAAATCAATCAAAAATACAAGTGAACAAATGAAGTTAAAATGGATCCCAAAACAAAATGGGTCAAGTCAAGAAAAGAATGAATCGGGCAAAGAAAATATGTCAAATCCAAAAGTCAATCAAAATGTGGAGCCACGACACAAGAGGACTCCCACATATAATACATGTCCACCCCGTCCAAAATGGCCATCAAAAAAGACATAAAAATGTTGGTTCCAAACAACATCCTAACTCGACAGCTAAAGTTTGGAGAATAAAAATCAATACATCCAAACAACCAACCAACTCGTCCACGCCCACCATCATCCATCATAATCCTACATCCTCCTCAAAGTCCAAACATCCCACATCACAAATCCATCACATATTGGCAAAAAATCTCTATCATAGGGACTCTCATGGTACTCTATCGTAATGTGTGTATTATGATAAGGCCAACTCTAGTATCAACAAGGATAATAATGACATCAATCAGTTGTATGCAAGCACTATCATCCTGTCAAGGCAACTAATTCAGAAAGGTCATTATTGGCATATCATGGGACCAGTCTCTACATCGGCATTGTCAAAGGATTCAACAAAGTCAGTGGTCATCTAAAGCAGTAAGGTTATCCGACAAAAATCGAAAATATTAAAAAAAAAAAATTGAAAAAAAAAATAAAAATATTCACCTTGATGAAAACTTGGCAAACAGGCATCCTGGTGACATCAAAAAAATAAAAAAATCAAGAAAATAGTGAAGAGAAAAAATTCATCCAATAGTGAAAACCATTCTTATGGCGCTTTGGAAAAGTACCATGATGAAAACCTGGCAAACAGGCATCATGTGTAGAATAAATCATTTATGTGGACCATTACACTTGGGGGCAAGTCATCTCATCTCCCATGCCTTTCACATGACGTTTCCTAGGACATTTCCATCTATCCAAACGTTATCACTTTCCGTCCATTTTCCCACCAACTTTGATCCTGATAAGGACTAAAATACAAAAATAGGTCATGCTTTGGGAAAACTCTTGACATGTCTATCTTTTGGTCATACCTTATTCATTGAATATCATGTCATTATCTGTATAGCCTCATTATCCCCTATGCGGCGTGGTCCTTGGAGAAAATACTTTATCTTTATGCAACACAATCCTTATGTTTCCTATCTCTTACCAAGGCTAGCCATCATCTATCTTGGTTTCCCTTGTCAATGGTCTAAAGATCCCTCGCCATCCCATCTAGTTCTCACCAAGTCATTCCAAATACAACAATATGACAACCTAGCACATTATCCAAAACATTCCTTGGCTTTGTCCTTGGCCCTACTACAGAATTTGATCCTCTTGTCATATCATTGTCATCTTCATGTTGTTTCAGGATGTGTCCTTCCCAAGTCAAACAACGTTGTCCTCATCCTCGCCACCGATCCATTGGTTTTCAGCTTGACTAGTGGTAAGATCATGGCTATCCTTGGATTCATTTTCTTAGGCATCATTCACATGCATTTATCACAATTTTTTCATAAAACATCTAAAAGTCATAGAAAATCAAAAACAGTCCTGAAAAAAAAAGACCTAAAATATCAAAAATTAGAAAAAGTCATGAAAAAGTCATAAAAAGTCTTGAAAAAAGACCTAAAAATTGAAAAATGTCTTGAAGAAAATACAAAAACATTCAAAAAGTGTCAAAAATTTCAAAACAAAGTCAAAGCTTGTCCCATCAGTCCAGTCAGTCATGTCAATCAATCTTTATCCTAGTTTGAACTATGTTGTCTCTATGCATTTGCTACGTAGGCAAGGCTCATCTTTGAGTCCCTGAGACATTAGGTCAATCCTTTTAGGTTTTTCAAAGTAAAAATCATAAGTCAAACATGGTCGTGTCAGTTAAATAAAGCAGACATAGTCACACTTGACACAAGACAGTCATTTGAAATGTCAATGTCAAAATCGGTCAAAATTTGACAACATAAGCCAACCAATCATACAGTCAACTTGCCAAAACATTAGTCAAAATGTCAATCTCGTCACTGTTTGGTCCTCTTCAAGATGTGTCCTTGGATTTGGACCTCGTCAAAATGTCATTTTCCTTTTCAAGATGTGTCCTTCCTGAGCTTAGGCACCGTCAAACCGTCAAAACAATCAAAACTGTCAAATTATCAAACAATTAATCTTTGGCAAACAAACATGGGAAATATGATTAAATGGCTATTAATTTTTTCTTATTTTGTCTTATCTTTTTATTGACTTGTCCTTTTGGTCATGCTACTAGCTACCTTGAGGATGTCCCATTAAGGATTTAGAGGTGCGATGACATCTCATGACCTATTCATTTTTTTCTTTGACTGTTATATGTGGATTGTCTTGATAGAAAGACTGGGGCAAATTGGCCTCTAGTATGAGTTAGGACATTCCTTGTCTGTGATTGTTTGTTTTGCAAGTGGATGACCTTGCACACCTTGGTCTATGTCATACCTTGGTGTTTGTTGTCCATTTGTCTCATTTTTACCGCCCAATGATGATTCAAGCAACACTTATTAGTACTTTGGCAAACGTTGAAGGATTTTAACATGCATTTCTTTTTCTGCACTAACTTGCATTTCCTTCTATCCTAACATTCATCTTTTTCTCTCTAACATTTCTTCTAGTCTGCATCATTATCATACTTATCTATCTTTCCTATACAATTTTGTCTTTCATCTTCTAGTTCTTTCATCCATTTCGAGAGCCCACTTGTATTCTTGAAACCCAATTGTCCTCTCGAGGGGGCATACCGCTACCTCCTCATCATTCTTCCTCATCCTATTTTGCACTGGGGCATATTTTTGACTTATTTTCTTTGCCACAATGCGACAAGCTACATTATGACAAAGAGGGGAAAATGTAGACACATAAAAATGGCCTAGACCCGTAAACCACATTTTTCTATATCATGCTTCATCTCAATATAATTAAAATATTTAATTATGTCCTATAGTCCAATGCCAACTATTAATTAAATAATGGTTAATCATTTAATTAATTCACGTCTTTTATTCCTCCTTACTATTTAAATAAATTACATTTATTATTTAAATACGTCGCTAATTGCTTATGTCACTCTATAATTAAATAAATTCCTAAATTTATTTAATTATTATTAGTCCATTACTTCATCATGATTATTTAAATAAATAAACTTTATTTATTTATTTAATATGTCATTAATTATTTATGTCTGCTCATAATTAAATAAATTCGTATTATTTATTTAATTATTATCCTCTCCAACTTTCTTTCTAATTTTAAATAAAATCATATTTAAAATTACCCACTTTCTAAGTTTCCTCCACAATTGAATAAGTTTAATTATTAAATTGTCTTTTTGATTTTCTTTCTAAATTTAAATAAAAACATTTTATTTAAATTGGCAAGTTTCCCTCTTTCCAAGTAAATAATTTTAAATTATTATTATTTACTATCACATGAATTCACCATTTTGGAATTAATTTAAAATATTAATTTCAAAATAGCATTTCTCTCCACAAATTAAGTTATTTCTAAAATAACTTGATTTTTTAACTCATCATTTTCTACTTGCTAATTCTCATCTCACTGTCACAACTATTCTCATTCCTTGATTTAATTTCTTAAATTAAATCTTGTCCACTCATTTGGAAATCTTAACCTAACCCTAATTGAGAGTTGCCATTTTTGAATCTTGACCATTGATTCTAGGGCATTTCTCAATCTCTCATCTCGTTCGTCCATCCAAAATTGCATTTTCTATAAAATGTCAATTTTGTTCTCATTTCGACACCTCTTGATCTTTTGAATTTTTATTTGCTTAATCTTAATCTCTTTTGCATTCTCTTAAACTCTAGAGTTGTCATTTTAGCTACTTCCATTTAGAATTTAATTTATATTGCATAGTTTATAGTAAATCCTTGAAAAAAATTCTTAGGGATAGGCCATATAGTAGAGTTTGCTCATCACAATCTGAGGGCACACTCACCATCACAACAAGCTATAAGGTGCAACGAAAGTCAGCCATGGAGGAGGAAGGACTGGGTGTGATCTCTCCTATTTGTTCTTTACTTTATATTTCCTATGCATTCCATTGACATTGTGGTTTTTATTTTTATTGCATATATATGTATGCTAATCTAATCTTGATCTATGCAAGAAAATCCTCAATCAGAAATATATACTATATACTATATATAGTATATATATAATATATTATATACTATATTATAATATATATGAAGTGAGAGAGAGAGAGGGAGGGAGGGAGATAGTTATCTAGGTAGGGTCTCTCTCAGGTCTCCCCCTCCCACCCTACTTAGATAATCCCCTCTCTCTTAGGTCTCTCTCTCCCTCTATCCCTCCCACCCCCTCTCTCTCAAGTTTCTCCCTCCCTCTATCCCTCCCACCCACCTCTCTCTCTCAGGTCTCTCCCTCCCTCTATCCCTTCAACCCCCTCTCTCTTAGGTTGCTCCCTCCCTCTATCTCTCCCACCCCCTCTCTCTCTTAGGTCTCTCCCTCCCTCTATCCCCCCACCACCCTCTCTCTCTCTCACCCTCAAGTTGCTCCCTCTCTTTATCTCTCCCTCCCTTTATCTCTCCCACCGTCTCTCCCTCCCTCCCTCCCTCCCAGGTTGCTCCCTCCCTCTATGTGTCCCACCCTCTCTCTCTCTCAGGTATCTCCCTCCTATCCCTTCCATCCCTCTCCATCTCAAGTTTCTCCCTCCCTCTATCCCTCCCACCCCCTCTATCTCAGGTATTTCCCTCCCTCTATCCCTCCCACCCTACTTAGATAACTCTCTCTCCCCTCTCTCTCTCTATTCACCCCCTCCCTCCTCCCTCTATCCCTCCCACTCCCTATCTCTTAGGTCTCTCCCTCCCACCCTACCTAGATAATTCCCTGTCTCTCAGGTCTCTCCCTCTCTCTATCCCTCCCACCCCCCCTCTCTTAGGTTTCTCCCTCCCTCTATCCATCCCAACCCCCTCTCTCAAGTCTCTCCCTTCATCTATCCCCCCTCTCTCCGGTCTCTCCCTCCATCTATCCCTCCCACCCTCTCTCTTAGGTTTATCCCTTCCTCTATCCCTCCCACACCTCCCCTCTCTCTCTCAAGTCTCTCCCTCCCTCTAACCCTCCCACCCTACCTAGATAAATATCTCACTCCCTCTCTCTCTCACCCTCTATCCCTCCCACCTTACCTAGATAACTCTCCCTCCCTCCATCCCTCCCTCCATCCATCCCTCTATCTCTCTCTCTACCTCTATACCTCCCACCCTACCTAGATAACTCTCTCTATCTCTTAGTTTTCTCCATCCCTCCACCCCTCTCTCTATGTCCCTCCCTCCCTCTCTCTTAAGTCTCTCCCTTCCACCCTACCTAGATAATTCCCTCTCTCTCATGTCTCTCCCTCCATTTATCCCTCCTACCCCCTCCCTCTCTTAGGTTTCTCCCTCCCTTTATCCCTCCCTCTATCCCTCTCACCCTCTCTCTTAGGTCTCTACATCGTTATCCCTCCCACACACTCTCTTTCTCTCTCAAGTCTCCCTCCCTCTATCCCTCCCACCCCACCTAGATAACACTCTCTCACTCCCCCCCCTTCTCTCTCTCTCCCTCTATCCCTCCCACCCTACCTAGATAACTCTCCCTCCATCCTTCCATCCCTCTCTCTACCTCTATACTTCTCACCCTACCTAGATAACTCTCTCTCTCTTAGGTATATCCCTCCCACCCTCCATTCCTCTCTCCCTCTCTCTTTGTCCCTCCCTCCTCTCTCTCTCTCTCATGTCTCTCCCTCCCACCCTATCTATATTACAAGATCCATATGAAGTTGAAGGTGAATTATTTCAAATCATATAATTTATTTTCTCAACAGGATACTCCAATGTTTCTAGTGAGAATCTTGAGCACAACCAAGTTCTATTCCAAAATTTTAGTGAGATCAGTGTAAGAAAAGGGTGCAACCCAACCCAGGTTGCTCTTGCATGGGTAAAACACCAGGAGAATGATGTTGTACCCATTACCAAAACCACCAAGATTAAGAACCTGGGTGATAATATATTCTCTCTCTGTAAATATGACTATAGAAGACATGAGTGAAATTGAGGCCATTTTTCTTGTAGATGTTGCATCTAGAGGTCGACTCGGGGTAGAGTATTTGAAATTGAGTGGATGAATTCAGAAATTCCCCCTTATAATACTCTCCATTGAATTTAAGCACATAAACTTTTGTATGTGTATTAAGTTTGCAGTACAATACCTGCGTGAAATAAAGGCTTTGTAGGGCAGAGCATTTGGAATTGAGCTCCATGAATAAAGGCTTATGAATTGTTTTTTTGAGAATCTTCTTCTACTATGTTAGTAAAACATTCTATAGTATTTTCACAGTCTATTAAAGTAATAGTAGAGAGTTTTTGGTAAATAGATGTATTTCATGTTACAAGTAAAATTGTAAAATGGTAAATAGATGTATTTCAGGTTACAAGTAAAATAAACAAAATTTATAATAGATTGTAGAAAAAGCATATAAAAGAAGGGGTAGAAGGGGTAGGAAACTTAATCACATTGAAAACCAATAAAATAAAATAAAATTGATGGAATTATATGACAAGTAGGTATTATATTATTTAGAAACTTGTAATAAAACATTTAATTATAAAATTTATTAAATGAATATAAGATATTGAGATAGTGAGAATAAAGAATTATAATATACGAGGTATATAGTTTAATCTAAAGGAATTATCAAGTGGTTGATAGGTACAAATATACATAGTCTTTGCAACGTATATTTGTATATTTTAAGAATTACATATATAGTACTTAGCCATAAACATTGTAAATATTTATTTTCAAGAATTTCATCAATGTGATAATTGAAGAGTTTTTTTATAATTTTATAAGAAAGAAACAACTTTAAAGATATTTTAATTTATTAATATTGATGATGATTTTATAGATACTTAATTGTGACACAATACATATTAACCATAAGAAATATTGCTTTATAATCTTGTTTTTGAGATATATATTTATCTAATAATTACTAATTCACGTCTTTGAACTAGAAAATACTATTGCAACAAGTGCCCTTCCCTTTCCCTTTTATGACCAAGCAACAAGTTACTATTTTTATTCTTGATAAGACTCATTAACCAATCAATCTACTTCTTTTTGCAACATAGCTACAATTAACCCTCTCTTTTATTGATGAGCCATCTTTAAAAGAGTAGGCCTTAGTCTTAGCTTTATAATTGGATTCAAACTAATGAACTAATTAATTATTGTGTTTCTTTGATTGTTATTGGACATATTTTTACTCTTTCCCTTGTCACCATATTCTTTCTTATCTATAGTTCTTTGATTGTCCACCAAAGTATGTAACTTACAAGATTTTGTTGTGTCCATCTATATTATTTTTTTCTTCTCTTGTTAATGCATATGCACATGCATCAAATGATTGTATTTTAAACTCTATTCCTAGGAGATTTAGGGTAGCATAGAAAACAAAAATGAATTTTGAACAATTAGATCTATGTTTTAAGAGAACTCTCAATACCAACTAAGATTCCTTCTTTTTAATCTTATATTCTTTCAACTGTGTTTCAAGTGACTTAAATTATGTGATGAAATCTTAAATTTTGTAAAAATTAATTGGATTAAGACTATTATATTTTTCTCTAATTAGTGATATTTGAACTCATCTATTTGACCAAACAAATTTTGTAATTTATTCCATATTTCATTAGAATGTCCTAATTATTATATATATTAGTCACAACTAGGGATATAGAACCTAAAGCTTAAGAGAACATTTATTTTAGTTTAGAAAAAATTTCTTGTCCCTTGCAATCCCATAGCTCCTCAAGATGGCATTATGTGGATAGTTTATGGACTTCATCTACTATATAGGAGACTAAGAATATCTTCTAAATCTACATTTTTCATTGAACGATTCCATAAAATTATAAATTTTTTTGACGACTTTTGATCTCAGTCCAATATCGTGAAGTCTTTCCAACTTATGTATCTATGAGATTGAGGGAACTTTAAGGACATATGTCATGTTATTGAATTATATACGTCCTTTGAATCTCCACAACCATGTGTGGTCATAAAAAAATAATTTAAATATTTTTCATTGTAATCCTTTGTGCTTATAAAATTTTTTTTGGCTTAAATGCATTTTTACTAGATGACTTCTCAAGCAAGAACCATGAAGTATGAATTATTGGGATTTATTCTTCCCTCCAATATTTTATCTACCCTTGAGACATTATTAGACATAGATCTAGGTCACATTGACCTAGAGTACTTTAAGATGATAATGTATGGAAATACATCAAAAACCAAAGAAATATGCATGGTTCAAAATGTGATTGCCCAAGCAACAAAATTTACTACATTGATTCAATCTTATGAGTTGGTTGTTTCCTATATAAATAATCATAACATGAGAACTAAGAGGATTATAGAGTTGAAAGGATAAGTCTTTTTGGAATTAAAAACCAAGGCTATTATAGAAACTATTCAAATACCGAACAATATAATGAGGTAATCTCATTGAAAAAGGATAATGGTTTAAATTTATTCAACGAGGAACTTGATATGTGCTTGGAAGTAGTAAACAAAAAATGGCTCTAATCTCCCCAAGCATATAGTTAGATACAATTTATAAATGGAGATTTGTTATATAATTTTTGTCTAGAAAATAAAGGGGTTGCAAGTACTATCTACCTTCTCTCCCTAGATGTTTAGGTTCATAATAATCATCTTAAAAGATGAATTCATATAGATAGGGATACTCTCCTTAATGATAATATCCATGATTTATTTTCAATATTGGGGGAGATTAGGATATTTTACACAAATTCCTAATTATGACACTTAATAGATAGTAGATTTATTTTCTTAGATTGAAAAAGAGTAGTGTCATTGGAATATCTCCAAAATAGGTTAAGGTATATAAGTATTACCCTTAATTGACCTTCAAGAAAATTCATATACACTTGAAGAGGCAAATGATGTTTTCTTATTCTTCCTCATTAAGATAATTGAAGGGGATATAAATAAAAATGATATATATTGAAGCTACTAAATTGATTGAAAAGAGAGGAAAATGGTTCATGTCCAATTCCCTATGTTTTCATATATCAAGGTAGGAGGCTTCAATAGGCACCTTTCAAGTTTCCAGAATATATCAGTGACAAGGTAGTCATATTGGAATTTAACAAAAAACTATATGAGGATCATAAGGAATTCAAAAATAAGCATAGATTTAGAGTCTAGTTTTTGATAATAATTAATGGCTATACTTATCTTTCTAAGATACCAAATACAAAAGCATCAAATATATAAATTCAAAGGTTGAATTTTTATATTCATAACAAAAGGATCCCATTTGATCCAAAAGAAAAGATGGATAATTTTTCCATCTCTTACCTTAAGCATGTGCCTCACCTTGAAGACAAGATGACTATAGTAATGTGCTTGAAGTTAGATAAAGGAATTTTTTCAAACCGACTACTTTCCAAATGAGAAATTTAAGAATTGTAGAAGTACCATTTACCAAGTTTCTAATGATTGGAAGGTTCTCATCGATAATAAAAATAAGAGAGTGATATTAAAACTACCCATTACTCCTATAGGTGGACTTAAGGAAGAATACTAATTATTAGAATAAATCTCTAAGAAATCCATTGAATTTAGCTTAAATTTCATTCAAAATAAAGTTGAAGAGCTAGAAGCTATAGTTATGAAAATTATAAAAAAACATCACTCCAAGAAATAAAAATTAAGGAGGGGTTGGGATGTCAATCCTTCTTAACGAAAGGAGCATTTTAAAAAGTATAAAAATGAAAATAGACCTAATAGGAAAATGGAGAAGAAGAGGAACACTACAAAGGAAGAGCTAGATGAAGATCCTCCTTTCAAGAGGAAGCCAAGATTAATTTTAAATCTAAGAATTCCTCCCAAAAAATACTTCCCCTTGTAATGTCACATGTTTCAAATACCCAAAAGAAATAATTGAACTAGGTACTTATTTTCCCTTTGTAGATCCCCATTTCTATTATTATTGATCAATTTTTTATCCAAAATCCTATTTTAAACCCCTCTCCCTCATTCCTTAGTAAAAGATCCTAATCATTCATTTGGAAACATTGTTCTTCCTTCATTGAATAAGCATGCCTCTTCCATTCCTTAGGTATAAGAAATTAATTGCTACAAATAAAATCCCTACTCCTAATTCTTCACCCACCAAGGAGCTTGTGGAAAAAATATATCTCAAAGAGTTCCATCTTCCTAGCCACATATTTAGAGGATCAAATAGCTAAAAAGGAGAGTAGGTGGATAAAAGCTCAAAGTTTCTAATTAAGAAAATTATATTAAAGTACAAGTTTATTTATATATTTCTAATTAAAAGTCATGTTTGGTTGAACATATGTTTTAGCTAGATTAATTCTAGCTAAATTAGGTCATAAATTTTCATAATAGAAGTGTCTATTAGATGCATATGTAGCATCAAGTTGGGTCTAATTTATCAAAAAAAGATAAAAATTGATGTTCTCACAACTCTTTCTCATGTAAATAATATTAAAAAAAATCTACAAAAAGGTTTTGTAGATCTATAAATGTCATTTTATAAAATATGATTTTCCTAATATTTTAATTGGTGTTTGTATTTTATTTTCTATTTTTTTTATAAAAGTAGGTTATCAACACTAAAACATAAGGTTGATTGTCTTTTTCAAGGGATACATATTTTATTTACATTATTGAAAAAATATGATGCACTAGAGGAGAGATTCTATGTCGATAGGATATTTTATTTCTATTAGGAATAAATAGCTAGAAGATTAATATAAAGAGCAAGGTTAAGAAGAGGATGTAGTGCTAAAGGGGTGAAATTAAGAGGAAGAAAATAAATAATAAATTCCTATAATTTACATTGTAGAAGTGGAGAAAATTATGAATGAGCTTGAAAATAATTAGATGAACAAAATGATCAATAAAATTAGCTAGAGGATGAGAAACTAGAGCAAGCTAAGGATGAAGGATCATTTAATAAATAAATTTTTACAATCCATATTGCTACATGTATCTGTTTCTGGATTTGATTGTGTTAAATCTTTTTTTCATCAACGTTTCAGATCACACTCTGTGATCCATCATTAGGATCATGTTGCAAACACCCCTTTATCTAGCTCACTCAATTTCAAGAACAACCATCCAAATATCTGTAGGAACCTCCTCTAGATGATTCTAATATCTCCCTATTCAAGATCATGATTCTAATATCTATGAAGGATCATGTTGCAAACACCCCTTTATCTAGCTCACTCAATTTCAAGAACATCAATCCAAATATCTATAGGAACCTCCTCTAGATGATTCTAATATCTCCCTATTCACCACCTAGATATATAAATATTATATAAAGAGAAAATATAATAAAGTGTATATCCAAAGATTTTTGTATTATTATAGCTATGGTTAACACTTCAAGAACAAAGAAGAATCCAAAAACACTATCTCTTATTAGCTTGGATGCCTTAAATTCTAGGACTGCTAAAATTACTACTCCTCTTATGGATAAAGATGAAATATAAATGCTACCAGGTGATTATCAAATAAAAAATATCAAATAGGGTAAGTAAACTAGAGAATAAGATACCTAAAAAATGCATGCAATGATGAAAACTATCATTTGCAAAATGGACAAGGAACAAAAGACCAAAGATGGTTTGAATGAGCAAGTGAAACAACTAGCTTTTTATATCAAACTAGTGATACCATTACAAATAATGGATGGATCTTTTACAACTCCAATGGTCATATCCTAGGAGGAAGCCTTCAAGTTGGATCAGATGAAATGCATGGAAGATTCAATCAATAAATGGATTACTAACTTGTTTGCCAATTGTTGCAAGGTCATAGATGAAGCTAGGATTACACATGAAAAGGTCAAAGATAGAAAGGATATGGTGAAGGAATTGATAAGATAATTCCAACATGAGTTGGATACAAATTGATAGAATCTTCCTCACCTATACATAATGCCCAAAATGAAATTTGAAACTCTAGTACAAGATAAGATAATAGATAAAGAAGATACTAACTCCCTAGATACATGAATGGAGATTATCAACTTGAAGATGGGCTTGATTGAAGGAGGCATCATAAAGATAAAAGAAGTCCATAATGAAGCTATAGATATTGTAATTGGATTACATGAACTTATTGATACTAACATTAGGAATTATCTTGAGGAAGATATGTTGGCTCTCAGTTGTTTTGGTTTTTCCTTGATGTCAAAAGTGGTTCACTGATATAAGAATATATGTGATGATATGCTTGATGGATGTTGGCAGGATGCATTCTCAGATTTGTTGATATATGATATGCAGATTAGTTTATTCACATTAGTTGATATATGATATGTTGTTACATTGGTTGGTATTCTGATATGTAGTTACGGGATTTTGGATTTCTATATGATGAGGTTTTCATAGGGTGATTGGGATCATTGGCATTGGTTTTGGTGACACATTTATATGATCTTGGTGGCACATGATGATTACAGATGATTTAAATGGTCTTTACACATGGTTCATGACATGCAATTACAAGTTTTAGATACATGTTGGTTACTAATATTTTTATCATTTTTGACAAGGTGCTACAAGTCAGGTTTATCCTTTTCATGATTTCAAATCACAGATTAGGTATATGGTTGTTAATGTTTGACATGGTATACATGATGGAATTTTCTTATTGAACAAGTATCTTAGACACTATGCACAATGTCTTACATACTAGTAGATTCATTTTTAAGGTATACATTTGTTTCTACATTTGTGCATTTTTCACTTGGGCTGACATATCAAATGATATATGAGTGGCACATCTTATGTTTGCACAAAACATACAAAGTTACAAGGCTTTGGACAACTTGTTTTGGAATCTTGTTTGATCATTTTTCAAATATATATGTGACTAGGTAAAAGTCACTTTGTGGCTCAAAAGTATTAAGAAAATAGTCACATTGTATTCATGTGACATTGGCATTATAAAAGTATTTGATTTGGGAATAATGTTTACAAGGTAATAATGTTCAGGCATAATGAGTATCGAGCATACTAAGCATGTGATATAGGCATTGTTTGAATATCAATGGAATAGAATTTTTTAGAAGTCCCGAAAATGATGATATTAAGGTTCAATGACTTTGAGGTATCGGGTATTATTGATAAAGATGTCGACTGCTATTATTTGTAACATGGTGACTTGGCACCGACAACTATCATAGTATCCTTTTGGAATTAATAATTATCATTATTATGGTGTCAGGTTTTCTTGGCAAGTCTTTGTCAGTGATCTTAAAGGTATTATAGTGATTGTTTAAATCATGCGAAGTGTGATTTTGTTTGAAGGAAAAGACTAGGGAAAAATGATTTTTCATTTCATTGTGTATAGTTCTGGAACCCTAGCAACCGCCACAACATGTTTTCTGATTTGCAGATCGACACTCTGAAAGAATATGTGTGTAAAGGATGGTTCGATGTATTGGCACTTTGATTGATATTGAACATTGACTGTGAGCTATTGTGAGCTCAACTGTGGAATTAGGGTAAAGAAGACTTGTTGCCATCCTCCAACTGAGGAGTTATGGTTGTCTTCAACGGATTTATCTGGTATCTATTTTATTTTTGTACACCATAATCAGGTATTTATAAATTTTTAATACGGGCTTTGGAATAGTTGGTTAAGAAGTAGATTGGTGAATAATTTGCTAATAATTATTTTGTTAAGGAATCTGTTTGAGAAGGTTGGTTAATGATCCTTTAGGGTTTCTGATGATTCTTCTATCGGGCTATAATTGAAATAGTTTGTTAACTTTGTTAAAGGGTTTGTTTAAGAAGGATTATCTAGGGATTTCCATTGAAACCCTAACTTGAGTTGCTTGGACAGTTACATAAATTGTATACATAGGATATCTTGCATCTTTATAAGATGGGTCTTTGGCATTTCTCGTGTGGATGTGACGAGAAATTTTGTGAGACATTAGGCTTTATTTTTATAGCGAACGAAGAGAAGAGAAAGAGATTTCATGAGCACTCTTTAAGAGATTGTTTTGGTACAAAAGTTGTTCTTTATTGGAAATTTGTTTATCATTTGAGAAGATGTTGACACACAACATTCTTCAATGTGCTTAATCTGAATATCTTCAATCTTTTATTGAGATTATAGGACTACAACAATTTGCACTTCTAGAGTGTTGATAGTATATACTATAATTTTTATGCAATGTAATGGAGTTGGTGCTCCTGCAACTTGTGGAGTTGGTGCTCTTGTATTTAGTGGAGTTGGTGATCCTAAAATTTGTAGAATTGGTGCTCTATCTAAATAAAAAGTGTTATATTTTTTGAGTGGTTTTTATTCCCCTAGAGGGTTTTCCACTCAGGACATATAATGTGTTATGTGATGAGTCTTTGTGTGATTGTTTTCATGTCTATCTGAGTTTCATTAGTTATCAGTGCATTAATATTTATTATCAACTCTTATTTCTACAATGTTCATGTGATATGTTGTTACAAGTATTTTCATAGTCATATGTTGCAAACTGGTTTAAAAGCTTTGTGTTGTCTTGCTTATCATATGTCATTTAGTTGAATAGTTGTTACAATGTCTCATAAAGCCACATTGAAATCTGATGGTCTTAAAGTGATTCAGAGATGTTGGTCTTCATGTACAAAGTCTTATGAGTTGCACTTTTTTTGTCTTCATGATTTGATTGTTAAACAATGCCAGTCACATCTTTTGCAAGTGCAAGATATCTCACACAAGTTATATTGGCATAAGCTGTCTAAATGAACTAAGTTAATGTTTTCATATCTTTGTTTACCTCTTTTCATGAAAGCTCTCAAAGTGATTACTTTGCTCTATTATCAATATAAAGGATATCTGAACTGAAAGTCTTTCTCAAAATTTAAAAAAGGTTTGAATTTTTTAGGTTTGTCCATCAGACATTGATTCACCCCCCTCCTCTCAGTGTTTTTCCATACTCCAACAAGTGTTATCAGAGCCATACTCATTCATAAGTCTAACCAACTTAGGGTTTCTTGGTTGTGGGGTATTCATTATGGCTAAGTGAAAAAGAAACAAAGGTCAAAAGAAAACCCCTAGTGTCAAGAAAAAAGTTGATCAACCAATCCCTGCCAAGTCTGTTGAAGTTTTGTCTCAAGAAATACCCTTGCCAGTTGTTACTAAAAGTGATCTAGTAGTTGGAGAAAAAGGAGATCACTTGGTAAGTGACTTTGAACAAGAAATTGATGAAAATAAATGTGAAGGTGATGAATTTGAGGTTGATTTGGAACGAGAACTGCTTGCTTCCTTAGATGAACTTAAAAGGCTTAAAAAGGAAAATCAGGATCTCAAGGTACGCTTACAAACAAGTGTTGATGCCAATAAAATTGTAATACAAAATCATAATGATGATAAAAAGATTGTTGAATTTCTAAAAGCTCAAATGGTTAATAGAAAAAGGACTGAAGAGGGATTGGAAAATAAGTTAAAAGACAAAGATGAATTGTGTAATAAACTATAAAATGAGGTTTCTTCATTGAAGAAAAGTTCAAATAATGATTCCTTGTTAAAATAACTAACTCTTAAAGATGACATCATTATAAGTCAAAAAATTGAAATTGAAGAATGTAAGAGGATAGCAGATGTTGTAAGGTTTTATTTGGAGGTTAAAAATATTGAGTGTCTAAAAATTGAAGGAGAAGTTGTTCCATTAAGGAAAGAGCCTGAAAGTGTCAAGGTTCAATCAGGTAAAAATTAGAATTTTGATCGTAGTACTAATCTATTGAATGAGATGTTGGATAGGAAAAAGAATTCTAAGGATCCTACAAGATTGGGATATAAGGTTGGAAAAATCTCTGCAAAATAATCTAAATATGAGACAGTGTTTGCTACTACAGATGGAAAGAGGTTTACAGTCAAGCAAACACCAAGAATGAAGGTTGATCTTGGTCACCATATTGCTGCACAAAAGGATAACACTGCTGCTAGAAGACAATTTAAAGGCATTCACAGAGAAAGGAGAAATGTTTTCAGATCTTCACATCCTTGGCATAATCAGTCATTTAGGTACATCATTCTTTTCAAGGATATTGTTATGTTTGTAATGATTTTGGTCATAAGGAAATTGATTGCATGAGATGGTCAAATAAGAATCATTCTAATGTCTCTAGAAATGAGAATGTGGTGTGTTACAATTGTAAAAAATTTGGTCATTTAAGAAGAGATTGTAGAATGAATACAAGTGATAATTATGTAGGGAACAAAGTTGGAAATGTCTATAGGAAGTCTTTTGTTCCTCAGATCAATCGTAAGATCATTTGTTTCAGATGTAATAACGTTGGGCATAAAGTACAACAATATAGATTTAATAGAAAGATAGGCACTTTAAACAAACAAATGAAAAAGTTTACATTGGTGTGGAGAAGAAAGAGCAATCAAGATGGAAAAAAAAGCAATAAAGATGAATTTGTGAGAACTCCCTATGCACTTCTTGCACATGTGATGCCATCCAGGTCCTGAGAAGAAGCAAAGACTCAGGGAAAGTCTATTATGGTAACATATTTTACCCCTATGAAGTCAGGAATGGATATAACAAAGATCATCATGATTATTGTGTTGTTCATAACAGATTTGTTGTTATAGGTTGTTAAGGTTTATGTGCTGATTTGATGGAGCCTTTCATTTCCCATCATTCAGGCAACAAGAAGGATTAACCTAATGAATATTCTTGTATCATGGTCTTCTAAAGTTTTTCTCACCATATTTTATGTGTTTCCATTGACACATTCATTGCAAAAATTCAAATTTGAAAGTACAATGACAGTTCTTTGGTGAGTTTGATGCTTTGATGGCTCAATTCATAAGGTACAAGTATGAGTTTGACAAAATTACAAAATTTTGTAAACTACAACAAGTGGTATGTGTTGAGTAACTATTGTAGTAATGGTCAAGAGTAGCATCATAGTGTTGTCAAAACAAGTCGTTATTGTGGACAGTAATGAGATCAAGATCAGTAATAAAAATGACTAGTTCATTGAATAGCAAGCAACCAACAAGATAAAGAGCAGTAGCAGTATTAGGAAATGAATCTGTCATGGATAGGATAAAAGATAATGATCATAGAATTTATAACAAAAAGGTGAAGAGTACATATTCTATGAGTACAGATGCAATTAGATTTGTCTTTTATTTGTGTTAAAACAAGAGTATTCTTGAGTATGCAGATGATCATGAGATAGAAGTATTAGATATGTGCATATTGGTGTTTGGTGAAGCAGGTTGACATGAGACTCTTTTTGTAGTCCTTTGTCTACATACAAGAGATGGTTGAGTTTCTTATCTTTGATGACTCGAAATCATTCATTAGTATTGGTCTTGGTGTATTCTGGTTTAAATATTCAGCAGTTGCAAATGTCATAAAAAAACTTGATGATAGATTGTCTGAATTTCTTCTTGACTGCATTTTAAGGCTTACTATTTTCATGTTAAGATTGTTATTGAAGAATTGGTTGAGTATCAGAGGTAATTTTTTGTCATTGGTTTTCACTCATGCTCTTAGAAGATTGTAGATTCATGTTTGAAGTTAAGTGTTCTCATTCAAAGAGAGAATTATAGAGGTGTTATGAATCAAGGTTGTTTTCGAGGAGATAAAGATTTTAGAGGATAGTAAAGTCTAGTGACATGACAAAGATAGTTGTCAGGATTATTGATGATTTATGACAGTCATATGATCTAGTGATGGTGCTTGTATCAAATGATCAAATGAGAAAGTGACAACTTCATGATGTTATGCAAGTGATAGTATACTTGACAGTGCCTTTGCTTATTTATGTTATGATTTCTCAGTCATTTGTTGTCAGTGATGATGATGTTTGTTTCATGTTGACAATGATTCAAAGTTTTTCAAGACAAACTTGGACTAGTGACAACATTCTTCATAACTTGTGCATGGCTAGAGGATCTGGATGCGATTTTGGTGTTCTTGGACAAAGATATGACAAAGCTCTATAGGTTCTTGGTGCAAAATAGTAGAAGATCTCAAAAGTGTTTTTTAAGTACTATAGTAAGAAGGAATCTATCTACTCTATTTATGCAGAGTCACATCAGACAAAGATAGATTGATATCATGCTTTGAATTTGTTCAATCCATTTTTTTTTCCACATATGCTTTCAGTGTTGATTGTTTCTTGGAAGGGGGAGCTTGGTTCTATATTTTTTCATTCACAACTCTCTTGCATATTTAGTTTGTTGCTATATTTCTCTACTTGCAGCTGGTTATTGTGTCGAATCATTGGTTGGCTTCTCAATTGTTTATCTTCATGTCATCTCACATTTTCTTTTTTTATCCTTTGTCATTGAGGCAAAAAGGGGGAGAGAAAGTATGTGTTTTTCCATCAAGGACAAAGGGGGAGTTTTTTGGCTCTTGGTTGTTTTGGTTTGTCCTTGATGTCAAAAGTGGTTCACTGATATAATAATGTATGTGATGATATGCTTGATGGATGTTGGGAGGGTGCATTCTCAGATTTGTTGATATATGATATGCAGATTGGTTTATTCACATTAGTTGATATATGATATGTTGTTACATTGGTTGGTATTCTGATATGTAGTTGCAAGATTTTGGATTTATATATGATGAGGTTTTCATAGGGTGATTGGGATCATTGGCATTGGTTTTGGTGACACATTTATATGATCTTGGTGGCACATGATGATTACAATTGATTTACATGGCCTTTACTCATGGTTCATGGCATGCAATTACAAGTTTCATATACATGTTGGTTATTGATATTGTTATCATTTTTGATAGGGTGCTACAAGTTAGGTTTATTCTTTTCATGATTTCAAATCACATATCAGGTATACGGTTGTTGATGTTTGACATGGTATACATGATGAAATTTTCTTATTGAACAAGTATCTTAGACACTATGCACAATGTCTTACATACTGGCAGATTTATTTTTGAGGTATACATTTGTTTCTACATTTGTGCATTTTTCACTTGGGCTGACAGATCAAATGATATATGAGTGGCACATCTTATTTTTGCACAAAACATACAAAGTTACAAGGCTTTGGGAAGCTTGTTTTGGAATCTTGTTTGATCATTTTTCAAATATATATGTGACTAGGTAAAAGTCACTTTGTGGCTCGAAAGTATTAAGAAAATAGTCACATTGTATTCATGTGACATTGACATTATAAAAGTCTTTGATTTGGGAATAGTGTTTACAAGGTAATAATGTTCAGGCATAATGAGTATTAGGCATACTAAGCATGTGATATAGGCATTGTTTGAATATCAATGGAATAGACTTTTTAAAATTCCTGACAATGATGATATTAAGGTTCAATAACTTTGAGGTATCAGGTATTATTAATAAAGATGTCGACTGCTATTATTTGTAACGTGGTGACTTGGCACCAACAACTATTATAGTATCCTTTTGGAATTAATAATTAACATTATTATGTTGTTGGTTTTTCTTGGAAAGTCTTTTTTAGGAAACTTAAAGGTATTATAGTGGTTGTTGAAATCATGTGAAGTATGATGTTGTTTGAAGGGAAAGACTAGGGAAAAATGATTTTTCATTTAATTGTGTATAGTTCTGGAACCCTAGCAGTCGCCATATGTTTTCTGATTTGCAGACCGACACTCTGAAGGAATATTTTTGTAAAGGATGGTTCAATGTATTGGCACTTTGATTGATACTGAACGTTGATTGTAAGCTATTGTGAGCTCAACTGTGGAAGTAGGGTAAAGAAGACCGGTTTCCATCCTCTAGCTGGGGAGTTATGGTTGTCTTCAATGAATTTCTCTAGTATCTGTTTTATTTCTTTACACCATAATCAGGTATTTGCAAATTTTTAATATGGGCTTTAGAACAGTTGTGATGTAGGAGCATCCAGTGGTGTAAGAGCAATCCTATATCACCCAAAAATATCTTTACTTGCATTTTTCTTTGCTTTTTCTGCTCAACTACTATTTTTAGCAGGTGTGAATTTGAAGGCGTGAAGAGACAAAAATTTAAGGGAAGCTTTAGGATAGAAAAATAAACACTTTGGTGAAAGAGTCAGGCTAAGATCATTCTTCGTTCAAAAGTTATTCAAGTTTCAGTTTCAGTTTTTTGCCTTATAAAATCTTCAAAGCTAATTTTGAGGTACTTAAAGGCTCCAGATGGGCCCGAAAATTGGTAGAAAATGAAAGTGGTTAGCTATTAGGCCCAAATTTTTGGCACTTCATTTTTGCAAGAGCTTTCCGAAAAGGTATTATGATTGAAGATCTAATAGTTAGATCTTCAGTTAGGGCTTCCGGAAGTTGGTGCATAATTAGAATGTTGTTTTTGGCTCCAAACGAAGAATTGAGCAATTTATGGGGTAGTTTCTGATTTTTGTGAGTAGTTTTGGAGAAAGAAGATTGCATATTGCGAAAAGGGGAATTTATGTAGTTTTCTGTAATTTGCATGTATTGCAGAACTCGAGGATTTGAGATCCTCTGCATGTAAGAATTTCATATTTTGAAAATAATAAGATTCTCTAGTTTTGTGTGTGGATTTTTGTGACTCGGGTTGGCACCCTCATCAAGTTGGTTAAGAAGAAGATTAAGGATGTTAATTTTGTGAATAATTTGTTGATAATGATTTTGTTAAGGAATCTATTTGAGAAGGTTGGTTAACGATCCTTTAGGGTTTCTGATGAGTCTTCTCTCGGGCTATAACTGAAAAAGTTTGTTAACTTTGTTAAAGGTTTTGTTTAAGAAGGATTATCTAGGGTTTTCCATTGAAACCCTAACTCGAGTTGCTTGGACAGTTACATGAACTGTATAGAGAGGATATCTTGCATCTTTATAAGATGGGTTTTTGGCATTTCTCATGTGACTGTGAAGAGAAATTTTGTGAGACATCAGGCTTTATTTTTACAGTGAACAAAGAGAAGAGAAAGAGATTTCATGAATACTCTTTAAGAGATTTTTTTGGTACAAAAGTTGTTCTTTATTGGAAATTTGTTTATCATTTGAGAAGATGTTAACACACAATTCTTCAGTGTGCTTAATCTGAATATCTTCAGTCTTCTATTGAGATTCTAGGACCGCAACAATTTGCACTTCTAGAGTTTTGATAATATACTATAATTGTTATGCAATGTAATGGAGTTGGTGCTCCTGCATCTTGTGGAGTTGGTGCTCTTGTATTTTGTGGAGTTGGTGCTCCTCAACTTTGTAGAATTGGTGCTCTATCTAAATAAAAAGTGTTATATTTTTTGAGTGGTTTTTATTCCCCTAGAGGGTTTTCCACTCAGGACATATAATGTGTTATGTGATGAGTCTTTTTGTGATTGTTTTTATGTCTATCTAAGTTTCATTAGTTATCAGTGCATTAATGCCTATTATCAGTTCTTATTTCTACAATGTTAATGTGATTTTTGTTACAAGTATTTTCACAGTCATATGTTGCAAACTGGTTTAAAAGCTCTTTGTTGTCTTGCTTATCATATGTCATTTAGTTGCACAGTTGTTACAATGTCTCATAAAGCCACATTGAAATCTGATGGTCTTAAAGTGATTCAAAGATGTTGGTCTTCATGTACATAGTCTTATGAGTTGCACTTGTTTTGTCTTCATGCTTTGATTGTTAAACAATGCTAGTTACATCTTTTGCAAGTGCAAGATATCTCACACAAGTTATATTGGCATAATTTGTCTAAGTGAACTGAGTTAATGTTGTCATATCTTTGTTTACCACTTTTCATGAATGCTCTCAAAGTGATTAATTTGCTCTGTTATCAATAGAAATGATATCTGAACTGAAAGTATTTGTCAAATTTTAGAAAGGTTTGAATTGTTTAGGTTTGTCCATCAGACATTGATTCACCCCCTCCCTCTCAATGTTTGCCCATACTCCAACAAGATCAAGAGGTCAAAATGCAAAAGATCTAAAGAATCACGTGAAAGAGGCTATCTAATCTATCAAGATTTTGAACAATCAATTAGCTTCAACCCAAATTCTTTTCATAAATTATTGGGAATTCAAGAAAGAAAAACAAAGAAATGCTCCAATTTATACGAATTTCCAATATTTATGACACATATTACTTTAATTTTAATTTTACTAATAGAATATATATAGAAGGGGTTAATCATGCTTTCAAAACATTCATGAATATAAAAGAAAATAGGAAACTCTAGATAATAAGGTTATTATTTAAGATATCATTGCTAGAGAAGGAGTATAATCTTAGCTAAAATTGGATTTTGAAATTCAAATTTTAATTATTATTTTTATGTAAAGGACTTTGTTCTCTAAACTAAATGCATGTTTTCCTTAGATACAATTATTTATTTTGGAAACAATCGTTTATGGGGCTGGTCAAGCTAATATTCCCACTTGTGTCAGAAAGAATATAAAATGAGAACCCTCAAAGGCAGGCTAGCTAAAAGTAAACTTTGATGGGGCTACTCATGGCAATCCAGGAATGGCAGGTGCAGGATGTGTCATTAGAGATCATGAAAGAATGATACTTAGAATGACAAGGAATTTTTTTGAAAGGGAAACAAATAATGAAGCCGAGTTTCAAGCATCACTATTAGGTTTGAAGGTCGGTAGGAAGTTAAAATGTGAAAAAATCTATTTGGAGGGAGATTCACAGATTGTAATCAATGCAGTCGGAACAAAACACATGCCAAACTAAAAGCTGGAGAATTGTCTTAGGAAAATATTGGAGGTCTTAAAGCTATATGACAAATACATGATCTCTCACACATATGGGGAAGGTAATGAAATCACAGATGCCATTGTAAAGGCGACGATGGTTGTGCTGGAGGACAATATCGAAGTTAAGTCACTTGGAAATTGGCACATTTTCCAGATCTATACCGTAAGCTCACAGGCTATTTCCCATGCATAATACTAGCAGATGGGTTGGCAGATATAATGAAACGATAAATTAGCAAGGGAAAGTACAAAAAAATGCCCAGAAAGGATTATGCCTGACTTATTTAGCAACCAACAGATGGGCTTAGCCACAATGTAACAAGCAACAGTAAGTATGGACACCTACATATGCTTGAAGCTAAGGAAGAGGCAGATGGCCTTCTACAAGGAAATCTTTGAGAGGAGCTTAATGGAGGTCTTTAAGACCCAAGATGGGTGGTGTTGCATGCACTGTGTATGGTGTTGGGCGATGAATACGTGAATGGGAATGGGTGATACTGCATTAATATTGACATCACCTAAATGTTCTTTGAAATGTTGTTGGATTCAGAGGAGAAGAAATAACAGGTGGAGGCCATAATGATAAAAATAGTTTGGGCATGATGAGGTGGAGGAATGAAAGGCTATCTACAACGTGCAATCTCAGGTAGGGGAATGATGTCAGATGGAAGGATGCAACCAATTCTAGGTGACGATGGGAATGACCCTCTGCAAAAACATGTAATTTGGGGTAGTGACAGGAATGTTGTGGGAGGGCAGGATGAAGCACAAGCGTGCATAATTTTTTTGAAAGGTTGTGTGGAAGGGTGGCAGTTGGGGATGTTTGTTGGACATTCGCCTTGATTGAGGAAGCAGGAGAGGAGTTGGAAAATTGTGGAGGGATAGCTGCAAAGTGGTTTTTTTTTATATTGAAAGAAAAAGTACGAAGAGTAGTTGAAGTACAAAGTTAAACATATCCAGTCACAAAGGCACATTCTGTAACAATGTAGCATGAAGACCATGTAGTTTCAGCTTGACATTGCAACAAAGGTAGTTGTAGTGATAGTCTTCAGATCTTAGTAATTAAAATGTATGTAATAAGATATTGTAAGGTATTTTGCATAGGAATACAAATGGTATGGTAGGTCACATGAGACAATTTTAGATGATGGCTTCATTATGTAAGGGATATCTCTGAGACTTATGTTCTTCCTAGGCTAGCAATGCAATATTTTTATGATATTAATATGTAGGTGTGACCATGCCATGCCACATTAATCTAATAAAAAAATATTTTGGAAAATTGTATTGTCTTTTGAAAATGGTTTCACAAATAGATGAAGTGTCTTGAAATTGGTGTCAAATATGTTGAACATTTGATATAAAATTTGTTGCACATGGATGGCGAGGAACTATTTTTCCACCAAAATTAAATGATAAAATTATGGTTCTTGGAATAAATTCATCCTAGCTCTTATTCTACTAGGTAGTTAGAATGTGCAAACATTTACTTAGGTGTTACCATATCTATAAATATGTAGCTATTGTATGGGAAAAGGAGAATATTTTTCTAGTTGTGTTCACTTTTTGGCTAAAAAGTGGAAGTGTTTTTTCTTCTAAATCAAAGTTTGTCACAGTCGAAGTGAAAATTTGAAGCACTTACACATAGAATTTTGAGAAAGTCCAATATTATGAAATGAAGGAATTTGAGTGTGGTTTTCAAATATGTAGTTAACTCTAATACCTAGATGATAAAAGTTAATTTTGTATATGATGTACAAAAATCACCTTTTTAGGGCCATAATATGCATGCGTACAACAAGCATAATTTGACCTAAATAAATGTATTTTTATAATTCCTTTTGGGAAATATGTGTATTATAGTGAAGTTTAAGGAGGATATTTTTATTTATAATTTCTTCCAAATATATTTTTAATTATTTTTTATTGGCCCTAATTACTTATTTTGAAAACCTCTTCATGTATGCCAATTATAATTTGTGTTTAAATAATCGTAAAATGATTTTTTTTCATTGTGTACTAGGAATGATGTTTAGATTGATGACTTATAATTTGAAAGAAAAATAATTAAAAATAAAATTTATTAAAAAATACTAATACTAATTTCAAATTTATGGACTGAATTTCTCATAAAAACAAAAACCATGTCCAATCATAAAACAAAATTACATTACTAAAACCAATTTTTATCTTGTTGTTTTAATGGCATTGTACTTGAAGGTCCAAGACTAAGGGTTGGATTTCCAAGCCTAAAACAAAATAAAAAATATGGGTTTCAAATTCCAAATTTAATGAAACATCTACCTGCTGCAAAATGTTTACCCACTCTAAAAAGGAGTAGGAATATGTCGTAAATTAAAATGGGTATCCATTTGATTTTAATACCCATTTAAAAAATTTAAATGGGTACCCGTTTCATATAGGTATAAATTTAGGTTCAAGAGCTCGATTCTAAATAGGTACCCATTTTTTATGAAATGGGTACTCATTCCTATTGGGATTTTTCCAAGTCCAACACATCCACTAAAAGTGGACCCATTAGCTTGTACTTACCCAAACATAGTTGAAAACTATTCAAAAAATTTGAATAATAACATAATGCTATTTTCCTAATGTTATTTGAAGTTGGTTTCTCTCATGGTTTTCAATATTTAAGAGTACTTCCATTATTTTATGAATGCATGTTTATGAATATATGGTTGATCTATAGTGTGTTTTATATTATTAGTGCTTTTCTAATGGTAAAATTCTCTCTTTGATCAAATTGAATACTCTATTGACATCATTTGTGGGAGTAACTTTATGATCTATACCAAGAGTTAGATGATTGATGTGGATTTATTTCATATTTGGTTTTTAACTTTGAAGATTGCATCTTCTTGTGTGATATTATAGATTTTCAAAATGAGAAAAGAAAGTATGTTTTATGTAGATCTATCCAATCACCACTTGATGTAATAAAATATGAAAAATAAATTTTAGTTCTTTTTAACTCTTTCACTTCTCACCCTTATGTTTTATTTTAATTAATATATGAGTAGTTTAGGTTAGATTTGAGAAATTTAAAACTTGCAATTGGGCAAGTTAGGATTTTTAAGGTTGTAAGTTTAAAGTTCATTATTGAGCTTTAAATCAAAATAATTTCTATAATTTATGTATATATGGATTAGATGTGAAAGTATTGTTGAGATTTGGAAATAGTAAACCTAATTTGAACTAGAGGTATATCAATATAGTCCTCTTGATTAGAACAACAAGACATACGTCCTTGAGTTATCTTGAAAATAAATAAGACTTGACTATAAAGACCTCAGGTAAATTTATCTTTATTTGGAAGGTTTATTCACTTTGGAAGAGGTGAAGTACACGTTATATTTCACCTAAGTTGAACAATGCATTAAAAAACCATCAATAAATTGGTGATAGAATGAGGGCCTTGGATTTGCATAAGTAATACAATATGGAATGAAAAAGAATTGTCACAAAATTAAGGTTTATTGAAGGAGACTTTGAATTACTTTGTCAAGGTCAACATAAAAAAACTAGTGATAAAAAAGGGAGATGTATATCATCTATGTCTCCTAAAGTAACTAGAAATTCTCCATGATCAAGGGTTTATATGGATTGATTAGGATCATGAAATTCCTCTCCTAGTTTTCCTAGATGTGTTAATGATTTTCTCAAAAACCTTGACAAGTTATGTCCTAAGTTCACCTTTGGAGATCCGTGTAGGATAGTTGAAGAGCACATCCAAGCTTTCAAAATGTGCCTATGTTAGAATTCAAATTCAACATGAATATTTAGTGTGTAGGTTGTTCCCTTGTACTCTTGTAAAAGAGGCATATAATTAGTATCTTAGTTTGTCAACTAATTTCATCATGACTTGGGGTGAATTACAATGTATAATCCTCACTCATTTTAGAATCCCTTTGGTCCTAGCTATGCTCTATCATCAATTTAAAAAGAAGTAATGTATTTGTATAGGTTGAGTGATTATATTAGTTCTAAAAATAATAAAATGATAAAATGTGATTCACAAAGTGTAATTTGTCTAGCTAGGAATACTATTTACCACATGTTAGAAATAAGTATATTAGTGTTTAGTATCATTTTGTGGGAGATGGTTGAGACTAACAAAGTCTAGATGGAGAAAATGAATACTCAAATATTTTGATTTAAAATATATTAGTACTATTAAATTCTTATGGTGTAGGGATGGGTTGGGATTATCCAAAATGTTCTTGAGCATTAGGTTAATCTCTTGGGTGGAACATCGCACTATCTTGTAATAAATATAGTGTAAGAGAATGTTGGTATTTGGGTGATATTTACCTATAGAGAATCATTATACTTGAAGATTTTATCTAGATAGAATATATTATGTGAGCTACAATAAGTTTTCTTGAAGATTTTATCTAGATAGAATATATTATGTGAGCTACAATAAGTTTTCAAGTATCATGGTACAACATATATGTTGACTTACGTTTGATGATATTATGGCAATAATGTGTGATATAACATACATGGTTTGTTTATGTGTTGTGTCATGACAACAATCACAAGTCACCTAGGTGAATAACTCACAACTACATATGATATTTATTTAAGTGTTTGCTAGAAGCATGAATAGTGATTGAAGAGAACTTGAAATAAAATTAGATTTCATGGATCACAATTTGAGTGTACTGACAAGGGTGAGTGAAAGATCATGATGGGCTAGATAGTAGCAATAAGAAAAAATTTGTTTTTACTTATCCAAAATCATGAAACACAAATTTGATTTTTTTATGGGTCAATAAAATTTGATTTGGGTTTGGTACTACCAAACCAAAATGGATAGCCATTAGTAATGAATAATTATTAATAATGGATATCCGTTAGTAACGAATATCCGTTAATAACATAGATTTGTTTCTGACAAGTATTTTCGTCAATTTTATGTTTTCAAACTGGATATTTGTTTTGAAAAGAAAAACAAATATCCATTTCCTATAAGTATTTTCATCAATTTTATGTTTTCAAAATGAATATTCGTATTGAAAATCCTAATAAATTACACTTCAATAAAATGGGCATAACTTTTGCATCAAAATTTTGATATTTTACAAGCATTGGAAAAATGATTCAAAGATCTACATAATGGATAAGATAATTTTGATAGATTATGCACCAGAAATTAATTATAATCATTTGAAGTTCCTCCATTTTTAAAAAATTTAAATGCTCATAACTTTTGAATAAAAGTCTTTTTTCATGATTTTTTTGCAATAAAATTTTATGTTTTCAAAATGGATATCTAATTTGAAAATAAAAATAGATATTTGTTTTGAAGAGCCCAAAAAACACACTTCAATAAAATGAGCATAAATTTTGTGTCACTTATCAAAAAAATTATTTCTTACAGGTGTTGGAAAGGTGATTTAGAGATCTACACAATGGATAAGATAATTTTGATAGATTATGCACCAAAAATTAATTATAATATTTTGAAATTCCTCCTTCATTTTTTAAAATTTAAAATGCTCATAACTCTTGCATACAAAGTCTTTTTTTTTCATGATTTTTTGCAAGATCATGATGGGCCAAACAGTGGCAATAGGAAAACATGTGTTTTTACTTTGCCAAAATCGTGAAACACAAATTTGAATTTTTTTATGGGTCAGATAAAATTTTATTTATGTTTGGTAATACCAAACCAAAATGGGTATCTATTAGTAACAAATATCTATTAATAATGAATATTCATTTCCCACAAGTATTTTCGTCAATTTTATGTTTTCAAAATAGATATCGATTTTGAAAAGAAAAAAAGGATATATGTTTCCTACAAGTATTTTGATCAATTTTATGTTTTCAAAATGGATATTTGTTTTGCAAGAAAAATGAATATCCATTTTGAAAAGCTCAAGAAAAACACTTCAATAAAATGGGCATAACTTTTGTGTTACTTATCAAAATTTTGATTTTTTATAGGCATTGGAAAGGTGATTCAAAGATATACACAATGGGCAAGATAATTTTGATATATTATGCACCAAAAATTAATTATAATAATTTGAAGTTACTACTTCATTTTTAAAATTTTAAATGCTCATAACTCTTGCATACAAAGTCTTTTTTTCATGATTTTTTGCAATAATCATCCCAAATGACTTGAAATATTAATGATGTAATAAATAATGAAACATTTATATTTAATACTAAAGAGAGAGAAAATTTGTACAAATCATCATAGAAGTCCTCGTTGTCTTTGGTCATATACACACATTTTTCCAAGTTGACCTTGGAGAACATGTATCTCTCTCCCTCTTCCCCCTCTATCTATTTAGCAATCTCTCCATCTCTCCCCCTCTCCTTCTCTCTATCTCTCCCCCTCTCCTTCTCTTTATCTCTCTACTTATCTCTCTCTCTCTCTCTAACTAGCTCTCTCCCTTTCTTCTGCCCTTTATCTTTCTCAAGTTATATATCCACATATCTCCCCCTCTTTATATCTCTATCTCTCCATTTATTTGTATCACTCCATCTTATTATATCTCTCCACTTCTCTCTTATCTCTCGATTTATCTCCCTCCCTCTGCCTACCTCTATCTATTTATATAATCTCCCTCTCTATCAAGTTATCTCCATATCTCTCTCCCACTCATATATACACACACTCCCTATTTCTCTCTCCCTATCTCTATCTCTCCCCCCTCCCCCCTCTCTCTCTCCATACCTCTATCTCTCTATATCACTTATATCTATCACCTCCTTTCTCTCTCTCTCTCTTACCCCCTCTATCTATATATCTATCTCTCTCTCTCTCTCTCTTTATTTCTATCTATATCTCATTATTTCTACCTCTCTCTCTTATTCATTCTCTTTATCCCTTTCTATCCATATCTTTCTCTCCCTGTATCTCCATATCTCTCTATCCCTTTCCATCTCCCTATCTATCTCTCTATATATCCCGAGCTATCAATATCTATCCCTCTCTCCATCTCCCTCTATATATTGATCTATCTCTCCCCCTGTTCTTCTCTCTCCCTTTCTCTACCTCTATCTATCTACCCCCTCTCTATCTATCCCTTTCTCTCCCTCCCTCCTCTATCTCCCCCCTCTCTATCTCTCTATCTTTCCCTCTTTCTCTCTCCATCTCTATCTATATTTATCTCTCTATCTCTCTCCATATTCCTCTATCTCTCTATCTCTTCCTCTCTATCTCCATATCTATTCCTAACTCCATATTTCTCTATATCTTTATCTCTCAATTTACCTCTCTATATCTTTATGTATTATCTCCCTCTCCCTCTCTCTTCCTCTTTTCCTTTCTATAGAGAGAGAGGGTAAGTGGAGATAGAGATAAGTAGAGATGGAAGGTGAGAGAGAGCTAGTGAGAAGAGAGATATATAGAGATATATAAAGGGAGAGAGAGGGGAATGAGGGAGGGATGGAGTAAGAGGTAGGTAGAGAGAGGCAAAGAGGGGAGATAGAGAGAAGTAGAAAGGGAAGGAGGAAGGGAGATGCAAAGATAGAGAGGTAGCATGGAATCAATATACATAGACATAGGTAGATAAAGAGGAAGATCAAGATAGGAAATAAAGAGTAGATATAGAGAGAGAAATAAGGTGTGAGGGATAAAGGGAGAGGTAGGTAAAGGGAGGGAGGATGAGGGGATATAGATAGAAGTAGAGAGGGAAGGGGAGAGATAGTTAATGTGGGAGGGATAAAGTGAGAGGTAGGTAGAGAGAGGGTGAGGGGAGATATAAAGAAGTAGAGACAGAAGGGGAGAGATAGAGGTACATAGATATATAGAGGAGAGAGTAACAAGAAGAGAGAGGTAGGGAAAGAGGGAGAGGTAGATAATGATAGAGAGGTAGGGTGAGAGGGATAGAGGGAGAGGTAGGTAGAGAGAGAGGGTGAGTGGAGGGGTGATCCCACAAAAGTGGTTTACAATTTGAGTGAGGAAGGAAAACTTCCAAAAACATCACCCATGCAAAAAAAAATCATTTTGAGGGGTTCGAGCGAACTCAAGGTTCAAACGAATCCAAAAGGGGTTTGCTTGAACCAGGGTTTGAGTGAGCCCCTTTGCATGTGGAAACCCAAATTTCCCATTGTGGAAAGGGGGTTCACTCGAACCCCCCTTTTCCCACCTTCCCACCCTCCAACACAAAAAGACTCTAGATTTTCGCCCTTCGAAGCTCAGGTTGAGGATGAAAATAGAGGAGACTTCATAGACCCAATTGGAAGATGGTATTCCTCGGAATGAGCTATCCAACGAATATAATTTTAATATGTTTTGGTTTTATTATGTATGTGTTTTTTTAGTTTTATTAAACATAGGTTTTCCACCGAAAATCAAGTTCTCTATTCTACACATGTGGAAAAATAGCAGCTTATCAAAATAAAATTTAACAAAATATGTTTGGGCTGGGTATCGATTTCCTTGATCCATTAAAAATAAAAAATTGAATTTTGATACATACATAAAAATTTATGTTGTATACGGTCTGCCTATGTCTGAATTGTAATTGGTTTGAGTTCAAAACTTGATTAAGGAAAAAATATTCAATAAAACACTATAAAACTAAATGAAAGTGCTAGATATCATAGTTACAAATCTAAATTCGAAAAAAATAGAATTTTATCCTTAATACAAAAAAATTATGTTGTATACGGTGAGCGTCACTCCTTAAAAATGTTGTTTTAAAAAAAAAAAAAATTTCAAAGGAGATGGAAAAATAAGTGCAATTTGATTCCAAAAAAAAATGAAAAATATATATTTAGAATCTATAAACAAAACATCACAAATCAATAGTTTTCATCATCTTCCAATTCCTCATGGTTTAGCCGTTATAGGAGCCCGAAAGTGAAGATTTAGCTAAAACAAATTAGTTTGGTGTCCAATTTGCCCAAAAATTGTAAACTAGTATTGTGGGATCACTCAGAGATAGAGATATAAGTAGAGAGAGAAGGTGAGAGAAAGGTAGAGAGGAGACTGTGAAGAGAGATATAAAGAGATACCTAAAGGGAGAGAGAGGGGGAATGAAAGATGGATTTTGTGAGAGGTAGGTAGAGAGAGATGGAGAGGGGAGATAGAGAGAAGTAGAGAGGGAGGGAGAAAGGGAGAGGTAGAGATAGAGAGGTAGGGTGGGAGGGATATATGGAGAGGTAGGTAGATAGAAAGGAATATGGATATGGGAGATAAAGAGAAGTAGAGATACAAAGAGAGGTAAGGTGGGAAGGATAAAGGGAGAGGTAATTAGAGAGAGGGACAGTGAGAGTAGAGAGATATCCTACCTCTCTATCTACCTACCTCTCAATATATCTCTCCCACCATACCTCTCTGTATCTACCTCTTCCTCCCTCCCTCTCTACTTCTCTCTATTTGCCCTCTCCATCTCTCTACCTACATCTCACTCCATCCATCCCTCATTCCTCCTCTCTCCCTTTAGATATCTATCTCTCTCTTCTCTCTCCTCTATACCTCTCTCCCCTTCCCTTTCTATTTCTCTCTATCTCCACTCACCCTCTCTCTCTACCTACCTCTCCCTCTGTCACTCCCACCTTACCTCTCTCATTATATACATCTCCCTCCCTCTCTCTCCTTGTCACTCTCTCTCACTCTCTCTCTATGTACCTCTCTCTCTCCTTCCCTCTCTAGTTCTCTTTATCTCTCCTCACCCTCTCTCTCCACCTACCTCTCACTCTATCCCTCCCACCTTACCTCTCTCCCCTTCCCTCTCTACTTCTCTCTTTATCCTTTCAGCCTCCCTCTCTCTACCTACCTCTCCCTCTATCCCTCCCACCTTACCTCTTTGTCTCTATCTCTAATTCTCTTTATATCCCATCTCCATCTTCCTCTCTATCTATTTACCTCTCCCTATATACCTCCCACCTTACCTCTGTATATCTACGTCTCCCTTCCTACCTCCCTCCCTCTCTACTTCTCTCTATCTCCCCTCTCTATCTCTCTCTATCTACCTACCTCTCACTCCATCCCTCCTTCATTCTCCCTTTCTCCCCCTTTAGATATCTCTCTATATCTATCTTATCTCTCTCCTCTCTATCTCTCTCTCACCTTCCCTCTCTATTTCCCTCTATATTCCTTCCACCTTCCCTCTTTACTTCTCTTTGCAAGAGTGATACAGAGAGAGATAGAGAGAGGGATAGAAAGAGGGAGATATATCTAGAGATAGATATGACTTGGGAAAAATAGAGGGAAGGGGGGGGGAGAGGTAAGGTGGGAGGGATAGAGTGAGAGGTAGGTAGAGAGAGGGTAAGGGGAGATAAGGAGAAAAAAATAGAGAAGGGGGAGAGAGAGGTACATAGATATTGAGAGGGAGAGAGAGAGAGAGAGTGATGAGGAGAGAGAGGGAGGGAAGGAGGAGAGAGAGGGAGGGAAGGAGGGGGAGAGGGAGGGAGAGGTAGGTAATGAGAGAGAGGTAGGATGTAAAGGATATAGGGAGATGTAGGTAGAGAGAGAGGCTGAGTGGAGATAGAGAGTAGAGAGGGAAGGTGAGAGAAAGGTAGAGAGGAGAGAGAGGGTGAAGAGAGATATAACAAGACATATAAAGGGAGAGAGGGGTAAGGAGGGAGGGATGGAGTGTGAGGTCTAGGCAGAGAGAGAGGTAGAGGGGGAGATAGAGAGAAGTAAAGAGGGGGGGAGGAAGGGAGAGGTATAGATAAAGAGTTAGGGTGGGAGAGATATAGGGAGAGGTAGCTAGACATAGAAGAAGATGGAGATGGGAGATAAAGAGAACTAGAGATAGAGAGAGAGGTAAGGTGGGAAGGATAGAGGGAGAGGTAAGTAGAGAAAGGGAGGGTGAGGGTAGAGAGATGTATCCTACCTCTTTTTCTACTTACCTCTCACTATATCCCTCCTACCCTACCTCTCTATATCTACCTCTCCCTCCCTCCCTCTCTACTTCTCTTTATCTCCCCTCTCCGTCTCTCTCTACCTATCTCTCACTCCATCCCTCCCTCATTCCCCCTCTCTCCCTTTAGATATCTATCTATATATTTCTTCTCTCCCTCCTTTATACCTCTCTCTCACCTTCCCTCTCTACTTCTCTCTATCTCCACTCACCCTCTCTCTACCTACCTATCCCTCTATCCCTACCACCCTATCTCTCTCTCATTACATACTTCTCCCTCCCTCTTTCCATCCTTCCCTCTCTTTCTCCTTATCACTTTCTCTCTCCCTCTCCCTCTTTATGTACCTCTCTACCTTTCCCTCTCTAGTTCTCTCTATTTCCCCTCACCCTCTCTCTCTACCTACCTCTCACGTTATCCATCCCACCTTACCTCTCTCTCCCCTTCCCTCTCTACTTCTATCTATATCCCCTCACCCCCTCTATCTATCCACCTCTCCCTCTATCCCTCCCACCTTACCTCTTCGTCTTTATATTTTTCTCTACTTCTCTTTATCTCCCATCTCCATCTTCCTCTCTATCTACCTACCTCTCCCTATATCCGTCCCACCCTACCTCTCTATCTCTACCTCTCCCTTCCTCCCTCCATCTATACTTCTCTCTATCTCCCCTATTTGTCTCTCTCTACCTACCTCTCACTCCATCCCTCCCTCATTCCCCCTTTCTCTCCCTTTAGATATTTCTCTATATATCTCTCTTCTCTCTCTCTCTCTCTCCTCTCTACCTCTCTCTCACCTTCCCTCTCTACTATGATCTATATTATTATATCACCTCCCCTCTCTACATATCTTTGTAAGAGTGATAGGGAGAGAGGGAAAGAGGAGAGAGGGAAAGAAAGAGGGAGAGATATCTAGAGATAGATATGACTTGGGAGTGATAGAGGAGGAAGATAAAGGGAGAGATATAGGGAGAGGGAGAGGGAGAGGGAGAGGAAGAGAGGGAGACATAGAGTAGGGAGGGAGAAATAACTAAATATATAAAGGGAGAGGTGGAGAGGGAGAGAGGACAAGTAAATCCAAAAGGTACACTTTTATATTAAAAGTTTGGGAAATCAATGATGCATCAAATATGAAAATGAAACCCTAATGTGGTTGTTAAGGATGGGTAGGTAAGTAAATTTGATTTCACGATCAAGATAATAGAGAAAGATGTAGCAATATAAATTAAATGAAGAATTGGTCATGCAAAGAGTTTCAAATATAAAATTGAGATGCAAATATCATAAAAAGTATAGATATAAGAAACCCTAATATGAATAAGAATCCATAGAAGAAGACTAGGTTGTATAGAATTGATTGGGTTTACTAAAATATAAAGAGGTCTAAAGAGGGGCAAAGATAGAGGAAATGGAGGGAGAGGTAGATAGATAGGTCTAGATCTTGAGAGAGAGATAGAGAGATATGGAGGGAGAGAGGGAGAGGTAGGTATAGAGAGAGAGTAAGAAGCAAGAAGGTGAGATATAGAGAGATAGCTAGAGGGATAGGGAGAGAGAGTTGAGATTGAGAGAAGTAGAGAGGGAAGGAGGGAGGGAGGGAGAAGTGGAGAGATAGGTCTAGAGATAAAGAGAGAGTTTTAAAGAGGGACAAAGAGAGGGAAGGAAGGAGGGAGGGAGAAGTAGAGAGATATGTCTAGAGAGAAAGAGAGAGTTCTAAAGAGGGACAAAGAGAGAGGGAAGGAGGGACAAACAAACGAAGAGATAGAGAGATTGGTCTAGAGTTCAAGGAGAGAGAGAGGTCTAAAGAGGGAAGAGAGAGAGAGAAATAGAGGGAGGGATGGAGAGGTAGAGAGATAAGTCTAGAGATTAATATATTGAGGGAGAGAGGTCTAAATTGGGAATAAAGAGAGGGAGGGAGGGAGAGAGAGAGTGTGGACCGGTAGGTCTAGAGCTTGGGGGGAGAGGTAGTGAAATAAAGAGAGACGTAGAGAAAGGGGCAAAGATTTGTGATGATTTATGAATATCCTTATTATAAAATATATAAATATTTCATTATTGAATACTCCTCTAATGTTTCAAGTATTTTGAGATGATTGTTACAAAAAACTCATGAGAAAGGGACTTCAATATATACGAAAGTTGTGAGCATTTGATGTTTCAAACATGAAGTATGAAGTTAAAAAAATTATAATTAATTTTTGTGTATATTCTAGAAACACTACCTAGTCCATTCTATAGAACTTTGAATCACCTTTCTAACGCTTGTAAGAAATCAAAATTTTGATTAAAAACACAAAAATTATGCCCATTTTACTGAAGATGGTTTTTTGAACTTTTGAATAATGGATATCAATTTTGTCAAAACAGATATCCATTTTGTTTGTAAAAACGGATATCCATTTTTCTTGTCAAAATGAATATCCGTTTTGTTTGTCAAAACAAATATTCGTTCTAAGGACATAAATTGATAAAAAGATCTTTATGTAACCATAAATTGTAATGCATATCAACATTTCAAAAGCACATAAAGGCCAAGTTTCTAGATATTTTATAGAATTGTTCCACTTTGCTAGGCACATTTGATAACTATAAATTATCATTCTTTTCTCTATAGCAGGCTCTTTTTTCCAGACTTGAATCATAACTAAATGATACCATTGACCTCATGCTACCATTGAGTGTTTGACAACTAAATGATAACTAAGGCATTTGATATCTAAATTAGAAGTGAAAAATACATGGAATGTGGTCCTTTTAGAGATTAGTAACCACAAAACCTCATTGCTGAAGATTATTGACCTCGTCCTACCATTGAATGATTGACAAACTAAATGATAATTAAAACATTTGATATCTAAATAAAATACTCTGTATAAAAGTCATAAACACATATAATGTGGTCTTTTTAGAGATTAGTAGCCACAAAACCTCATTGCTGGAGATTATTGACCTTGTGCTACCATTGAGTGTTTGACAATTAAATGTTAACTAATAACATTTGATACCTAAATAAGATACTCTCTGTAAAAGTGATGAATACATGGAATGTAGTCTTTTCAGCTCGATTAGCAGCTGGACTATTCATTGGGAGTGGTATTGAAGAAGCATCAAAAGTTGCAGGCAATCCCCACACCACGCCTTCCACATAATATATATTAGTACTTCAACAATAAGCTAATTTGTTCACCAAGTTTATTGGTTGCCAAGGTCTGATAGGGTCTTAGATTTAATCGCAGGAGTTCTACCATTAAAGTCATTATTAGATGCATACTTTTACATTAATATTTACTCTATCATCATAATATGTTCGAAGTAAACAAATATATAAAAACATCTACACAGTTCTACTTCAAATTTTGGTTGATTGTACTGTAAAATTTTAATTTTTATGATTTAATTTATTAGTCGATAGACTACATATAATGTGAGATTTCAGCTTGAAACAAGTGAAACGTCTACAAATCACTGTTGAGTGATCCGAAAATAAGTCTCAGCTATTGTTTAATGGTATATCAGTTGTTTAATAGTAAAAACCTCCAAAATATCATATGAAAACCTCCAAAATCTCACTTATCAATGCTTAAGTATGCAATAACTAGTTTACATTTTATCCATATCAAATAGTGGTAAAAATTTGTTCTATTTTTACTAGCCAAAATTTACTTTTAACGCACTGGACATTGTTTAAGAATAATATTTTGTGTATGAGCAACTTAACAAGTCAAAGTTGTTCTTGAAGTTATTAAAATAGGGACTTTCTTTTTGGAAATTTCAGAAGTGGCTCAAATGGGTCTTATATGGGACAATGTCGTGTTGAAGCTTTGCAAAAGGTTGTGAGCATAAGCTTCTATTGAGAAAAAACGGGAACTATCTAAGTCACGGTCTTGGAATAGCTCTAATGTGGAATTGATATAACATCATTTGGAATGAGAGATGAAATAGTTTGTGGTGTGAAGCATTGGAAGTGGAAATGTGAGTGAGGGAGACTTTTAGATAGTGAAAGCTAATCTCCATATAAAGCGTACCTATCCCCATCAAATATGTATGCATGGTCATTATGCATGCATGCATGTCATTCATGATCAATCAAAAAGTTAAAAATATCATTTACTTTGAAATAAATACAATTCAATAAAAACAAAAACATTATTAACTATGAACAAATTTGATTGATACATAAAAAAAAACAATATACATCAAAAATATATATTAATACATAAACTAATAAAACACATTTTAAATATATATATTTAATAAACATAATGAATTTGAAAAATAACCTTTATCCTATTAAACAACATATATAAAATCCAATTTCAAATAAGCTCTTAAGTCTGAAATTTTTTTAAGCCAAGAAACATTTCCTTTCTACATTGTATCTCAAGTATTGCCTCACGCCATCACAACAGAGAAAAATTATGTCTGGTCATGATCTAATCAATAATGTTTTTTGAAAGGGTGGCTGCCGTGTATAAAGAATCAGATCTGCCAATTTAACAGTGATGACAGCCATGACGTCTTAGACAGGTAGATTAATGCATTGGTCAAGTTTTATTAAATGGTCAAAATGAATCAATTGAAGTTTAAAAAAAAAAAATAGATTCATTAATTTTTGTAATTTAGTTGATAGGCTACATATAGTGTGAGATTTGACTCTGAAATAAATTTCACAACTGTAAACAACTATTGAGTCGTTGGAAAACAAGTTTCAGCTACCGTTTAATGGTAAATGAGTGGTAAAAGCTTCCAAAATATCAGATGAAAGCCTCTGGAATCTCACTTATCATGTAAAAGCTAGATAAATATTTATTTTTCAATTGGATAGGAACATTCCATTTTCATTTGGAATGTTTTTTGTCAATTTGATGACAACCTTTTTTTTTTCATTTGTGTTGCTTTATTGTGAATATTTCAAAATCAGATAATATTTAGTTTCTTTAAGCGAAAAATCTAGATCTTTCTAAGTTTATTTAATTCCATTATTTAACACTTATTATTAAATTTTGTTTAACACTTGTTTTTAACACTTATTATTATTAACTGTTTGACACATACTCTCTAACATTTTAGCATATATAATTTTCTACCATAATTCTTGAACCTCCTTTAGGTGCAAATGCTAGTATATATATTTTTAAATTTATTTCAAAATATAAAAACTACTTTTTCTTTATTCTATTGAATCATAGTGATGCACAATACTATTAATAGGAGGTAAGGTAGTTACTATTAAGATATCTTACTATTCATTTTGACTAATCTATCACTATTTGATACCACTCACTTAAATAACATGTTAGAAGGGTAAATTAATTATGGTCGGCACAGACCATAAAGCATCTACCGACACAACTGTCACAACTGTCTCAGCACTATCCTTAGTCATCCATGCCATTCACGTTTCCTTCCTCCATATGCTCGTGATAAATATCAGAGCTAACACTCTGCTACAGTGTCTAGTGAATTTAATGTGCATTTACCTATAAATCTAAATGTATGAGTTTGTATTCCTTAGAGCTCAATTCAAAGTTTTACTCTGTTTTGTTCTTCTCCTCTGCTCCATGTTTCTTTTCATAACACTGCCCCTAAATAGTTATCAGATTAAACAATTGATATGTATAGTATGTTTAATTATACACTATTCATGGAATCCTTCTTCTATTTAATTTGACTATAACATAGTAAAAAGTGGAGTTATTTGAATTGCTTGATGTATTCATGGAATTGATATTTTTTTTAGATGTTAAAACCAACCAATCACATAATAGAATTAAAATGATATTTTTCTATTCATTTAAACTAATGTGTCACTATTTGATACTATTCATTTAAATAACATTATTCTTAAATAGTTGTAATATTAAATAATTGATATGTATAGAATGTTTAGTCAATTATGCACTATCCATAAAATCTTTCTCCTATTTAATTTGACTATAACATAGTAAAAAGTGAAGTTATTTGATTTTCTTGACATATTCATGGAATTGATATTTCTTTTAGTTGTTAAAAATCAACCAATCAAATAATATAATTAAAATAATATTTTATCTCTATTTGATACTACTCATTTAAATTACATTATTCTTAAATAGTTGTAATATTAATAATTGATATGTATAGTATGTTTAGTCAATTATGCACTATTCATAGAATCTTTCTCCTATTTAATCTGACTATAGCATAGTAAAAAGTGGAGTTATTTGATTTGCTTGACGTATCATGGAATTCATAATTTTTTAGTTGTTAAAAACCATTTAATCACATAATAAAATTAAAATAGGTTCAATACATTTGATAACATATGATTTTTTATCAAAAAAATTCAAAAAATTCAAATTTTAAAACTATTTGAATATAAAAAAATACATTTAAATAAAATAGTTCAATTCAATCTAAAAGACATGTGAAAATTAATCATTCCAAATATAATTGATAATTTTTTTATTAAACTAATAAATTTTATTTCAATATTTATAATCAATGCAAGATGTATTGAAGAATGATCAACATATTCCATGGAAAAAGTACAATTATACTTGACTATCAATTAACTTAATTTAAGAATTTTGAAAAAAAAATTGTATATGAACAATAGAATATTATTTTCAAATAGTTTTTCCTATTATACAATTAAAAAATGTATTATTGCTTTCTAAATCTCTAACTTTCCATTGAACAATGACAAGAATAAATGTCACAAATTGCCTTCCTAAAAGGTAATAAATTGTACATATAACAAATTTTAGTCTCAACTCTAATGCCTAAGAGTTATATTATTATTTGTTGATGTGTTAATGTGTACATTAGAGCCATTGCCTTTATACGAAGACAATACCAAACATAACATAAAATAATTTCTTCCTTACAACATAAAAAGGAAATAATAAGAATGAATTAGTTAAAAAATATCTAAAAAACTAGTAGTGTGGCAATAATTACATATAACCTAGTTGTCAAGGATACCTCTTGAATTGAAAGAACCAAGCTATTCAAAAAGAGAAAATAGTTAATCTTTCTTGTCATGGGAGAAAATATTTATTTTGTGCTAATATTTTTCCATCTTAAAAGAGGAGGTTTTCTTCTTGTTCATATCTATTCAATAAAAAATATCTTCCTCAAAGTCTTGTAAATGACAAACTCTAAAATTACCACAAATCCCTTCAATAGGGAAACATCCACTAACATTTTGGGAGAAGAAGAATGGACACTATTTATTGGGGTTCTAGGAGAGATGCCTTAATAAATGAGGAAGAATATGGAGAAGAAGGGGAATCACAAGAGGAATGAAGGTTTGAATAGTTAGATTTAAATCACTCTTAGAAAAGTTGTATGGAGAAATGAGATGGTAGATTAGGTTTACCCCCCTTTCAAAAATGCAATCTACTTTAGGGGAAGCTTCCTTTTAAGTATATCACCAACTCAAGGGAAATCATCTACAATGTGTCCAATGGAATAAAAATCTCAAGATATCTAGAAATAATATGTTCATAAATAAAAATATGATTCCACATTCTATCACCAACCTTAAGACCAATTTGTAGTTGCTTAGAAGTGTGTAATTCCACAAGGATGCAAGCATATGGGAATTTTAAATGAAACTCAATTTTTTAGGAGGTGAAAATAATTTTCCAATACATTTTCCAACAAAATCCAACAAAGAAGAACCTTAGAATGCAATATGAGATTTAGTAGATGCACCCAAACTACAATAGTTGAAAAGGATTCTATAAGAGGATGAAAACTAGGACTCCACATGGTTCAATACATACCTGAGCTTTGACCTAGGAACACAACCCTTTCAAAAGCAGTCGATCCTTATCCTCTAGAGGACCACATATGAAAAGGAAGAAGCCTTTCACACAAGAAAATAAAAACTAATAGATCTAATAGGGTTGCTAAATTTTTGTTACCCATTTATTTAGCTTCACCAAACTTGGCTAATAGTAGTGAAATCTACATATTAGAGTATGATTTAGTTAGGTCTTTTTTGGTACTAAGAATTCATCCTCGAATTCCACAATTTTTGTATCATGTTGGTTGAAATTTATCCTATGTGTGAAAAGACTAATTTGGATAGGGGATCCCATATCTAGGCCATTCTTCAAAGAATGATGAAGCTCAAGTAGTAATTGGTGCAACTATCCCATTAAATGGACTAGAGAAGTCCATATATATAAATGTGCAACCCAAGTAAATGGAAATGCTTTGATCTTCCATTTGTTGTAGGATTTAAAGGGTCCAGTAGAATAATTTGCTAGCCCAAAAAAACCCCTAGTAACTCATTGAAACTTGGAATAATCCTCTGAAAATCCTAAACTATCCATTGCTATTGTTTTCTTTGATCTCAAGTATCCAGAATCTCCCAAGTTTGTCTCACATGATTTAGAGCTATCAATAATCTATGAACCGACACAATAACTATCTTTTGAATTTTTGGGGCACATGAATCTTGCCTCAAATCATTGGGTTTAATTGAAACCCTGGTGATTTTATTGATTTTTTCTAAAGTAATTTTTTTATTATTATTGCTTAAATAATGTCTCTAGATATAATGCAAGGGTGGTTTTATTTTCTCACAAAGATAAATTTAACTAGCATATTACATTGCTTAAAAATTAAAACTACTATGCAATATGAGAGCACATAAATTTCAAACTCTCTTACATTTGAAAAACACATATAAAATTAACATTAAAGGAAAACATAAATGACACAATTAATCAAAATTTATGGTTTACACATTTTATGCACACAAATACATATAATAATAATTAGGAAAATAGATGACTTGTTAATAATCCATTTGCCACAATTATTGAAGCTACAACCATCCCCAAGAATTGTATAAAAATAACTATTGATTACTACTTTCCGAACTAAAATAAATAAATATGTAAATCAACTTCCTATATTGATTCACAACCTTAAAAATATGCATTATATTACAAATTGCATCACCTGATTAATCGTATCTTTAAAAAAGGAAGACAAATTATACATTAACTTTTGAATAATAACTTAAATTATGAAGATTAAAATTGTATCCAAATTTTAAAAAAGTTTTTACATATTTATTTACCATGATGATAGACTAAGTATTAGTGCAAAAATATCCTAAGTCCTTCAAGGAATTCTAAAATAAGTTACCTTATTATTGAAGTACTAATATATGTTATGAGGCAGCCATGGTGTGGGGATTGCTTGCAAATTTTGATCCTTCTTCAATACCACTCTAAATAAATAGTCCATGTCCAGTTCCTCCGTGCTCATTCCATCAGGAAGACTCTAGTCAAAGGAGTGAATTAGTGAAGCTAAAATCAAATGAAGCATCTTATCAGCCAAAGAAAGCCTTAGGCATATTCGTCTCCTTGATCCAAATGGTATAAACTCGAAATCTTGTCCCTTAAAGTCTTTCTTTGCCTTCTAAACCTCCAAAAAAAATTGTGGTATAAATTTGGAAGGCTCCTTCCACACTTTGGGATCCCTTCGCATTGCCCACACATTAACCCACACTTGTGTGTCTTTAGGGATCACAAATCCCTCTATTTGTAACATGCCAATTATGCACACAAGTAAATTTCCTAAGTTTTCACTTTCAAGTAAATAAACTATGTTTCATAACCATTGCTATAAAAAAATTATTTTCCAAAAGAGAACAAATGAGCATAAATGACATAACAAATTCCAAACATTGATTTGATTTGCAATATAATATTCCACATATTACAATTTTTCCAAGGTTTGAATACAAAATATATACATAGCTCAATTGAGCTTCAAAGCAATAGATATAGATGGTCTAGGAATCTCCTTTCAAATCTTGGTTGCCAACTAAAGAGGAGAAGCATCACTCAAGTGATTTTCTGCCAACCACAGCCTCAAATGAAGAGATTGGTGGAGTAACCTCATAACTACAACCACTCTGAGCTTAGTGTTATACCCTACATAACTAGAACTTGTAGACACTATAATAATGAAGTAGCATGCATAAAAAGAACACGATGAATTGACAGTGGAGCCAAAGGAAGTCACACTACTTTGGCCAATGTATTTTCCTCAGTATTTCGAGTGATAGTCATCCTATTCACATACACTACTCTAACTCAATTTGACTTTAGGCCATTATAATCTATGCATAGGTAACTTACTTCAATAGGTAATCATTAACCTCATAAATAACCTATTCCCCTTTTCCCATAACACAATGGTATTTCTACCAATAAATCATAAACATAAGTTACCCCTTTCAGTGGATATTTTCATCCCAAGTATAGGACATGAGCTTTCTAAGTCTACAAATTAACTTTACAAAATAACTTAACAATTTATTCTCGTTTCATCAATCCTAGTATATAATACTATTGAAGAAAAACAATCACTCCTTAATATGGAGTATGTACAAACACTCATAAGGAAATCATATCAACAAGACTCTTTTCTTTTCCTATAAGCAAATAGATTATTACCCTATTTCAAGCAATCAATTACAAATCTAAACAAAACATATAAGACATTCAATCTTTCAGAAAAATAGATAAACATAAAGACAATAGAATCTCATGCCTGTTAATCGCTTTAATACAATTGAAACATTGGTTCTTAAGCTTAGCTCCCTCTTAAAATCAACTTCGCAACAAATCCCTTTCATTTCCTCTCTAATGTTTCCTCACAAAATACCTCTCAGAAAAATAAGAACCTCTCAATAAAAATGCAACAAAATGGAGAAGCATAAAAAATGTGTAGTAGAAGTGTATCCAAATGAGGTAAGAGTGCCTCTATTTATGCCCAAAAACGAGCATCTATAGGCTAGAAACAAGGCCTACAAAATGACATTTCTCAGCCCAATTCAATCAACTTAGCTTTCCAAAAAAAAGGTGGAAAATTCCCATCTCAATGCTCATCCAAATAGGATAGTAGATCGACTCTTTGCTTGCCAACAACAGGTTTGACTTATTCATATTGCACATGTTCTAATCTGGAAATCGACTTACAAGCTCAAGAGACTTCTAATGAATCACTGAGTTCATAATATGGTTCCAATAGTTCACCATATTCCCTATTATCTAGCTTGTTGTTTAACAGTAGAATAAGTCAATATTCATTTGGTTGCATTTCACATAGCTGACTTGGTCTATGCCAAAGCATTTGACACATAGCTTATGAGTTGACCTCTCTTATAATAGCACTGCTTTATCATTAACTCAACTCGTTACTTTGTTTAGTGTGTAACACTTTATCATTATGATTTATAAACTATGCACAACATATATCAATGACAATATATATGGTTTAAATACTTAGAATTGTGCTATTATATGAACCACTATATTCACATTATATCGACCATGTCATATATTCTATAAATCAAAGTATATTTATTATATATTTATAAATATATGTGTGTGTGTGTGTGTGTACATATATAACAGTACTAAATAGCATTAAACACTATTTATATATATGTATATTCGAATATATATTTATATTTATATATTCTTCGATAAATAAGTTTGTCTAAATAATCCATTTGATATCCGAATAAAAGAGATCAAGTTAATATTTCATATACAATATCGTATGTATATACATATCTATATTCATGTATACATACATATACATATATTGACATACTCATATGGACATTCCCATTTTTCAACACATATGTGTATATCGAATGTGTATATATATGTATATTTGCATATATCTCATATATATGCATTTGATTATACAATCCATCACATCAACAATTTCTATCTTATCGATGGGTATATATACATGTGATGTATATATATATTGTAAGGAAACTTGCAACCATTATATTTCAATTTCCACATAACCCAAATCTGAAATCATGCAAGTAAATACTCAATATCAACATGCAAGAGAATAGACAACATACCCATGAAAGATGACACAAAAAATACCTTGGGAAAACCCTCAAGAGGGAAAAACCCAACCTCCAAAAGCATCCACACTCCATGTATTATTCAACAATAAAAAACCCATTACAATACATCTTCGAAGACTCCATGAACACTTTTGAAGCACAAGCTATCCATGCATTCCATGTGACCAAGCATGAATCCACACATCCCATGCCATGCTTCAAACCCTCACACATGCACAAGCTCGACCTGCTAGCTTGTGACAAACTCTCCAAACTTAGACAACTACCCTTGTGGTTTCTTTTATATAAGCAATCTCCCACAAAACAACCAAGTGGTATTATATAAACCATATGCCCAAAACCATGAACTTAAGAAATCATGTGATCCCTCATTTAATATTGCGTACAAGTTATTATATTTTATTATTCACCAATATTAAATAATTACATTTTACAATTAAGTCCCAATGTTGCATACAACATAAAGTGGCCCCAACATTATAACTCCTAGTGATGCACGTCCATCTACATACCCCTAGGTGCATCACACATATAATAATAAATTAAACATTATAAGCATTATGCAAGGTGTACAACACCTAATACTAACAATCTCCCACTTGTATATATTACATAATGGGGTAACAAGTAAGCTCAAACATCAAGATAATAAACTCCATAGGAAACATGTACCATCCTAGAATCCAAGTTCTTCATGTGCTCCATCAAGATAACTATAACAAGACCCAAGGTGACCACCATCTCATCCATGAATGCTCTTATCCTCCACCATACCAGTGCACTAAGATAAGAACACATCCAAAGAGATGTCACACTAATTGTCACAAAGAAGCATAATCCTGACTCAAATCGATATCTCAAAACACAAACACTCAATCCAAAGGTAATGAATATGCACCAGTAGCTGTCAAGAATAAATCACCATAGCTAAAATGACACCCACAACAAGTTCCAACACATCCAACTATCCATACCTCCAAGGTATACTTAACATAGTAAACTCATGCCATCACATATCCACCCATAAACCACAATAACAAACTCCATGTGCAAACTTGTCAAAGAGTGACATACACATCCAAAAGCTCCCACTGCATGGGAAATGTCCATATGAATTCAAACCTAGAATAAGCACATTCAAAGCATCACTTCATTAACATTCCAAAAACAAGGAACCATTACAAGTGATCAAGGCATACCGAGTCTACTAACAACATCACATAGAAGATGTAAACATGTAGTGCCAAGGAACATCCACAATGATATGTAAAACCTACAAACCAAAAACCTATAGCATGTCCTCCTACACACACCTCTAAATTCCAACTGTGTCAAGTATGATCTCCTCCACAACACCCCATAACAAAATCCATAACAAGATCTAACCATCCAATAACCAAGATCAAACATAGCATATGTATCATGTAACTAATCACGGATGTAAGCATATCAAAACAAGAAGATCAAACTCAATATAAACCAAGGAAATCAACCCAATAAACCATCTCCTAAACCCAACATGTACAAGGAGATAAACATGCCAACACTCCTCAAATGAACCCTCCAAAAACCAAGTATCCATGGCTCAAGATCCATATCCATGGGAAGACAAAGCATAAACATAACACACCTGAAAGAAAAATGGGCAATACCTATCAAGTGAACCACTGAGTAGACCTTCAGTGGGGAATGAGAATGCTCCTTTAGGATATCCAAGTCTTCATGACTCAACCAAGAACAATCTCCTCTATCAGTCCATAATGAACTCACGTCCATACCCAGGTGAAAGCTCCTCGGTCTTTCTGCTGAAACCTCCAAAGAGTAATTGTATCAAGAAAATGTCTCTAATCATAAGAGAACTCAAACCTCACCTACATATCCAAGTATCCATGAGCACTTGTAACCAATGAATCCATGCTAAACTCCAAGAAAATGATAAAATTACTCAATACAAAGAGAACCAACCAAGATCAAAATCATAGCTCCAACTGTAGAATCAGTAGCATAAACATGACGCCATGATCTCACATCTTCTCAAAAGAAGATCACATGCTCAAATCATCATAACATGTACCATGCCACAACTCTAAACTAGTAATCAAGAGTATACCATGACATAATAACAAAACCATCCTACAACCAAGGATCACCTATCAAAACCAACAAGTCATAAACAATACCTCAACATCTCCAACACCTAATGTCAATAAAATCTCACTGTAGCACACATAATGCAAGAGCTCCTCCATGAAACCAATCAACCCCTACTGAATAAAATCGTCCATAATCAACAATGGATCCACATCATTTCCAAACTCCCATTGAACCATGATACTAAGCAATCCCATGGCATCATGATGCACACAACCAAAACCACATCACTGTCATAAGCTCACACCAAACCTGTGAATCCAAGCTCTCAATGACAACATGATAACCATCCTCTAAAGAAAGAAGATACACTATTAAACCATCATATCCATCATCGCCAATCTATCACTGTCAAAATCTCCCACAAGAAGATACACTGCCACAACCTGAATCAGGATCCAATCCAACACCACCAACAATGCACCTGTGTAAACCATCATGGCATTCCAAAGTATCTAATGCACAAGAAAAATCCATAACACCATGATCACCACCAAATGTAATAGTAACAACCAATCCAACTGTGTCCACATATCTACATAATCATAGTCAGCTGCATAGGTATCATATCATGATTGTACCTGGTAATACCATCACACCTCCTCAACATGACAACAAAACCAACAAACTAAGTGACTAAACCAAGACACCAAAACTGAACATGCATCATCACTGAAATATCAATGGGCAAAGACAACCCATGTCCAAGTCATAAATGCAACATGTAAGTATAAACTGCCTACAACATTACATAACTTGTAGATACAAAAATGCAACATACAAATCCAAACATATACTGATAACCATGCCAAATGAGAGAATAATCTAAGATGTACAACTAAGAATACAATGAATCAAACATCAAATCTCCAAGATTCGATCATCCATAAACTCATAGTATCACCATAGTCAAAGTAACCCATAAACAACTCAGATAAAGAAAATGAAAAATAAACCATACCAAAATATATGCAAACCTAACCCACTATGTAGTGCTTTGAACAAGCTTTTCATCGACTATTCGAAGTCCCAAAAATGACTCCATATGCACCTGATATCACCTCTCAAAGCTCAAATAGAATACCTGACTTTGACCAAGAAAAACACTATAAAAATTGCAAAATCTAGAAACATCTATGGTGCCACACTGTAGAGCTCTGAGACACCTTTCCAATGAGTCCAAGAAGCCGAAAATGGAGCACCTGGGCGAAAGTTATGCCCCTTAAAAAATAAGTTGGTCGATTAAGATATACAAGGAAAAAAATGCCCCTTGGTGGTTCACTGGTGGTCCGCCGGTGGCGGCAGAGTCACCTGGTGGCACCATCCATTCTAGGCTCCGGACCTAGAAATTTCATTAAATGTCATTTAATTTTCAAATTCACAAAATTTCCATTGGGCCCTTAAAAAAAAATATTTGATTCTCTTCTCTTCTTGGCTCTCTATGTTGATGACTTGATTTTCACTAGGAGCACTTCATCCATCATCTCGACTATCAAGACTACTTTAGGTATTGGCAAGAAGTTGAGTCCACTTTTTGGCCATTTAGTGGAAGTGTTTTCCCTGATTTTTGGAATTCAACACATTTGACCTTAAAATTTGAAGCACTTAGAGATGGAATCTTGAAAAAAGTCCATAATCATAAAATATAGTACTCATAGTCTAGTTTCCAAATATGTAATTTATTTCAATACCCAGATGATACAAGTTGATTTTCAATAGCCATTTCTAAAAACCGCTATTTAAAAGTCACTTTTTTTTACCATACCATGCACGTGTACGTCATCCATATTTTGACCTAAATAATCATATTTTTCTAAATCCTTTTGGAAAAAGATTTGTAACTCACTGAAGCACGCTTTCCATATTTTTTTGTAATTTTTTATCGAATTATTTTTTTTGTTAATTTTTTATTGGCCATATTTGGTGTTTTGAAAAATCGTTGTGTACATCATGCATAAGATGACCTAAACTTATCATTTTTTGATTTTTTAAAAAAATTGAAAAGAATTGTCTGAAGTACGTTGTTTTTCAAAAAAATATGTTAAGAAACCTTGATAATTCAAGTTTATGGACCCGTTTCATAAAATATTAATTGAAAAATAAAAGACATCCAATTGTAAAAAAATTTACATATTTGGAATCTACACTATCTCATCTATAATAGGTTTTAATTTCATCAAAAAATTTACAAAAAAAGTCTTCAAACATATGCCCAAAGTCACTATTTTCTTGTGACATTGCCAAGACCTTCAACTTGCAGGTCAAACCAGGTCCAAAGCTTAGGTTCGGGTCCCCAAGCCTTTTCCCGAACAAAAAAAAAGCACAAACCCAACCAAAAATTCATATTTTTAAAAACAGGATCCTGTTCTAAAATGTGATCCTATTCTAAAACGGGATCCTGTTTCATAAAAAAATATTTTTTATGCTTTTACGAAACAGGATCCCGTTTTGAAAAATTTCCAAAAATGGAAAGTTTTCAAAATAGGATCCCATTTTGAAAAGTTTCCAAAAGATCCCGTTTTTAAAAAAGCAGGATCTTGTTTTGTAAAATGGGATCTCATTTATAAAAAAAAGGATCCTATTTTTAGATTTTAGGCTCAGGACCCCGACCCTAAATGGGATCCCGTTTATTAAAAAATGGGATCCCATTTTCTTGAAGTCAATTTTGAGTTTTTGTCTAAGGTAAAACCTTCCACATTTTGTGGACTCATCTTCTTGCATTTACCCCTTTGCATGATAGATTTTCCATGACTGGCTTGGGTCTCTTGCACTATTCTCTTAGGATTGAGATCACTAAGACCTATTTTGGGATCTCACTTGTACAACCCAAGTATGCTCTTGATCTTTTGTCACGTTTTTCATATGGTTGATTGTAAGCCTGCACCAAATTCCTTTCTGTCTGGAGTTAAGCTTGAGGAAAAATGTTCCACACCACTAGTTGATGCTACTTTGTATCGTCAACTTATTGGTAGCCTCATCTACTTGACTCATACTCACCCTGGCATTTCCTTTGTAGTTAGTATCGTTTCACGCTTCATAACGAAACCACATGAGCTTCATTGTAAAGATGCCAAATGCATCTTGCACTACATCCAGAACACTCAACGGTATGGGATTCACTATGCAGCAGGCACAAGTTCAGACTTACTTGGATACACAAATTTTGATTGGGTTGGTAATATTGATGATCACAAGTCCACATCTGGCTACAATTTTCATTATGGTTCTGGCCCCATTTGTTGGCAAAGTAAGAAGCAACATGCCATTGTTGTTTCTTCAACTAAGGCTGAGTATCAGGGGGCTATCAATGTTGCCACTAAGGCTATTTGGCTTCATAATATCCTCGCTAAACTTGGTATCACCTTTCAAAAGCCATCAATCATCTATTGTGACAACCAGAGCACCATCTAGATCTCAAAGAACCTGGTCCATCATAAAAAAACCTAACACATCGAGATCCATATGCATTTTCTTCGGGAGCTAATTTAGGAGCAGGTCATTGATTTGCGATATTGTCCTAGAATAGATCAATTTGCAGATATATTCACCAAACCCTTCACTGAGAGAAAGTATGTTCATCTTCGGTCTTTCTTGGGGGTGAGGAAAATCTCTTTTGGGGGATCACTTAGACCTTCTTCATTCACCCTCTCATGGGCATGAGTTTTTTCCCATTGGATTTTCTCCTTCTTTATCATTGAGAGATTATTATGTATATGGGTACCTCATCTAGTCTAGTAATTGGGACCCATATTTTCATCTTTGTGTTGTATACATCTCCTTAAGTTGCACTTAAGGGGGGTCTTAGTGTGAAAGGGGTACTTTATCTAACTAGTTCATTCTTAGTTAGTTCTCCACTAAAGTCCTCTTCACACTAGCTTAACTTTACATAGGGATAAGGTGGTTGAGCCTTTAATGACATGAGTTTTCAAACCTCATAGGATGACAACACTTGTCATAATATGGTTGCATCTATCTCTCCCCTTGGCCTATATAACCAAGGCATTTCCTTTGTAATCTCAATTCTCAAGCTAAATATAGCTTTGCATTCTTGAGAGGAATACAGTTTATTCCTTCTCATATATCTGGTTTTGCTTTCCTTTAGTCATTAGATTCTTGGGTAGGCTAGTTAGAAAATATCACATTCATTAATCAAAACTTCTTGTTCTACTCTATATTTTTCCCTTACTTCTTGCTCAATATTTCCCAACCTTGCATTGGTTTCGTGAATGATAGCCAAAATTTGATCCAGTTTGGCTTCAACACCCTCCAAAACTTGTCTGACTTCCTGGTTCCCTCCAAGATTATTCCTTGTTCTCACCATATTTTGCAAGAAAAAGGGTTATACCTGAAGGTTCATCTTTATTAGATTCAATCATGTTCTTACTATATTATGGATAACATTTAAATGAGAATTCATTTGCACATAAAAGAAATTTTACATAAGATTTGAGCACAAGCTTTTGGTAAACACGTGATTTTTATTTATTCATAAGGATCTCAATATCCTTTCAATTTACATAGAGTGACTACTCAAATAGTCAAGTGGAGAGTATCCCTCAGATTCACTCTCAAAAACATAACTCAACAGGGTATACCCCTCATAGTTTTGTTCATCTCTCATTTTCTCATATCTATCCCAAAAAGGGGTAGTATCCTTCAGATTTATCATCTGATACATAGTTACGAGGGACATAACCCTCTAATTCATTACTTGATGAAATTACAATCACTTCTGACATAGGAAAGACTCTAGGGTCTCTAAATATGAATGCTGGACTAAAACTCCCATCTGAGGGCATATCCTTGGAAAGTGACAAGGAATCGGACTTTGTTGGTGAAATTAGAGGTAAATAGTTGAAATTGGCTTCCTCCTTCATCCTTCTCTTTACTTCACTAATCCGAAAAAAAGCATGACTGATAGTTTCAGTAACCCTTAACTAGACAATATTATAATAGTTGGTTCCCTCTGTTGTATGAACAATGGCCTCTTTTTCCTTCTTGGATTTCAGGTAGTGCTCATTCTCGATTATTGACTTTCTTACAGTTAACTTGAGATGCACCATCCTGGCAGAAGAATTTCCAAACATTAGTCTCATTCAATGTTGGATAGAAATTATTGAGAGCACATAGGTTCCAGAGCTAAACCTAGTAGCTCTAATACCATGTGTAACATGCCAATTTTGTTCATGCAAGTAAATTTCCTAAGTTTTCACTTTTAAGTAAATAAACTATGTTTCATAACCATTTCTATATAAAAAAAAAAAAACAAAAGAGAAAAAATGAGCATAAATGACATAACAAATTCCAAGCATTTATTTCATTTCCAACATAATATTCCACATATTAATTTTTTTCCAAAGTTTGAATACAAAATACATACATAGTGTTGTGCAGTTTTTGCACACACGCCCCACTGAAGGTGGGGACCCTCATTTTCTCTTTTTGGTGTCTTGGCCTTTCTATTTTGGAGTTTTGCTTGCTTGGGCATGTGCTTTGATGTTCATTCGGCTGGTTGGAATGGTCCATTTATGATCTATATTGATAACCTTATGTTTTGGGTGCATTTCGGGCTTTTCACTTTGTTCGGGAAAATCCGCCCTGGCCAGACTTTCCCGGTTTCCCTTTGGTGCTCGGTAATGGCTGCCTTTTTGATAAATCCGGGGAAATCCATCATGTCCAGATTTTTCCCAAGTCCGTTGCTCTGTCAGATCCCGAGATTTTTGGTCTCGATCGTCTTTTCGATCGCATTAATGACGATTGCACAACTTTTGGGGTAATGTTATATTGAGTTTTGGGAAGTAATTTTCCATTTTTGTTTGATTATCTACTTGCCATTTGATTTTGGAGTGTTGGAGCTTGAGGTATGTTGTTGGATTGTGCATTTGGAAGTGATTTCGGGTGTTGCATTTGGATTTCTTGAGCATTATTCGTGTCTTGCTCGTGCTTGAAGTTGTTTTCCATCTTCTTGGGTCTCGTTTCCTTCTATTCTCATGGTATGTGGATGCTCTCTTCCTCTTTTTGGTTTGGATTTCCTTACTGAATGCGCTTTCATGCTGTTCTTTGCTATGTTCTTGCTTGAATGTGCGTGTTTTTTGGGCATTTTGGGGTTTCGTGTCTTTCCAGTCTGTTCGAGTGCTTGTCTTGAGTATTTGCTTTGGGATAGTATTTCGTTATTGTTTCAAGGCTTGCTTGCATTTTCCATGAATTTCCTATCCTTGTTTGCAAGCAAGTTGTGCCTAGGCTATTTTGTGCTTTCATGGCGGAGGTTTTAGGGTTCTTGACCTAGGGCATAGCCAATCGCTCTCAATTTACTGAGAGGTGAGTTTTAAATTCATGGTCGATCCATTGGAGGTTTAGATTAGGTCATTATCGAGTTGCAGGCTCTTAGTCCATGTCCATTCGATCTGTTTAGGTGAGGACGAGAGAGACATAGGCGTTCGGGTTTTCGTTGGTTTGCTGGATTCCGCTTCTGCTGGATTTTCCCAGTGTTTGTTGCTTGGTCGTTCTGCCGAATTCAAGCTTTCATGGTGAATTTGTCTTGGTTCCGCTGAAATCCTCTCCTTCAATATTTTCTCAGATGTTCTGCGCCCCTCTCATTTTCTCGAGTTGTTGAAGTTGTTGTTTTCGGGGATTTCCGTCTAAGGCGGATTTTCCCAAAGTTTGGTGGGAATGAGAAATTCAATGATTATATGAGGAATTTTCTTATTGATTATGTATTTAGACGATCAAATGAGCTTATGCTAAGTAATTCCAGGATTATTCCTTGGTTATATTGATTTCTTGAAATGATTATGTGGGGTTGTATGTTTGTTTCGCTGGATTCCGCTTGGTTCGGATTTCCCTAGAATGACTCTCCAGTATGGATTCCGTGAAGGAGGCTAGATCCCGAACTTTGAAATAGTTGATGTTGACACTTTTTGTTTATCTTGGAACTCATTTTGGTTGTCTTTACTTGTTTGCAGGCAAGATTAAGACGAGATGTTGTTGGGCATGGCAAGGGAAAGGCAATGGATCCAAGTGTTGAAAGTTCTGCTATCTCCAAGGCAGAAAAGGTAAAGATGGACATAAAGAGTAAGGTTCATGAGAGCAAATTGAATTTCATTTGGTCAGGAATTACTGATACCAATGTGGGTATGTGGGACTATGAAGAGTTTAAGGTTGAAATGGCAGCACAAAACCTCCCTTTATTGGCTAGAAGAACTTTGGAGTCCAGGTTAGCACATGTAGTTGGTTTCCCCTCCACAGTACAATGCTATGATTTAGTGCTTGAATGTGCCAGGAACTATGACAGGGGAACACAAAGAATAATTGGTCCCCAGGGAAGGGTTGTTGCCAACTTTGACCCCATGTCCATTGCTCAGACTTTTGATATGCTTGATAGGTCACATGTGGTGGCTTTTGATATGGATGCAACCAACAAGTACTATGAAGAGAATGTGGTTAAGTCCCAGCAGGTGATCAATTATTGGTTGGAGAAGCCCAAGTCTCACTTCTCCAAGTTTCCTAAATAGCTATTTAGACTTAAATTCAAGAGGGAATATTATAATGCCATCACTCTCCTTAGCAAGTTGGTAGGGCTAAAGAATGTAGGGATATTCGAGAGATGGATGTTTAATGTCATTGCTCAGATGGAGCAAGGTATAGACTACCACTGGGCAGGTGCCATAAGTACAGTAATCCATGAGCAGATGTGCAATGTCTTGTAGACCAAGACTTTCACCATGACTTCCTACCTGGTGTATGCATTGGCAAGATTCCACCCATACAAGGGGTTGAGCACTAGAGGTATATTCAGACAGGATGCAATCTATGAAGTGTATCCACAACTGCACTTGGGAGGAGGTAGCTATAGAAGGGAAAATGATGTGTTTACTATATATATTACTAGGTTGTTGCAGGGTGCAAAGCATGTGAGAATTTCAGACAAAGCCAAAGAATTAATCAGGAGGTATGGGGCATGGTTCATTCAATTCCCTACTTTCTCCTACATTAGGATTGATGGTTGTCAAAGGGCTCCTTACAGACTCCCAAGGTACCCAATGGACCATATCATATTGTTGGAAGTCACAAGGAAGATTTGTGACTTTGATGTAATTGTGAAGGGAGACAAACATAAAACATGGTTTGGGAATGACTTCCCCTTGAAGATAGGCACAAATGAGGTTTACCCTTCCATCCAGTCATCTCATGCTTCTAAAGAGAAGATGAGTACTTTTGGTCTCTCTTTCCATTCTAAGAGGGCAAGGTTTGATATTACAAGTGAGGCACAAAAGAAGGCCAGCAAGGAGTACAGCCACAAAGACAACATTGTAGACTATTGGGCTAACCTTGGCGATGAATTTGATGTAAGGAAGAAGAAATTCTCTAGGCTGCCAGTAGACTTAGTAAGACTATGTAACATAAAGGCCATTCCAGACCAAGTAGAAGAAGATGAAAATTTGATTCAGGGTCATAACTTTGAGGCTGTGAAGGACAAACCGGTTGGAGAGATTGATTGGTTGGAGGAAGAAAATACAGAGTTGGAGAAAATTATGACTCTGGTGATTAAGTATACTAAAATGTGGCTAAAGCACAAAATGCTAGACTTAGAAAGCGAAGGTGTCTAGTGCACCTATGATTTAATGGGAGACTCGGAGTCTCATTCTGCTTCCGAGGAGTCACATGAGAAAGATCCTAAGGGTAAGGCCAAGGTGGACTATCCCTTCAAGATTAAAGTTAGGGATGTTCAAGATGAAGAGGTAGCAGATGTGGGTAAACAAAGAAAGCCAATTGCCAAGAAGAGAAGGCATGTTTCAAGGAAAGAGGCTGAGAAATATAAGGAGGAAAAGGAAGAAGTAGATGATGTTGCTCCTTTGCTCAAAAGAAGAAGACTTGTGAGAATGTCACAAAAGGAAAAGGAAACTTCCAAATCAGAAAAGGAGGTTGAGACACTTGTGGTAGAAATATAAAGTTCAGGGGAAAGAACACAGGTATATATGAGAAGGTCAAAGACTCCTTCCCCAAAGGATGCTACAACAAAGGAGGATGTTCCTGTGACTACTCCTGTCATTGAACAAGAAAACATTCCCCCTCCTCAAGATATTGGCAGTGTGCTAGAAAATCCAATGAAGGATAAAGATCCTAAGGACTTGGGTGAAGAAGAATTCCAGGAAGGAGACCTCTATAATGCAGAGGCAAAAATTGATAAGGTAATCCAATCTCCCTTGCTAGCCTAGGCAGATTTTCCTACAGAGGAGCAATTGGGAAAATCCCCTCAATAGGAGGAGATACCAGCTAGGATCCCTTCACCAGCACGGGTTATTTTAGAGAAACAGTCTCATTATAAAGAGGATTCGACCAAGGAGATTCCTAATGTGCCAAGTATTGAGAAAGATGCACCCAGTGTCCAGCAAGAGCAGGATAATCAGGATAAAGTGACAACTGAATCCACTATTCTAGGTTGGCTGGATAGAGAATTAAAGAGAATTTTGTAAAGTGGAAGACACTCCTCCCAATTGGGATGACCTAATGGCTAACATTGGGAAAGGGAAGACCAAGAAGAAGGCTAGTGTTGTATCTAGGATTGAGAGGGATGGATCAGGCAACATAGTGGCTCATATTGCTACCCCTACTCTAGAAAAAGATAGATATGGAGTGACTGCAAAGGACTATCATGTGTAGACCATCGATTTAGGGCATGCTTCTATGGAGCAATATATTGAGGAGTATGAAGGATCCAGTGCTGTAATTCTAGGTAGATTGAAGAAGGAGGTACAAACCAGGCATGAGCTGGAAAGGGAGAATGAGAAATTGAAGAGGTACTTGCAGGAGTTGATGAAACCCTTGTAGTCCATTGGATCTTCCTCCTTTGCTGTTGGTTTCTTTCCCCAGGAAACAATCTCTGAGCTTGAGAAAATGAAAGGCACTACACATGCCACGGTTGGTTTGTTGCAGGGAGTTCAAACCAAAGGAGATGGTGCCATCAAGGATATCCTATCAACTGCAGGGGATGCCATGAGGTCATTGGATTGGCTGAAGACTGTGTTGGCCCAGGATAAGGAGGATATTGATCTTCTGTTGCAGAAAACAAGAACAATAATTGAATATACTGAGGATAAACTGGTGAAGAGTGGGATTCTTCCTTTTCCAAGGGTTTCTGAGCCTTGGGAATGGTTCGAGATCTTGCAGATGAGGCAAAGGCCCTTGAAGAAGATTCATAAACAAGGGAGATAGATTGAGGAAACCTTGATTGACATTCATGATAAGTGCATCTCATTCTTTGAAATCATGACAAGGAGGAAGAAGTTCACTCCAAAGCATTTCAATTTGGAACAACTCAGGAAATGGTGGAGAGATGTCTACTCTCCAGTCAGTGAAGGTCCAGTCACTGAACATTAGCTAGATGATGCTACAACTTACATTATAGTTATTAACATGTATTTAACAAATAGGGTTGATTGGGATGGTACAGTAAGGCAGACAAGAGATGACATCAAGTCTCTTGAAAGAAGAGTTAGGGTTTTTCCCGTGCCACCTATTGTCGAATTGGACAGAGTATTGTTGGCAGTGCATGGTGAAGTAGAGCATGCTAAAGACAAGGATGGGAAGTAGTTATATAGGGCTGCATCAAAGTTTGTGCTTCCCATTTTTCCACATGCATTGGGCCGAATTTTTGAGATCCCATGCCGACTTGGATGAAATTGGTGCAAATTGCACATTTCATTTTGTGTTTGAATATCTTTTGAGGCCGGCCTATTGTGTGGCATTTTTATTATTGTAAAACCTTATTTAGGCCGACCTATCTTGGGGGTTCTCTATAAATTGGGCATGATGCCTCATTTGTAAAATATAGATATAGACATAGAATAGAATATAGAGGAATAGAGTGGCACATAGAATAGAGATTTCATATTTGAGTGAATTAGGGTTATCTTCAAGCAAGTATTGTAACAAAAGACTGGAATTGTTGCCATTTTGGATGACTTAATATAAGAAAGGATATTGTGATTTGGTATCTCTCTTGTGTTGAGTTTTATCTGGCATGGTTCTTGTTGTTCTATCTTTAAAATTGCTTAAGTTTATTGTTAGATGGTTTGGTGATGCTTAGGGTTTCATGTTTAGAATGTTTGCAGCGATCTCTAGTCCATAATTTTTGCAGTTAGTTCATTGCTAGTTGCTTTGCAAAGTTAAGCTTGGACTTAAAATTGTGCTTAGTTCAATTATGAATATTTTTTCATTTCAGTTACAATAGGATTGTGTTGAATGAATGTTTATGATTTGAAAATCTTTAAATACCTTAGAAGATTGCACTATTTATGTGAGATTGCAGATTTACCTGGGTCAAACAAAAAGTAGTTTATGAGAGATCGGTCCACTCTGAGCATCTTATCTTTTGACATTATCAATCTTAGGGTTAGAAGTAGTCTTAGAATCATTTCTAAAACCTTTATCTTTTGTTATTTTCTTGATTATCTGAGTTAAATTTAGGGTTTGAAGTATCAACTCATTATTAGATCTGATAAGTCCAAAGTCCAGTGTTTGCTTGTAGTAAGGTCCTTTTGTGATTACCAGCATTTTCACATTATCTCTGAGTTTTTTTATTCGCATTGTCAAGACCTGACATTAGATACCTTGGGGTTATCTCTTTTCCATAGAGATTTACCTTTCAAGAGAGATAGGATATAATATTCTGCCTGAGTTGTTGCTGTGCAGAAAACACCATCAACACATAGCTCAATTGAGCTTCAAAGCAATAGATATAGATGGTCCAAGATTCTCCTTTCAAATCTTGGTCACTAACTGAGGAGGAGAAGCATCACTCAAGTGATTTTCTACCAACCACGAACTCAAATGTGGTCCCCCGCACATCTATCATCTGATAGAGGGCCCTACCCTTCAACAAAGAGATTGGTGGAGTAACCTCATAACTACAACCACTCTGAGATTAGTGCTATGCCCTACATAACGATAACTTGTAGACACTACAATCCTGAACTAGCATGCATAAAAAGAACATGGTGAATTGACAGTGGAGCCAAAGGCAGTCACACTACTTTGGACAAAGTATTTTCACTCAGTATTTTGAGTGACAATCATCCTATTCGCATACACTACTCTAGCTTGATTTGAATTTAGGCCATTATAATCTATACATAGGTAATTTCCTTTAGTAGGTAATCATAAACCTCAAAAATAGTTCCTATTCCCCTTTTCCCATAACAAGATGATATTTCTAGCAATAAAGCATAAACATAAGTTACCCCCTTCAGTGGATATTCTAATCCTAGGTATAACATATGAGCTTTATGAGTCCAAAAATTAACTTTGCATAAAATAACTTAACAAGCTATTCATTTTTTATCAATCCTAGTATATAATACTATTGATGAAAAACAATCACTCCTTAATATGGAGTATGTACAAACACTCATAAGGAAATCATATCAACAAGGCTCATTTCCTTTCATATAAGAAAATAGATTATTACCCTATTTCAAGAAATCAATTGCAAATCCAAAAAAAAAATATAAGAGATTCAATATTTCAGAAAAATAGATAAACATAAAGATAATAGAATCTCATGCCTATTAATCGCTTTAATACAATTGAAACATTGGTTCTTAAGCTTAGCCCCCTCTTAAAATCAGCTTTGCAACAAATCCCTTTCAATTCCTCTCTAATGTTTCCTCACAAAATACCTCTTAGCAAAATTAGAACCTCTCAATAAAAGTGCAACAAAATGGAGAAGCATAAAAATGTGTAGTAGAAGTGTACCCAAATGAGGTAAGAGTACCTCTATTTATGCCCAAAAACTAGCATCTATAGGCTAGAAAAAAGGCCTACAAAATAACATTTCTCAGCCCAATTCAATCGACTTAGCTTTCCAAACAAAAGGTGGAAAATTCCTATCTCAATGCTCATCCAAACAAGACAACAGGTCGACTCTTTGCTTGCCAACAATAGGTTTGACTGATTCATATTGCACATGTTCTAATCTGGAAATCGACATACAGGCTCAAGAAACTTCTAATGAATCACTGAGTTCATAATATGGTGCCAATAATTCACCTTATTCCCCATTATCTAGCTTGTTGTTTAACAATAGAATAAGTCAATATTCATTTGATTGTGTTTCACATAGCTGTCTTGGTCTATTCCAAAGCATTTGACACATAACTTATGAGTCGACCTCTCTTATAATAGAGTTGCTTTATCATTAACTCAGCTCATTACTTTTTTTAGTGTCAAACACTTTATCATTATGATTTATAAACTATGCACGATAGAAATAAACTTATGCATTACTATTGCATTTATCAATGATAATATATGCGGTTTAAATACTTAGCGTTGTGCTATTATATGAAGTGCTATATTCACATTATATCGACCATGTCATATATTCTATAAATCGACCGAAGTATATATATATTATATATATTTATAAATAAATATATGTACATATATATAACATTACTAAATAGCATTAAACACTATTTGTATATATATATATATTTGAATATATATTTATATTTATATATTTTTCAACAAATAAGTTTGTCTAAATAATCCATTTGATATCTGAATAAAAAAGATCAAGTTAATATTTCATATACAATATCGTATGTATATACGTATCTATATTCATGTATACGCACATACACATATATCGACATACTCGTATGGACATTCCCATTTGTCAACACATGCACATATATCGACATGTGTATATATATGTATATTTCCATATATACATTCGATTATACAATCAATCACATAAAAAATTGCTATCTTATCAATAGGTATATATACATGTGATGTATATATATATACATGTGATGTATATATATATACATGTGATGTATATATATATACATGTGATGTATATATATATACATGTGATGTATATATATACATGTGATGCATATATATATATACATACATGTCTTATTGTCCTTTCGATCTCCCCATGCCCATGAGTGATCCGTCCATGAGCATGTGTAGGTACATCTACCTATGTATTGTCATGTACATATTATCTCACGTGTATGGATTATCGTTGACATGAATATGTGTACATATATATACATTCTATGTTTATATATCTCATCAATCAAGTATAGTAATACGAAGAGGAACTCGCATGCACGAAACACTAAACACAAACCAAAAATGTTCTTTAACGAAATCAAGATCCTTCCTAATGCAAACATATCATACTAAAGGGCGACTTACCAATTCCCAAAACTATGACTTGACTCAACCATTATATAAGTGAATATGTGTAAGCCCATTTGGGTTTCGTTACAAGTTACTTGACCAAGTTCTTCTCCTAAGTGATACTTCCCCTCGCTTCCAGAGGAATGACTTTGAAATTGCATCCAACTTAACACATTTTCATAGTAGTCAGCCGTTCATCAAAAAATAATGTACATTATACATTTCATAGTTAGAATATCGAATTCAATAACCATTCATTCCAGATATCAATTACGTTATATAACATCAAATGAAATAAACATTCATTCATAATTTCTAATTATTTATATAAACAAAGTGCAACCATATATATTTCCAATCAAATTTCCAAATACATTCACATATGTAGTAATTTACCCTAACATAGTAATAGTAAATAAGTAAATGCACAATGAGGTGTAACACTATTTCACAAGAGTCGGTTGCTCTGTGAGGGACCAAAAGAGGACTGGGTGGATATAGTCAAAGATATTCTTTCACCACTGCATGGAGATAAGGAAAATTGTCCATATCATATTCTTCCACTCTTTTATTGCAACCTATGACCTCCTCCAATTACACTTGGGCTCTTTTCATTTTTTCTAGATTATGAATAAGTTCTGCCATCACCCATTCTAGTGTTACCCTAGTGGCATCACTACCAGCCACCAATAGATCCTGCCATATCAAAACACTAAGCTTAAAATAATGTAATATATTGTTATTATTTAATTAAAACTTTTATATATAGGAAAAAAAGTCTTATAAATTTGTATAATGTATGTATAATTCAAAACAATAATAGAATAATAGAACTTGTAAAGATTATATACAATATTTTCCTTTAGGAAAGCTATTCGAAGTGAAAAATTCAGCACAGTAAATTTTTTCATTATGATAAAAATTTAACTGTATTAAAAGATAATAATGAATCTTTCTTATTTCATCTTAAGTATGTGTGGATATAAATTAACAGATTAGGATGGATATCTCTTAGTCATTAACTTTCAATCTAAAAATATTTTCAGCTTGAAGATTCGTATTCCCTATCAGATAATTAAGATGATATAAAATCCTCCATCAAACAAAAAAAATTCCAACCAGAAGTAACACCAAAAACTTACAAAAATTATTGGGGGTAAAAGCTCAAAAAATGTGGAAGTTTTTTCCTTAGGCAAAAAAATGAAATCGGCTTGCCAAAAATGGGATCCCACTTTTTCATAAACAGGATCCCGCTTTTAAAAATGGGATCTCGTTTAGCTTCAGGATCCCAATCCTAAATTCTAAACGGTATCCCATTTTTTTAAAAATGGAATCCCATTTATTAATGGGTCCTGAGCTGGTGGATGGGAAACAAGATCTCGATCTTTATAAAACGGGATCCTGATTTGTAAAAAACAAGATCCCGTTTTAAAGTGGTATTTATTTTTAAAAACAAACGAAACTCAGTTACTCACAAAGCACAAGATCCCAATTTGGCAGAGATGATAGCGACAACAACGACCTCTAGGTGCGTCTCCACCCCCAATCTTTTTTCTTTTTTCATGTTTTTTGAAATTTTTAATACAATAATAGATTTTAGTATGTTTTTTTAAAATTTATTTAGCGCTTTATGTATTTTATTTACCTGTAATAGTATAAATTTAGCTTTTGAAACCTAAATTGTTCAATCAAAGCAAAAAAAATTGCATTTGAAAACCCTAAATTGAAAGGAAACAAAAAATATGCATTTGAAAACCCTAAATTGAAATGAAAAAAAATGCATTTGAAAAACCTAATTCATAATTGCTTTTTGAAACCCTAAATTCAAATCAAACAAAAAAATGGATTTGAAAACCCTAGTTTGAAATGAAACAAAAAAATTGCATTGAAAACCCTAATTGCTTCTTGAAACCCTAAATTGATTTCAAACAAAAAAATTGCTAAAACCCTAAATTGAAATCAAACAAATCATTTTGTATTTGAAAACCCTAATTTCGAGCTCAAGAATATTTGATAATGGAAAAAATTCATTTGCATTGCTTAAATGTTTTAAATTTCGTTTGCATTGTATGGAGACAAGAATGTAGGCGTGCATATGGAATAAATTATTCGATAGATTTAGGTTGATACATAGTAAATTAGGGTCCTTGATATTGACAATGAAATAGGATTTGATAAATACTATACATTTATTAAATGTGTATTCATCAAGAGACACAATCAATTAAATGTTATGAACATAGATATAATTAGAATAGAAAATGATATGTTAAACTTTACTTTCAATGTTAAAATATAATTAGAATATAAAACAATAGTTACAATTGATAAATTTTCAATGTTTGTTTGCAGATTTAGTTAGCAAATTCCTAAATCCTTGTACAATCCATTTCCAATTGTCACTTAATTAGATAATATTTGCACTCATCTCTATTTTATGTGTTGATCTCTCTTAGTCGTGCCTTGTTTCCATTTCTTGTTTGCATGTATTGTCTCTTGTCTTTCGACAATCTTAACTCTCATTCTAGTCAATTAGTTGTTAATTAGGCTTTTAGTTTAGTCTAAAATCTCAATTTGCACTAGTTACCTAGACACTAAAAGAATCTAAATATTTTTCATTTCTTTCTTTTAGGTTCTTTCAATTCCAAACAATCCAAAATAAAATAAGATTCAACATTAACCAATTTTATTATACATTTTATATCATAAAATTCATTTAAGTGGGAAATATTCAACTTTATCATAGTATATTAAACAAACTATATATATACAATCAATATTAATGAAAAAAATGTTAAATAAAATAATTTTATATTCAATTAAAAAAATATCAAGTTAAAGTATACATCAAACTCAATCTTAATAATACATAATTATGTGTTTCTATTACGAAAATAGTTAGTCTATTCATAAAATAAAATAAAAATCATAAACTAATGTTCTTGCATATGTGATGAATAAAAAATATTTACCCCCTTGCTTGTCATCCTATTATCCTAAACCCTAAACCGATGTCTTAAGGGATCCTAATTTATGACATTTCTTAAGGGGATCAAAGAAGTTCTCAAAATTTGGTGAAGTTGCCCAAGGCAACCAAATTTAACAATATTTGAAGATCTTGCAAGATTATAATATGAATGAGATTTCATGAGAGGTTGGTCAGTCAAAACAAGAGCTATCTCAATCAACTGTTCTACAAGAAAATACTGTTCACTTACATACAAGTCCATTATTCCAAGGGCCACCCAAACTTCACCCTAAACCCTAAACCCTAAAGCATTCATTTTGTCCTAGGACCTTTAAATGAAATTCGGCTGCCTTGGGAAACTCCACAAAATTTTATTCCCTTAAGCAATGTCATTTTTTCCTTGGACCTTACTAAATAGATCCCCTTAAGCCATCCTATTACCCTAAACCCTAAACTCTAAACTCTAAACCATAATCCCTAAAGCCATCATTTTGTCCTAGGACCTTACTACATAGATCCCCTTAAGCTATCCTATCACCCTAAACTGTAAACCGATGTCTTAAGGGGTCCTAATATGAAATTCCTTAAGGGGATCAAGGAAGTTCTCAAAATTTGGTGAAGCTTCCCAAGGCAACCAAATTTAACAATAATAAGATCTTGCAAGATTATAATATGAATGAGATTTCATGATCTAGGTTGGTCAATTGAAACAAGAGCCATCTCAATCAATTGTTTCACATGAAAATGTTGTTAACTAACTTGCAAGTCCATTATTCCAAGGGCCACCCAAACTTCACCCTAAACCCTAAACCCTAAACTCTAAGCCCTAAACCCTAAATCATTCATTTTGTACTATGACCTTAAAATGAAATTTGGTTGCCTTGGGAAACTCCACCAAATTTTATTCCCTTAAGCGATGTCATTTTGTCTTATGACCTTACTACATAGATCCCCTTAAGCCATCATATTACCCTAAACACTAAACTCTAAACTCTAAACCCTAATCCCTAAAGCCATCATTTTGTCCTAGGACCTTAATGAAATTTGGTTGCCTTGGGCAACTTCACCAAATTTTATTCACTTAAGCCATGTCATTTTTCCTAGGACCTTACTACATAGATCCCCTTAAGCCATCTTATTACCCTAAACCCTAAAATCTAAACCGTAAGTTACCCTAAAGCACTCATTTTGTCCTAGGACCTTAATGAAATTTGGTTGCCTTGGGTAACTTCACCAAATTTTATTCCCTTAAGCCATGTCATTTTGTATACATAGATCCCCTGAAGCCATCCTATATTAATAGTTAAATATTTTTTCATTCAAGTAACATGCCTTCGACATAGTTGAGGCTTACACATTTTATCATTTTTATGAAATTAGGCCATTTATATTGAATGGTTTAAGTGTATTTCCTAAACATGTATCTTACATTTTGAAATTACAAATCTAATGCAGGTTCACTTATATCTTAGAGATCATATGGATCAATTCATTAATATCCATAATCCACCTCCACGCCCTCCATCTCCACCACCTTCACTTCCACCTCCACCCACTCCACCTCATAACCTCCCAACTCCACCACCTGAAACTGATGGTGCTCACTTCCAAGAACAAATCAATGTCGATGTTAGAACCATTCATGATCAAATCAAAATTATTCAAAATGAGGAATGTATCACACCACCTTTGAGGCTTCTTGCATCTAGGATGAAAAATATTGTTGAGGTTGTTAGGGCTATGGATGGGATGTTAGATGAGCATCAACAATGGCTAGAGGAGAGGAGAAAGTATGATTCTGAAAAGGAAGACACAAAGAAATGAAGAGATGCAGTAGAGAGCCACAACACTTTATAAATTAAGACAATGATCTTATATTTATGAATCTATGAATTTGGTTTGATGGATATTTTGTGTGATGTGATGGATATTTTGTGTGATGGAAGGATATTTTGTGTGATGGATGGACATTTTGTGTGATGGATGGATATTTTAGTGATGAATTTATGAATTTGGTTGGATGAATATTTTTAGTGATGAATTTATGAATTTGGTTGGATGTATATTTTTTAGTGATGAATTTATGAATATAATAACTTATAATGATAAATTTATAATAGTATATATTTTATGAATATCTACTACATCATGATTTCTCCTTTTAGAAAAATGTAATTTATATATGCGTTAGACATAAATAAGCTTTTTGTGAATGTTTCAAGTTTATTTTTTATTATGTGCATGTATTAAAATTACATAGTTCTAGATCTTAAATTTTGAAATTTGTATGCAATGTGCTCAAGTTCAATCAATGTGTGTATGCGTATGTATATGTATGCAGATCTTGTTTAAAAAAAAAATTGTGTACATTTAAAATTTAATTATTTGTTGTAATTTTATAAGTTTGTATGTTAATTTTGTATAATATAATGTAGGTGAACACTTATATAGATATCATAGATCAATTTGACATTGATGATATCATCAATCCACTACCTCAATAACCTCCACCTCCACCCCCTCCACCTCCCCCTCCACCCTATCCACCTCATATCCCACCTCCACCACCTGCTAGATCAGATGAGGCTCAGTTGGGAGAATGTTTCAATGAACATGTGGCATCCATTCAAAACCAAATCAATGCTATACAAAATGAAGCATTGATTGCACCCCATGTGAGATGTTTTGCATTTGCGATGCAAAAGGTTGTCGATGCCATTAGGACTATTGATTCTGACTTAGATAGGAATCAATGAGATAGAGAGGAGATGAGATGATTTTATGTAGATGGTCTCTCATATAAACAATTTTTAGACCTAAAAATAACAAAAGCCCATCTAGCCCCTTATTTTATCAACCCTAATACTCAGGAGCCCATTCTTTCCACTAAATCTAGAATATCCATGAGGTGGTGTATACATCCAAAAATGACCACACATTTTTGGGATCGATGGTATATGGTATTTGATAGTTCACCACACGCTAATTTGGAGGTCCCATTATATTTTTTTGAGGAAACTATATGTAGAGTTCTTTTTGGGGAGAAGGCCCAATTATTTTGATTTTAAATATTTTCAGGGTGTTGGTGGCGGCATTCCAAAATAGAGGTTAGAGCCAAGGGTTGATCTCCAATGCCTTGTGCATGCGTAACCCCTTGTTTCTCCTCTTGGTTCTATCGTTCCTGCACCTGTGCATCAACATGCGGTTGTATCGACATTAAGATCCCTGAGTACGCTTGCAGTAAACCTTGATCATCAGGCTTTTGCAATAGTGGATAGGGAGCATAGAGATCACAATGATGGAGGAGCGAATGTCTATGGAGTTGGTCCTAGTACCACTCCACGAGTGTCGACACCGCATGTTTGTACTAGTTTCCATCAGCTATGCTATGGACCTAATCGGGCCACACCCAGTTCGTGTGGATGTGGAGATTCTGGTGGATCATTCGGTCGCCTCAGTTCATTCATATAATTTCTTACTGTAGACCATCACCCTGAGGACAGCGTGACACAGGTATAAATATGCATCTACATGTTGAATTTATAAGAATTTTAATGAACATATACATCTATAAAAATTTGCAATACATTTTAACAATCAAATTGTTTGGTGTATAGATGACACTAATGATGGGGAAATCATCTACATCGTGAGTACATATGTCAACACTAGTCCTACTTAGCAACCCTTATGGGGTAGTTTGATTTCAATTTTTTAAATTATATATGAAATAATTTTTAACTTGACTTTTAAATTTATAATTCAATCATGAACATATGTTTTAAATATTTATGTTGGTTCAGGGGAGTCAATCAACTTCCACGTCAATTCCACTTGAGGGGTTATTGAGCGCTCCTCCACTATCGAGTGTCGCAGATTAGGGACAGGTACATTTATATTGTAAATTATTTAACTTACATTACTATAGTTACAATTATGAATTTTGAATTCACTATATATCAAATGTGCATGTACACCTGTAAATATAATAAGCGTTAAATGTCCAATGTATGTCTAGGTTGATACGACAATGAGAATGGGCATCAAACAAACATTAGATGTTGCGGCTACTCACGAGGCCTCTGAATTTCAGGTTGTTTAAAAAAGTTTCTACACAAAATGTGTAAACTTGAATATATATATTTTAACCTAATTCAATTATACATGCTTTAAATTTGATCTTGTAGGACTTTGTTAGTGTGACTTTCTGCCATGACTCATTCATAGTTATACCTCTAGGAGGACTTGCAGAGTAGGCTCCAAATATCATGGTAATTTAAATTTTTGATTATATTAAAGTAAATTACAAATTATACATTGTGAATAACTTTAATTAAATTTAAAATTGAATAACATTCTTTTTCTTTTATAGCATGAGACACATCCTGAAGATGAGCATGTACAAACTTGTCTTGGAATAGAGGGTGCACAACCTCATATGGTACAATTTAAATATGATAAATTATAAATTAAATTGAATTAAATCATTTTTAATTGTAGACTTTCATATAATTTCAACTTTCTTTCTCTTGTATATGTAGATTGATTCAGAGCATTTAGAGGTTGGTCCAGGTTCACTAGAGCATCTAGACCTAGATATCATGGTAATTTAATTTTATGATGAATTATAAATTAAATTGTCATTAAATCATTTTTAATCGTCTTACATTTGATTTCATCTTTGTCTTGTACAGAGTGGTCCAGGTCAATCATGTAGTCCGCATGGTGTGAAGAGGTCTCTTGATTATAGAGACAATATGAGTTAGACATGATTTCATGGGTTGTATTTGATTATTTCATGGACTACATATTTGGTTTCTCACGAACTTAATAATTTGTTTCATGGACTTTATTTCATGGGTTGTACTCTTATGGACTTAATATATATTGGTTTCATGGACTTAATATTTTGTTTCATGGACTTTATTTCATGGGTTGTACTCTTATGGACTTAATACATATTGGTTTCATGGACTTAATATTTTGTTTCATGGACTTTATTTCATGGGTTGTACTCTTATGGACTTAATACATATTGGTTTCATGGACTTAATAATTAGTGATAATTAGTCAATATTTGAAATTATTTAATTCATGCCCTAATAGGATGTCTTAAAGGGTCCTAATACATAGGTTATCTAATAAAATAAGAAAATAAATCATAATCTACAAACTTGAAAGCAATCCATTTATATACCACAAAGCTTGATGTAATGCCCCGCCAAGTAACCCTAAAGGAAGTTGCAATTAACATCTTAAGCGAACCAAATTTTTTTTTTTATAAAGTGCATTTAACATGCACATTCACTTACTAGTTAACAACAACCTCTAAGGCTACAAAGTTAGGATTACTTAAACCCACACATACATATTACATATAACCATAGTCTTATGAACTTTATGAAATCACCATCATACATCATAAGAATATCACATAACATAATAAGATAATCAACCGAGATACAATCTCATAAACATTATCTTAAACCAATAGTTACATCACTCATTCCCAGAATGAGGCAATAGTACAAAAGATTACAATTACAAAACTCCACCTCATAAACATAAGAGGGATAAAATAACTTATACAAATTAAAATATTACAATGCAAGATAATACAACAAGAACCACGAGCTGTCCATCTGGATGTCTCGCCGCCAAGTACTGAAGATAGATAGGGACCCAACGGTTTTGGTGCATGTTCCACCCAACCAATGTGGTACCCGAAGGCCCACCCCCCATGCTAGGAGATAATAACAAAGTAACATGGACAAAGATCTACTACCTCTAACCAAAGGCAGACTCATACTGACTCATACAGTTATAACCAACCAAATGAATTAACAAGCACATCTCATTCACCATACAAGTACGAATCAAATACAATATATATACAAATCAAGTACAATACAAGTACAACTCCAATATCACTGACATAGGTCACATTGCTTCCAGACATAAAGTAGATCAAGTATGTTCAAATAACCATACACATAAAACAATTAACAATAGTTGTCATAGATAGAGTGTCATCGCAAGGTTTGTCATGAGATCTCCTCTAGGCATTCTTCATAGGCTCCGGCACAAGTACTCCTGGTGGCCTCAACCAAATCCTGGCACTCATACTCACTCATGCGGAATCAACTACCTCTCGTAAGAACTAGATAGTTGATCTTGCCATTCCAGGCCTTCTCACTCATCCCAAGTCTAAACAAGCCCTTGTGTCTATGAGTGAGGTAAAATTATCTTGATTAATGTGAGAAGTTAGTCCTAATCTTCTAAGTACATTATTTTAATTATCACTTGTTTAAATCACTCCTGAAGGTTATCCAGTTTACCTCTTTGGGCTCTGGTGTCTAACAGAAGCCACTCTTCTATTCGACAACACACATTCAAACAATCCACCAAGGGAATCACAAGTGCATACCAACTAGGCATCATAATCCACTCCAACATAAGGAGGATACAAATAAAAAGGACTCACTCCAAACATCTTGGAGGAAACAATCACATAGTCCACTCCTTTCATAGAAGGTACAAAATATCTCACTCCAAACATCTTGGAGGCAACAACACATAGTCCACTCCTTTCACAGGAGGTACAAAATATCTCACTCCAAATATCTTGAGGGCAACAACAAATAGTCCACTCCTTTCACAGGAGGCAACAAGATGAAACCACATAACAAGGTCACTCCATACAAGGAGACACGGATCCCGTAATCCGCTCCTAAACCAAGGAGGTGCAAACATCCCCGTTCATGAAAATTGGGTAAAACAGAAAAGACGCCATGCACTACCCAAGGGAAAACAACTGGATGGCATAAAGATTCAACAACCCTTATCCTCTAAGTTCTTCTGGAAGACTTATAATTTAGGACTAACACTAAATTCCAAAACCAACAATGCAACTTGACGACATAGCAACAAAAGCATTCAAGTCATCAATCAAATCTAATATTTGGATTTCCTAAATCCATACTCATTCAATAGGTAGTGTTGACAAAGTCAAAGACATGATAAGTAGATCATCTAAAATAATCATAACCTCTATTTCCCTTTTCATTATTGGAATCTAAAACAATTAAACTTACTTCCCTTTACTGAATACAGAGAATTAAATCCTTTAAGATAATCATGAGAAAGATACTACTTTTGGATATACTAAATCCATACCTTTTTTATAATCCAATCACAATGATTCAATTAATCTAAATAGAAATTAATAAATAACATAATTGATTGTCTCATCAATAACACTTCTTAATTTACTTTTGAATCGACACAAATCCATGCAAGTAACTCTTTCCATTTCTTAACCAAATCTTACATCTCATTCAATTTTCTATTTAAAACATTCAATCACTTTAATTTAATAACATATTGTTTCTCTATCCATTTTCCATATACACTAATCAATCCATTTTTAAATCTCTATTCAATAATACATTGCATGCATCTCATTAAAATAAAATACGATAATGAATTTTACACTGAATATATATATATATGCTCCATATTATATAGACACCATTAATATTCCATTTACAATGATTAGATTTCTTTATGGAACTAAATAGAACATAATAACTATTTGCCTTTTTCAATGTAGTTAGTTCCTAAATTTACTTATAATGCAACCTAACACTATTGCAAACAATCTTTTCCAATTTTCTATCCGGAGTCTATGTCTCATCAACCATCCATTTAAAAACATGAAATTTCATCAATGTATAAAAATATCTTTTGGCTTGTCTATTTGGCCACGCATTCATATTGTTTATAATTAAATCTCATAATTAAAACAAACATTTAAATATAAATATTTCTATAATTCTTCAATATATTTAAATATCCTTTTCCTTATCAATTTTGACCATACATTCAAAACTTATCATCTAAATTCTTCATGCAAGGCTAAATTACACGCACTCAAATAAAACAAGGTAAATACTGATTGAAAATACTCATGGATATATATATACATTTCAATATATTTTCTTCAATCATATTAACAAAATAAATATTTTCTTTTAAATCAAGTAATTACTTCTATTAAAAAAATATCTTTCTCTATACATTTTCTACACATACTAATCATTTCTTTTAAAACACTAATAATACCCAATTTGCAAACAACAGAATAAAATAAGATAAAATATTATTTATTCTCTCAAATGGATATATACCTTCACTATATATATACTAAATATAAATTAATATATTTAAATATATTTAATTCTTAACATATCTTCTATCCTTTACAAAATATCAAATTGATTAATTCAAAATAAAAATATCCTTCATCATCAATATTCCAAAATATAATTATATTTTTCCAATTAAATCAAATTAATAATTGGACCTTTTACATATGGATTTAAATTCCACAATTCAATTTTAAATTATGCATTTTTTAAAACAAATATTTAACTCCTTCAATTAAACTTTAACATGCCATTTTAAAATAACAATAATTTTTCCATATGTTTATAATTTTAAATCCACCAATCTAATATACAAATTTTATTTAAAATAATATAAATAAATATAATACTTTAGTATTATAAATTATAATATAAAATATTATTAAATAATATTTTAATATTATAATAACAATACATAAAATATTAATATTTATAAATATCAATTTATTATTATTTTATTTTCAGAACAGCCATGGGAAAATAATTTAACAGCAGTCTCATGTTTTAAGCATAACTCAAAAAATACGATCTGGGTATTTCCCATTTTTGGACAGGAGTAAGAAAACTTCAAAATGCAAAAACCCTTTAAATTTCTTGAAAATCCAGTTTGTGAAAGTGAAGTTATAGGTGGCGCAACCAGACCATTTTACCATGAAAATATAACTATACTGCAGATTTTAAAATCCGATTTTTAATAATAACAAAGGGTTTCATTTTCTAAAAATATTCTAAATGCATTGTTCAATCTCTATGTTTGATTTCAATAACAACAAAATTGATTTCCCCAAAAAAATTTTAATTCAACTAAGGTTTTCACAATTTTCACTCAAAAATTTTCACAAGCAAAGGCTGCAAATTTGTTTAATTCTTTTCTTCTAATATCAAATTGATTTTCTAAAACAGATTTAACAAATAAATCTTTAGTCACTACTATTTAAAAAAACAATCAAAAACAATAAAACACAAAGAGGAAAACCTGGTATGAGAAGCTACAGGAAGAGATGAATTTTTGTTGCAAGCCTCCTCCAAAGATTTCCTGAATTTTCTTCAATCCTCTAATGAATCCAATCCAAAATCCAACAAATGCAAACAATCTTTCCTTCAATCAATTCTACAATCAAACTTTCTTCAAACCCTTGTGCAAATTTTCCAAAATTTCTTTCCTGCTGTAAAAATGTATTTTTCTAAAAACTCTCCTGCCCTAAAATTAAAACATATATTCTTATAAACCTAATTCAACCCTAATTCAACCCTAATTCACATTACATGCAAATTAGATATTTCAATTTCAATTTCAATTTCAATTTCAATATTTACAACCCTAATTCACATTACATGCAAATTAGATTTTTCCATTTCAATTTCAATTTCAATTTCAATTTCACTTTCAATTTCAATTTTAATTTCAATTTCAATTTCACTTTTCACCCACTTTCAATTTAAAATGAAATTTCAAATAATAAATTAATTTTCAAAGTTGCAACCAATTTCCCAAATAAACATTTAATTACAATTTCTAATTTAATTCTCACACGTTGGAATTAAATTCCAAAATTAATTCTAATTCTTTTATTTCCTTTCATTCTCTTGCATCACGTTTAATTAATTAATTTAATTATTTAATAACTAAATTCAACCCCTTGGATCAAATTTAATTAATTAAATAAACTAAATATAATTAATTAATTTAAGTATAAACTTTTATCCACATTGCATTATTTAAATTAAATAATCATCAACATGATTTAAATGCAATTATTCTAAATATCTATTTCCAAATCAAGAATGCTTCAGAATTAAATAACATCAAAGCAAGACAGACAATGACTCGACACACACAACTGATGACACACTAAGGCTAGGGTATAGACTTGACACATGTTACCTAGCTACTATCTCCCATTCAACTTAATCGTTGGATCGACACGCTCAAACCTGTGAAGCCAGGTGGAGTCGATGTCATGTACCTGCAATCCTGCAACCAAGTAAACAACATCATACAATATATCTAGCATATAATACACACCGTGAAGAAGGAATTACGGATTCGTAGGGCGCTCGCAAGTGAGTGATGCGAACTCGTCCTCTTCACCAATACACTCATCGAAACTGACACTTTCATCATAATTCCAATAATCTCATAATAACATCTCATGTTAACTCTACAACATTATTAATCCATAATGCAAGTGAAACAATAATCAGATAACTACATCCCACAATAATATTTGTCACTCAATAGTAACAATCAAACATCATAACAAAATGTATCCAATATCAAAGTAACTGCAACCAAACATAGTATAAAGCAACTTGAACAAAAATCAAAATGGAGGGGTGTTACACTTGAAATTTTAAGAAATAAACAATACCATACAAGATTAGAGAACAAAAGCATTAATAAATTCTATAAAATAAACATAAATACCAATCAAAATGCAACGAGTTTTTCCAAAAAATTTGTTCTATAAGTATACACCATATTTCCTAGTTCTTTTACAACATAAAATTAAAGAACAATCATACAACTTAATTATCCAAAAATAGGCTAAAGTTTTGAAATTAAATCATGTACTCTTGTATTTACAAATCATGCAAAGTGCTAGAGAAAACTTAAGAACATAAAAGTCCTCTTGACCTCATGTTCCACAAAAAACACTAATTTATAAGTCGTCAAAACAAATAATAGCATCCAACAAAAATACTACAACCTTGTTCTTCTACGTCCACCCTTTCTTTTGGTACTGTCTATTGGAATGGGAGTCACATCCTCTATCAAAAGAGACAACTAAGTTAATCTACAAGTTTCCATGTAATTGGCAACATTCTAAACCAAATGTTTTCAAAATATAAATCGAATAATAGCAAACATCTTCACCTATGGACCTTTTAAGGGGATGAAATTCTTAAGGGGTCCTAATACGACGTCTTAAGGGGATCAAAGAAGAGTATAATTAAGTACAAATATTAAGTGATATAAACACGTATTAGACTTTAAGATGACACATCATAACAAATGATATAATTAAGTATAATATTTAGGATATGTCCTAATATGATGTCTTAAGGGGTCCTAATATGACATCTTAAGGGGATCAAATAAGAGTATAATTAAGTATAAATTTTAAGTGATATAAACAAGTATTATACTTTAGGGTGACTCATCATAACAAATGATATAATTAAGTGTAATATCTAGGGTATGTCCTAATACGATGTCTTAAGGGGATGCCTTAAGGGGTCCTAATACTACGTCTGAAGGGGATCAAATAAGAGTATAATTAAGTATAAATATTAAGTGATATAAGCAAGTATTATACTTTAGGGTGACTCATCATAAAAAATGATATAATTAAGTATAATATTTTTGATATGTCCTAATACGACGTCTTAAGGGGATGTCTTAAGGGGTCCTAATATGATTTCTTAAGGGGATCAAAGAAGTAATCACAATTGATATAATTGATTTAACACTAATTTATACATAATATTTAATGATTATACAATCAAATATAAAGTTTCAAAATAGGAAAACATGCACATTTAACAAACAAAATATATAGAATATTTATTTTGATACATAAAAGTACATAGAGTATAATTGTGTATGTACATGTATTTGTAATTTCTACAAATTTTTTAATTGTGTAAGTATGTATGTACATATATGTCAACTCAAAACAATGTTTACAAAATTTGGCTATGCCATCTCAAGAACATCTGAAACTTGTGCCCAGAATGTAGTAGGTCTTCACGCCACTTGACATCCTCTCCTTTTTGTTTCAAAGTATGAGATCAATGCAATGATGGCTTAAGGATACAAAAAGGATAATAAATAAATTCTAACTATTAATGTACAAGAAATATCAATATATAATCAAAACATGTATTTAAATATAATTTAACTAATAATTACCTATTTTTACCAAGTATTCCATGTTGTCTAGGTTGAATATGTATGGAATCTCCTTTTTGTGATGATGGCTTAAGGATCTATAAAAGGACAATTTAAATCAATTTCAACTAATAACACACTTGAGCAATATGAAAACATGTATTTAATCTATTTAAAAGGACAATATAAAACTAAAACTATATTTACTTGTATTTACTTATTCCATTCTACCATCTGCATACTCTCTTTTTTGTAACACATCTATGATTATCTCATGCTCTTCCATAGAAATTCTCCGTAGCACTTTATTTGTAGGTCTTCCACGATACCGATCTAGTTTTATATTTGTTGCCACCACCAAATGTGAATAGTGTATAATCTTTTTATGTGTTTCATAATCTTCGAATGCAGGCAAACCATTCTTCCTTATCGGTTATTTTTCATAGCCAAGTGCCAACAACCACCATTGATCCTATTGGAAAAAATGAAAACCATCATCTAATAAGTTCTCAAAATTTTCTTAAGGGGATCAAATACTTGTTCTAAAAATTTGCTTAAGGGGATCAAAAACTTCTAATCAAAATTTTCTTAAAGGGATGTCTTAAGGGGATCACCGTACCTATTGGATAATGATAGCCATCACTATATTCTCAAGGTGATATTAAATTATGTTTAGTCTCCACACAACGAGCCAACCAATATTATGTTTCCTCTTCATTCCCCTCAGGTGCAACAACAACATACACATGTCCTACAAACAAATTTTGATCTAATAACTTGTGTATATCCATATAAATAATTTAGTATTACAAAATAACTTAATAAAGTGAAATAAAATGAAAAAAATTGAATTAAATTACCTTCTTGTACATGGTCTGAAACACAGTCATAGTTTTTCAGATGCAAACACTTGATCATTGTCTTCAATAGTTGTTTCATATTGATCGTGTGCTTGTGCAGGTGTCAATGATCTTTTCTCCCACTCTTCAACCCATTGTGTATTCTCACATGCTTCCCAATCTCTTGAGATACAAAACTGACAAAAACATGCAAGCTCCCTTGTCCAGATAGTCCATGTTCTCCATGTGGATTTGAAGATGTACCTGGATTTGTGCCTATTGAAACATTCTTTATAGCATTGAAAGAGGGATTTGGAGACATACTAGGACTTGTTTGTATAATCATATTATTTTCCAAATTGACTTCTTGTAAATTAGCTTCATCTACAACCATGGTCTCCTCAATGTTTTTATCTTAAATAGTTGTGGAGTTGGATGCTTCAACATTATTCATTGATCAAATCCTCATTCTTCTATCTCTTTGCCTTTTTGCTTCTTTATCTTTCCTTTCTTGAATTTCTTCAGGAGTTAATGTCTTCCTAGCTTTCCTCTTATTACAAGCTTGTGAGCCCATGATTATAAAATTATCAAGCACAAATGAATCTCAATAGTGAAAGTCTTCCAAGAATTCAATCCAAATTGCAAGTTGAAGACCTGTAAAGACAAAAGTCTTCCTCTTTTGTTCCTCCAAACAAGTAGAAAAATAACACAATTCCACTTAAAAATTGTTTACATGATGCCTCCTTTCAAAAATTCAATCCAAATTACAAGTTGAAGACCTATAAAGATAAAAGTTTTCCTCTTTTGTTCCTCCAAATGAGTAGAAAACTAACACAATTCCACTTAAAAAATTGTTTACATGATGCCTCCTTTGAAAAATTCAATCCAAAATACAAGTTGAAGACCTATAAAGACAAAAGCTGATAAAAAATAGGCCAATATGTCACAGTCGACCATACATGTGAAGTTGCAGACTTCACAGTAAAATTTTTCCAGTAAATTAAAAAAAATGATAAAAAGAGAAACGTGATCCCGTTTACAAAACAGGATCCCGTTTACAAAACAAGATCTCGTTTCCCTGTCAACGGTCTAAACATTTAATATTGGGAAATGGGATCCTGTTTTGTAAACAAGACTACGTTTCTAAAAAAATGAACTTTCCCTTGCTTTATGGTCGAATTTTTGGCTTGTATTCTGGTTCGAGAAAAGCATTGGGAATCTTAACCTAGGCCTTCAACCTGGTTTGACCTGCAAGTTGAAGGTCTTGACAATGTCATAGAAAAATAATGACTTTGGACATATGGCTGATGACTTTTTTTGTAGAATTTTTCGAAAAAATTAAAACCCATTATAGATGAGACAATGTAGATTCCAAATATGTAATTTTTTTATGTAATTGGATTATTTTTTTAATTTTCAATTTATTTCTGATGAAACTGGTCCATAAACTTGAAATATCAGGGTTTTATACTATTTTAAAAACTTTTTATTAAATTTTTTTTTGTAAAATGAATTGCACAAAAACGTACTTCAAACAATTCTTTTCAATTTAAAAAAATAGAAAAATGATAAGTTTAGGTCTTCTTATGCGTGACGTACACGATGATTTTTCAAAATGACAAGTATGGCTAGTAAAAATTTAACAAAAAAAAAAATCAATAAAAAATCACAAAAAAATATCGAAAATGTGCTTCAATGAGTTACAAATATTTTCCCAAAAGGATTTAGAAGAATATGATAATTTAGGTCAAAATATGGATGACGTACACATGAATGGTATGGTAAAAAAAAGTGACTTTTAAACGTGGTTTTTAGAAACGCCTATTGAAAATCAATTTGTAGCATCTGGGTATTGAAATAAATTACATATTTGTAAACTAGTCTCTGAGTACTACATTTTATGATTAGTGACTTTTTTGAAGATTCCATCTCTAAGTGCTTCAAATTTTAAGGTCAAATGTGTCATTCTGAAAAATCAGGAAAAACACTTCCACTTTTTGGCCAAAAAGTGGACTCAACTTCTTGCCAGCACCCATTGCTCTGATATCCGTAAGATTGAGATAATGGCCTCTCATATCTAGCAACACGTCCAAAAAATCCTTTTGTGTCTCTCTTTCATGAATCAGTTCTCTGCTTCTCCTCGCTATTCAATTTCTTATGGATAGATCTAAAAAATAATGAGCTTGTTTTAAATGGGTTGCTATCTTACAATCGATGCCATGAAGATCTAGAAACCCAAGCCATGGAAAGAAATTAGTGAACTTGGGTTTTTCGACAAGCTTCACCCATGAAGTAAGAGCTTTAGTGAACTCCACAGAGTTGGGATTATTTGGGTTGAATACCTTTGTATTGAATATCAGATTATCGATCACATTCAAACTTATGTGGAACATTAAATAAAAAAAGTTCACACTCTTTCCCTTCAAACTATTTTCCCAGAAAATCAATTAAATCATTTATAAAACTAAATCTCTTCTAATATGTTGGGAAGATTGGAGTTTCTTGGGAGAGAAAATATCTGTAGTGCAAACACATTTGAATTTTCACCATTGGGATCCATTTTGATCCCATACTATTGAGGACTTGTCGTAAGAGAGTATCTTTGTTGCATGAATGGAGACCCGCCCAACAAAGATGTTGTCATGGGTCTTGAGCACCTCTTTCACTATGGCAGCAGAGGAAACCACCACTGTTGTTTTTATGCCAACAAAGAGAATGATCAAGGGACCATATTGCTCAAAAAGGGAAAATAGATCCTCGTTGGGTTTTCTGTTCAGTAGAAAGAGGTTTCCTACAATAGGCCAAGCAAGTGGCCCAGGTGGAAGAGGAAGCCTCTTTGTCTTTCTTTTCTATTGTAATACAGAGAGTAAGATCAAAATACTACTAACAAGCACATAATACCAGTACAACATTTGGGTGTCCATGAGAATCCAAGATGAAGTTCCAGCAGTGAGGTGTCACTCTCACTCATTATATCTTTCTTGCACCTTCCATCTGCTTATCCATGAGAATAAAAGACAAAATTCCTACAATGAAGTATCACTCCAACCACTCAAATCATTATTATTTTCTAACACCTTCCAACTCTTATCCACGAGAACAAAGGACAAAGTTCGAGCAATAAATATTACAAAATACTTTGGTAGGCCACACGTCTCTCTTATATACAATTTTGCATAAGCTAAAGCACTATAAAACTATGGTTGCCTCACGGTTAGGTACCAATTCCATTTATTCTTATCATCCCTTCTATGCCTCCCCTTATCAATTATGCTTTAGCTACTTCCTATGTATATTTTATGATTTTGATATTTTTCCGTGGTTGGTCACTTGTTAATGAGAAAATTATGAAGAGTGAAAAAGATGGAATTAAAAAAATCACAAAAATATTATGTTTGATTAGAAATATGAAATCTTGTACACTATGTAGACCATTCAAATGCTTATGCCTTTCATCGAGGTGCTTCTACCTTATCTTCTTATACATGGGATGGCATAAAATTTCATGCATGTACCTCTCACTCCATCCCTCCCTTATTCTTCCTCTCCCTTTAGATATCTATCTATATCTATCTTATCTCTCTCCTCTATACCTCTCTCTTGCCTTCCCTCTCTACTTCTCTCTATCTCCACTCACCCTCTCTCTCTCTACCTATCTTTCCCTCTATCCCTCCCACCCTACCACTCTCTCATTACATACTTCTCCCTCCCTCTTTCCATCCTTCCCTCTCTTTCTCCTTGTTGCTTTCTCTCTCCCCGTCCCTCTCTAGTTCTCTCTATCTCCCCTCACTATCTCTCTCTACCTACCTCTCATGCTATCCATCCCACCTTGCCTCTCTCTACCCTTCCCTCTCTACCTCTCTCTTATCCCATCACTCTCCCTCTCTCTACCTACCTCTCCCTCTATCCCTCCCATCTTACCTCTTTGTCTTTGTCTCTATCTCTACTTCTCTTTATCTCCCATCTCCATCTTCCTCTCTATCTACCTACCTCTCACTATATCCCTCCCACCCTACCTCTCTATCTCTACCTCTCCCTCCCTCCCTCCCCCCCTCTCAACTTCTCTCTATCTCCCCTCTCTATATCTCTCTTTTCATACCTCTCACTCCATCCCTCCCTCATTCCCCCATTCTCTCCCTTTAGATATCTCTATATCTCCCTTATCTCTTTCTCTCTCCTCTCTACCTCTCTCTCACCTTCCCTCTCTAATTCCATATATATTCCTCTCTTACCTTCCCTCTCGACTTCTCTTTGCAAGAGTGATAGAGAGAGAGGGAGAGAGGGATAGAAAGAGGGAGAGATATAACTTGGGAAAGATAGAGGAGGAAGATAAAGGGAGATATATAGGTAGAGAGAGGGAGAGGGAGAGGGAGAGGGAGAGGGAGAGAGGGAGATATAAAGTAGGGAGGAGAAATAACTAAATATATAAAGGGAGAGGTGGAGAGGGAGAGAGGAAAAGCTTATCCAAAAGGTACACTTGTATATTAAAAAAATGGAAAATCAATGATGCAACAAATATGAAAATGAAGCCCTAATGTGGTTGTCAAGGATGGGTAGGTAAGTAAAATTGATTTCACAATCAAGATAATAGAGAAAGATGTAGCAATATAAATTAAATGAAGAATTGGTTATGCAAAGAGTTTCAAATATAAAATTGAGATGCAAATATCATAAAATGTATAGATCTAAGAAACCCTAATATGAATAAGAATCCATAGAAGAAGGCTAGGTTGTATAAGAGTGATTGGGTTTACTAGAATATAACGAGGTCTAAAGAGGGACAAATAGAGAGGAAATGGAATGAGAGGTAGATAGATAGGTCTGGAGCTTGAGAGAGATAGAGAGATAGGGAGGGAGAGAGGGAGAGGTAGGTATATAGTGAGAGTGAGAGGGGAGAAGGTGAGATATAGAGAGATAACTAGAGGGATAGGGAGAGAGAGTTGAGATTGAGAGAAGTAGAGAGGGAAGGAGGGAGGGAGGGAGAAGTAGAGAGATAGGTCTAGAGAGAGAGAGAGTTCTAAAGAGGGACAAAGAGAGAGGGAAGGAGGGAGGGAGGGAGAAGTAGAGAGATAGGTCTAGAGAGAAAGAGAGAGTTCTAAAGAGGGACAAAGAGAAACGAAAGGAGGGATGGATGGATAGAGAGATAGAGAGATATGTCTAGAGCTCAAGGAGAGAGAGTGAGAGAGAGAGAGAGGTCTAAAGAGGGAAAAAGAGAGAGAGAGGGAGGGAGGGAGAGGTAGAGAGATAATTCTAGAGCTTAATAGATCGAGGGAGAGAGGTCTAAAGAGGGGAACACAAAGAGGGAAGGAGGGAGGGAGAGTGGACAAATAGGTCTAGAGCTTGGGGGGAGAGAGAGTGAAATAAAGAGAGATGTAGAGAAAGGGACAACTTGAGATATGATGATTTATGAATCTCCTTACTATACAAAATCTAAATATTTCATTATTGAATACTCTTCTAATGTATCAAGTATTTTGAGATGATTGTTGAAAAAGAATCATGAGAAATGGACTTCATATGCGAAATTTGTGAGCATTTGATATTTCAAAAATGAAGGACAAAGTTAAAAAAATTATAATAAATGTTTTGCATATATTCTATAAGCACTACTTAGTCCAATCGGTAGAGCTTTGAATCACCTTTCTAACGCCTTAAAAAATCAAAATTTCGATTAAAAACACAAAAGTCATGTCCATTTTACTATAGAGGGCTTTTTGAACATTTGAGTAATGAATATCAATTTTGTCAAAATAGATATCCGTTTTTACAAATAGATATCCATTAAGTGTTTGTAAACATATATCATTTTTCTTGTCAAAATGAATATCCATTTTGTTTGTCAAAACAGATATTCGTTTTGACAACATAAATTGATAAAAAAGGTAACTATAAATTGTAATGCATATCAACATTATCAACATTTCATAAGCACATTAAGGGTCAAGTTTCTAGATATTTTATAGAATTGTTCCACTTTGCCAGGTACATTTGATAACTATAAATTGTCATTCTTTTCTCTATAGCGGGCTCTCTTTTTCATACTTGCGTACATTGAATCAAATTATTCCACAATATTGACCTTATGATACCATTGAGTGTTTGACAACTAAATGATAACTAAACCATTTGATATGGAATGTGGTCGTTTCAGAGATTAGTAGCCACGAAACCTCATTGCTGGAGATTAGTTGTCCTAGATTCTCATGGATAAGCAGCTAGGGTGTTGGTTTTCTGTGCTGGTTGCCAGTGTTGTGGTCGCCATTTCTGTATTGCTATGGAGAAGAAAGAAGAGGCTTGCTCTTCCACCTGGACCACCGGCTTGGCCTGTTGTAGGAAACCTCTTTCTGCTAGGCGAAAAACCCAACGAGGCACTGTTTGCTCTTTCTGGGCAATATGGTCCCTTGATGACACTCTTTCTTGGCATGAAAACAACAGTTGTGGCATCCTCTGCTGCCATGGCAAAGGAGGTGCTGAAAACCCATGACAGCGTCCTTGCTGGGCGGACCGTCAAACATTCAATGAAGGTACTCTCTTATCACAAGTCATCAATAATATGGGGCCAAAATGAATCCCACTGGCGAAAATTACGACGAATTTCCACTACAGAGCTTTTTTCTCCCAAGAAACTACAAACTTGGGAACATATCAGAAGAGATTCAGTTTTCCAAATGATTCGATTGATTTTCGAGGAAAACAGAGAGAAGGGAAAGAGTGTGAACTTTGGTGATTTAATGATCCACACGGCTCTGAATGTGATAGGTAATCTGATGTTCAGTACAAAGGTATTCGACCCAGATAATCCGGAGTCTGTGGAGTTCACTAAAGCTCTTAAGTCGTGGGTTAAGCTTGTCGAAAAACCCAGATTGGCTGATTTTTTTCCATGGCTTGGGTTTCTGGATCTTCATGGTGTCGACCGTAAGATAGGAGCCCATTTGAAACGAGCTCATTGTTTCTTAGATCTATGCATAAGCAATCGACTGGCGAGGAGAAGCAGAGAGCCGAATCATGAAAGAGAAACAGAGAAGGATTTTCTGGATCTGCTGCTAGATATGGAAGGCCATGATCTCAGTCTGACAGATATCAGAGCAATACTTTTTGTAAGTTAAATTTTCTGGTATTTGTGTAAAGTTCAAATTAGTGTCATTTCTGGCTGGATTTGAACATCAAGTGTGTTTAAAACTTTAAATTAGGGTTTTTTGTATCAAGTTTAATTTTGATGTCATTTTGGGCTGGATTTAAAGCTGAGTGTTTTGGGTGTCTCAGGAACTGTTGATGGCCGGTAGTGACACCTCTGCAGCAGCAATTGAATGGGCAATGGTGGAACTCATTCGCAATCCACCCAAAATGAAAAGACTCCAGTTGGAATTGGAGGAGGCGGTGGGTATGAAGAGAAGAGTGGAAGAAAGTGATATAGACCATCTGCCTTATCTCCATGCAGTGGTGAAAGAAGTGCTTCGACTGTATCCACCTGGCCCTCTTATGATCCCACACAGAGCGGCCACCTCTTGTGAAATAGAGGGATATGTGATCCCCAAAGACACCCAGGTTTTGGTTAATGTGTGGGCAATGGGGAGGGATCCTGCTGTGTGGAAGGAGCCCTCTGAATTTATGCCAGAGAGATTTTTGGAGGGTGAGAAGGCTAAAATGGAATTTAAGGGGCAAGATTTCGAGTTCATACCATTTGGAGCAGGGAGAAGAATATGCGTGGGGCTTCCTTTGGCTGATAAGATGCTTCATTTGATTTTGGCTTCGCTGGTTCACTCCTTTGAGTGGAGTCTTCCTGATGGACTGAGAGCAGAGGAAGTGGACATGGACTATTCATTGGGAGTGGTATTGAAGAAGCGTCAAAAGTTGCAGGCAATCCCCACACCACGCCTTCCACATAATATATATTAGTACTTCAACAATAAGCTCAGTTGTTCAACAAGTTTATTGGTTGCCTAGGTCTGACAGGGTCTTAGAATTAATTGCAGGAGTTTTACCATTAAAGTCATTATTATATGCATATTTTTACATTAATATTTACTCTCTCATCATAATAACAAATATATACACATTTCTACATCAAATTTTGGTTGTTCTGTACAATTTTTTTTATTTTTATGATTTAGTTTATTAGTAGATAGGTTACATATAGTGTGAGATTTCAGTTTGAAATAAGTGAAGCGTCTCCAAATCACTGTTGAGTGATCGGAAAACAAGTCTCAGATATTGTTTAATGGTAAAAACTTCTAAAATATCATATGAAAGCCTCCAAAATCTCACTTATCAATGATCAAGTATGCAATAACTACTTTACATTTTATCCATATGAAATAGTGGTAAATATTTGTTCTATTTTTACTAGCCAAAATTTACTTTTAGCAAATGGACAATGTTTAAGAATAATATTTTGTGTATGAGCAACTTAACTAGTCAAAGTTGTTCTTGAAGTTATTAAAATAGGGACTTCTTTTTGGAAATTCCCGAAGTGGCTCAAATGGGTCTTATATGGGATAATGTCGTGTTGAAGCTTTGCAAAAGGTTGTGAGCATAAGCTTCCATTGAGAAAAAACGGGAACTATCCAAGTCAGAGTCTTGGAATGGCTCTAATGTGGAATTGATATAACATCATTTGGAATGAGAGATGAAATAGTTTGTGGTGTGAAGTGTTGGAAGTGGAAATGTGAGTGAGGGAGACTTTTAGATAGTGAAAGCTAATCTCCATATAAAATGTACCTATCCCAATCAAATATGTATGTATGGTCATTATACATGTATGCATGTCATTGATGATCAATCAAAAAGTAAAAAATATCATTTACTTTGAAATAAATGCAATTCAATAAAAACAAAAACATAATTAACTATGAACAAATTTGATTGATACATGAAAAAAACAATATACATCAAAAATATTTATTAATACATATACTAATACAACACATTTTAAATATATATATTTAATAAACATAATGTATTTGAAAAATAACCTTTATCCTACTAAACAACATATATAAAATCCAATTTCAAATAAGCTGTTAAGTCTGAATTTTTTTTAAGGCAAGAAACATTTCCTTTCTACATTGTATCTCAAGTATTCCCTCACGCCATCACAACAGAGAAAAATTATGTCTAGTCATGATCTAATCAATAATGTTTTTGAAAGGGTGGCTGCCATGTAAAAAGAATCAGATCTGCCAATTTAACAGTGATGACAGCCATGACATCTTAGACAGGTAGACTAATGCATTGGTCAAGTTTTATTAAATGGTCAAAATGAATCAATTGAAGTTTAAGAAAAAAATAGATTGACTATTTTTTGTAATTTAGTCAATAGGTTATATATAGTGTGAGATTTGAGTCTGAAATAAGTTTCACGACTGCAAATAACTATTGAGTCATTGGAAAACAAGTTTCAGCTGCTGTTTAATGGTAAATGAGTGGTAAAAGCTTCCAAAATATCAGATGAAAGCTTCTGAAATCGCACTTATCATTTAAAAGCTAGATAAATATTTATTTTCTAGTTGGATAGGAACAGTCTATTTTCATTTAGAATGTTTTTTGTCAATTTGATGACAACCTTTTTTTTTTTCATTTGCGTTGCTTTATTGCAAATATTTCAAAATCAGATAAGAAAAATCTAGATCTGTCTAAGTTTATTTAATTCCATTATTTAACACTTATTATTAAATTTTGTTTAACACTTGTTTTTAACACTCATTATTATTAACTGTTTGACACATACTCTCTAACATTTTAGCATATATAATTTTCTACCGTAATCCTTGAACCTCCTTTAGGTGCAAATGCTAGTATATATATTTTTAAATTTATTTCAAAATATAAAAACTACTTTTTCTTTATACTATTGGATCATAGTGATGCACAATAATATTAATATGAGGTAAGGTAGTTACTATTAAGATATCTTTCTATTCATTTTGACTAATGTATCACTATTTGATACCACTCATTTAAATAACACTGCCCCTAAATAGTTGTAAGATTAAACAATTGATATGTATAGTATGTTTAATTATACACTATTCATGGAATCTTTTTTCTATTCAATTTTACTATAGCATAGTAAAAAGTGGAGTTATTTGATTTGCTTGATGTATTCATGGAATTGATATTTTTTTTAGTTGTTAAAACCAACCAATCACATAATAGAATTAAAATGATATTTTTCTATTCATTTAAACTAATGTGTCACTATTTGATACTATTCATTTAAACTAATGTGTCACTATTTGATACTATTCATTTAAATAACATTATTCCTAAATAGTTGTAATATTAAATAATTGATATGTATAAAATGTTTAGTCAATTATGCACTATCCATATAATCTTTCTCCTATTTAATTTGACTATAACATAGTAAAAAGTGAAGTTATTTGATTTTCTTGACATATTCTTGGAATTGATATTTCTTTTAGTTGTTAAAAATCAACCAATCAAATAATATTTTATCACTATTTGATACTACTCATTTAAATTACATTATTCTTAAATAGTTGTAATATTAATAATTGATATGTATAGTATGTTTAGTCAATTATGCACTATTCATAGAATCTTTCTCCTATTTAATTTGACTATAGCATAGTAAAAAGTGGAGTTATTTGATTTGCTTGACGTATCATGGAATTCATATTTTTTTAGTTGTTAAAAACCATCCAATCACATAATAAAATTAAAATAGGTTCAATACATTTGGTAACATATAATTTTTTATCAAAAAAATTGTTTGAATATAACAAAATACATTTAAATAAAATAGTTCAATTCAATCGAAAAGAAATGTGAAAATTAATCATTCTAAATATAATTGATAAGTTTTTTATTAAAATAATAAATTTTATTTCAATATTTATAATCAATGCAAGATGTATTGAAGAATGATCAACATATTCCATGGAAAAAGTACAATTATACTTGACTATCAATTAGCTTAATTTAAGAATTTTGAAAAAAAAAAAATTGTATATGAACAATAGAGTATTATTTTCAAATAGTTTTTCCTATTATACAATTAAAAAATGTATTATTGCTTTCCAAATCTCTAACTTTCCATTGAACAATGACAAGAATAAATGTCACAAATTGCCTTCCTAAAAGGTAATAAATTGTACATATAACAAATTTTAGTCTCAACTCTAATGCCTAAGAGTTATATTATTCTTTGTTGATGTGTTAATGTGTACATTAGAGCCACTGCCTTTATACGAAGATAATACCAAACATAACATAAAAGAATTTCTTCCCTACAACATAAAAAGGAAATAATAAGAATGAAATAGTTAAAAAATATCTTAAAAACTAGTAGTGTGGCAATAATTACATATAGCCTAGTTGTCAAGGGTAGCTCTTGAATTGAAAGAACCAAGCTATTCAAAAAGAGAAAATAGTTAATCTTTCTTGTCATGGGAGAAAATATTTATTTTGTGCTAATATTTTTCCATCTTAAAAGAGGAGGTTTTCTTCTTGTTCACATCTATTCAATAAAAAATCTCTTCGTCAAAGTCTTGTAAGTGACGAACTCTAAAATTACCACAAATCCCTTCAATAGGGATACATCCACTAACATTTTGGGAGAAGAAGAATGGACACTATTTATTGGGGTTCTAGGAGAGATGCCTAAATAAATGAGGAAGAATATGGAGAAGAAGGGGAATCACAAGAGGAATGAAGGTTTGAATAGTTAGATTTAAATCACTCTTAGAAAATTTGTATGGGGAAATGAGATGGTATATTAGGTTTACCCCCCTTTCAAAAATGTAATCTACTTTAGGGGAAGCTTCCTTTTAAGTATATCACCAACTCAAGGGAAATCATCTACAATGTGTCCAATGGAATAAAAAGCTCAAGATATCTGGAAATAATATCTTCATAAATAAAAATATGATTCCACATTCTATCCCCTTTCTCTCCCTTTAGATATTTCTCTATATATCTCTCTTCTCTCTCTCTCTCTCCTCTCTACCTCTCTCTCACCTTCCCTCTCTACTATGATCTATATTATTATATCACCTCCCCTCTCTACATATCTTTGTAAGAGTGATAGGGAGAGAGGGAGAGAGGAGAGAGGGAAAGAAAGAGGGAGAGATATCTAGAGATAGATATGACTTGGGAGTGATAGAGGAGGAAGATAAAGGGAGAGATATAGGGAGAGGGAGAGGGAGAGGGAGAGGGAGAGGGAGAGGAAGAGAGGGAGACATAGAGTAGGGAGGGAGAAATAACTAAATATATAAAGGGAGAGGTGGAGAGGGAGAGAGGACAAGTAAATCCAAAAGGTACACTTTTATATTAAAAGTTTGGAAATCAATGATGCATCAAATATGAAAATGAAACCCTAATGTGGTTGTTAAGGATGGGTAGGTAAGTAAATTTGATTTCACGATCAAGATAATAGAGAAAGATGTAGCAATATAAATTAAATGAAGAATTGGTCATGCAAAGAGTTTCAAATATAAAATTGAGATGCAAATATCATAAAAAGTATAGATATAAGAAACCTAATATGAATAAGAATCCATAGAAGAAGACTAGGTTGTATAGAATTGATTGGGTTTACTAAAATATAAAGAGGTCTAAAGAGGGGCAAAGATAGAGGAAATGGAGGGAGAGGTAGATAGATAGGTCTAGATCTTGAGAGAGAGATAGAGAGATATGGAGGGAGAGAGGGAGAGGTAGGTATAGAGAGAGAGTAAGAAGCGAGAAGGTGAGATATAGAGAGATAGCTAGAGGGATAGGGAGACAGAGTTGAGATTGAGAGAAGTAGAGAGGGAAGGAGGGAGGGAGGGAGAAGTGGAGAGATAGGTCTAGAGATAAAGAGAGAGTTTTAAAGAGGGACAAAGAGAGGGAAGGAAGGAGGGAGGGAGAAGTAGAGAGATAGGTCTAGAGAGAAAGAGAGAGTTCTAAAGAGGGACAAAGAGAGAGGGAAGGAGGGACAAACAAACGAAGAGATAGAGAGATTGGTCTAGAGTTCAAGGAGAGAGAGAGGTCTAAAGAGGGAAGAGAGAGAGAGAGAAATAGAGGGAGGGATGGAGAGGTAGAGAGATAAGTCTAGAGATTAATATATTGAGGGAGAGAGGTCTAAATTGGGAATAAAGAGAGGGAGGGAGGGAGAGAGAGAGAGTGTGGACTGGTAGGTCTAGAGCTTGGGGGGAGAGGTAGTGAAATAAAGAGAGATGTAGAGAAAGGGGCAAAGATTTGTGATGATTTATGAATCTCCTTATTATAAAATATATAAATATTTCATTATTGAATACTCCTCTAATGTTTCAAGTATTTTGAGATGATTGTTACAAAAAACTCATGAGAAAGGGACTTCAATATATACGAAAGTTGTGAGCATTTGATGTTTCAAACATGAAGGATGAAGTTAAAAAATTTATAATTAATTTTTGTGTATATTCTAGAAACACTACCTAGTCCATTCTATAGACCTTTGAATCACCTTTCTAATGCTTGTAAGAAATCAAAATTTTGATTAAGAACACAAAAATTATGCCCATTTTACTGAAGATGGTTTTTTGGACTTTTGAATAATGGATATCAATTTTGTCAAAACAGATATCCATTTTGTTTGTAAAAACGGATATCCATTTTTCTTGTCAAAATGAATATCCGTTTTGTTTGTCAAAACAAATATTCATTCTAAGGACATAAATTGATAAAAAGATCTTTATGTAACCATAAATTGTAATGCATATCAACATTTCATAAGCACATAAAGGCCAAGTTTCTAGATATTTTATAGAATTGTTCCACTTTGCTAGGCACATTTGATAACTATAAATTATCATTCTTTTCTCTATGGCATGCTCTTTTTTCCAGACTTGAATCATAACTAAATGATACCATTGACCTCATGCTACCATTGAGTGTTTGACAACTAAATGATAACTAAGGCATTTGATATCTAAATTAGAAGTGAAAAATACATGGAATGTGGTCCTTTTAGAGATTAGTAACCACAAAACCTCATTGCTGAAGATTATTGACCTCGTCCTACCATTGAATGATTGACAAACTAAATGATAATTAAAACATTTGATATCTAAATAAAATACTCTGTATAAAAGTCATAAACACATATAATGTGATCTTTTTAGAGATTAGTAGCCACAAAACCTCATTGCTGGAGATTATTGACCTTGTGCTACCATTGAGTGTTTGACAATTAAATGTTAACTAATAACATTTGATACCTAAATAAGATACTCTCTGTAAAAGTGATGAATACATGGAATGTAGTCTTTTCAGCTCGATTAGCAGCTGGACTATTCATTGGGAGTGGTATTGAAGAAGCGTCAAAAGTTGCAGGCAATCCCCACACCACGCCTTCCACATAATATATATTAGTACTTCAAAAATAAGCTAATTTGTTCAACAAGTTTATTGGTTGCCAAGGTCTGATAGGGTCTTGGAATTAATTGCAGGAATTTTACCATTGAAGTCATTATTATATGCATATTTTTACATTAATATTTACTCTATTCTTTAAAGGTAAATAAATACATAAAAACTTCTATACAGTTCTATTCAAATTTTGGTTGTACTGTAAAAACTTAATTTCTCTTATTTAATTTATGTTTAATAAGTAATGATCAAGTCTGTTATTTTTTTCTTTTCTTTTTGTAAGATAAGATTTATTGGGTTATGTAATATAATGCATAAATTTTTGATGGTTACAAGTTATTATATAAAGTTGATTTATATATTTATTTTTCTTAATTTAAAAAGTAGCAATAGATGGGTCTTGCTATACAATTATTAGGTATGGTTGTAGCTCCAATAATTATGACATCTATTATGGGGTTGACTTATTAATAAGTTATTTATTTTCTCATATATTTATATTTATATTTGTATGAATAAAATATGTAAACCATCCATTTTGACTAATAGTGTCATTTATGTTTTTTATAATGTTACTTGAAATAGATCATGTGAAGGAAATGGACTCCTATGTATAAATATAGGAGTATCATTCACAATAGATGTAACATGAAATGGATCATATGAAAGGAACACACTTAAAAGTGAAGTGGATATGTCTTAAATGTACCAATAACAAGTGGTTTACATGTCAACATCAATGAGGGTAGCATGAATATATGATAATTCATGATGTATAAATAAGGATATTTCAAGGGTGAGATATATAGGGTTTACATTTAGCTATGCAATAAACTTAAAAAGTCCTAATAGATATAGGTAAATGGTATAATATTTAATCATAATGTATATAAAATAATTTGTTGTAAATAAAATTTAAAAGTAGTGTAAAATGGAAACTTTAAAGCCAAGGGTGGGTAGGGTGCATGAAAGATGGGATATGTAGATTAGTCTACCTAACCCTAGAAGAATTCAATGTGTTAATGAAGAATAAGAAGAAAATGGGCATTAAATCTATGACTAAAATAAAAATCAAGAAAATGAAATATCTAAAAATTCTAATTTATTGAGATGAAAACCTTAGGAGAAGACTAAGTCGTGTAAGATCAAACTTGTTCATGAAAATGTAAAGGAACATATTTTTCACTTAAGTTTTACCTAGATCAATTAATTAATACAAACAATATACATTCAAATTAATTTATATAACGCGTTGTGTGTAGAGATAATGAACTATTAAAATATTATATGTTGATTACAAAATTAAATGCAAAGGAAAAAGCTAAGAAAACGAGATTTTTTATCGATCAATTATCTAGTTATTTTTTTATTAAGTAATATTCTATGCACACTCTACTGAAACATCATCTAATTATTCAATGATCAAGTATGCAATAACTAGTTTACACCTTATCCATATCCAAAAAGTGGTAAATATTTATTCTATTTTTACTACCCAAAATTTACTTTTAACTATTGAATTGGACAATGTTTAAGAATAATATTTTGTGTACGAGCAACTTAACAAGTCAATGTTGTTCTTGAAGTTATTAAAATAGGGACTTCTTTTTGTAAATTCTTGAAGTGACTCAAATGGGTCTTACATGGGACAATATTTATGCATGTCAAGCTCTCGAAAGCAACGTGTTGAAGCTTTGCAAAAGGTTGTGAGCATAAGCTTCCATTGAGGAAAAAAGGGAACTATCCAATGTGGAATTTATATAACATCATTTGGAATTAGAGATGGAATAGTTTGTGGTGTGAAGCGTTGGAAGTGGAGATGCGAGTGAGGGAGACTTTTAGATAGTGAAAACTAATCTCCATATAAAGCGTACCAATCTTCATCAAATATATATGTATATAGTCATTATACATGCATGCATGACAATCATAATCAATAAAAAAGTCAAAACTATCATTTACTTTAAAATAAATGTGATTCAATAAAAACATAAACATTATTATCTATGAACAAATTTTATTAATACATGCGTAAAAAAAATACACATCAAAAATATTTATTGATACATATACTAATAAAACACTTAAAACATATTCTAAATATTTCTCTAAATACACATATATTTAATAAACATTGAAATGCATTTGAAAAATAACCTTCATCCTATTAAACAATATATATAAAGTCCATTTTCAAATCAGTTGTTAATCCTCATAAGTCATAACTATAGAAAGTCTGAAAAAAATTGAAGCTGAGAATCATTTCCTCTTTCTACACCATATCTCAAGTATTGCCTCACGCCATCACAACAGAGAAAAAATATGTCTGGTCATGATGTAATCAGTAATGTTTTTGAAAGGGTGGTTGCCGTGTGTAAAGAATCAGAGTTTCCAATTTAACAGTGATGACAACCATGATGTTTCTTCCAATGATATTTGTTAACTAGAAAGTTTGAAATAGAAAATATCTCTAAATTGTGTGTTAATGCCAGTTTTTCCGTTCTCTAGAACCACTAAATTTATAGATTTGAATTGTGTATTATAAAATTTTATTAGTTCCGTCTTAGACTGGTCAGGTTTTATTAAATGGTCAAAATGAATCAATTGAAGAAAATATTTAAAATAAGTTGATTATTTTTTGTAATTTAGTTGATAGATTATGTATAGTATGAGATTTGAGTCTGAAACAAGTCTCATGCCTACAAACAACTATTGAGTCATTGAAAAACAAGTTTCAGGTGCCATTTAATGGTAAATCAACCGTTGTTTAATGGTAAATCAGTGGTAAAAGCTTTCAAAATATGGGAAGAAAGCCTCCAAATTCTCACTTATCATGTAGAAGCTAGACAAATATTTATTTTCCAATTGGATAGGAACATTCTATTTTCATTTGGAGCATTTTTTGTCAATTTCATGACAACTTTTCTTTTTCATTTGCATTGCTTTATTGCAAATATTTCAAAATTAGATAATATTTAATTTCTTTAAGGGAAAAATGTAGATTTGTCTAAGTTTATTTCATTCCATTATTTAACACTTATTATTAATTGTTTGACACATACTCTCTAACATTTTAACATATATAATTTTATATTTGTGTAATCGTTGAACCTCCTTTAGATACAAGTGCTAGTATATATATATTTTTAAATTTATTTCAAAATATAAATTTAACTACTTTTTCTTTATTCTATTGGATCATAGTGATGCATAGTAATATTAATATGAGGTAAGCTAGTTACTATTATGATATTTTTCTATTCATTTTGAGTAATATATCACTATTTGATACTACTCATTTAAATAACACTATTCCTAAATAGTTGTAAGATTAAATAATTGATATGTATGGTATGTTTAGTTAATTATACACTATTCATGGAATCTTTTTTCTATTTAATTTGACTATAGCATAGTAAAAAATGGAGTTATTTGATTTTCTTGATGTATTCATGGAATTGATATTTTTTTAGTTGTTAAGAACCAACCAATCACATAATAGAATTAAAATAATATTTTTCTATTCATTTTAACTAATGTATCACTATTTGATACTACTCATTTAAATAACACTTCCTAAATAGTTGTACTATTAAATAATTGATATGTATAGTATGCTTAGTCAATTATGCACTATTCATAGAATCTTTCAGACTATTTAATTTGACTATAACATAGTAAAAAGTGAAGTTATTTGATTTGCTTGACATATTCATGGAATTGATATTTTTTTTAGTTGTTAAAAATCAACCAATCACATAATATAATTAAAATAATATTTTTCTATTCATTTTGACTAGAATATCACTATTTGATACTACTCATTTAAATTACACTATTCATAAATATGTGTAATATTAAATAATTGATATGTATAGTATGTTTGGTCAATTATGCACTATTCATAGAATCTTTCTCCTATTTAATTTGACTAAATAGCATAGAAAAAATTGGAGTTATTTGATTTGCTTGATGTAGTCATGAAATCTATATTTTTTTAGTTGTTAAAAACCATCCAATCACATAATAGAATTAAAATAGGTTCAATACATTTGGTAACATTCAAAATTTTAAAATTTTAAAATTGTTTGAATAAAACAAAATACATTTAAATAAAATAGTTCAATTCAATATAAAAGACATGTGAAGATTAATCATTCTAAATATAATTGATAATTTTTTTATTAATTTTTTTTAATCTCAATATTTATAATCCGTGCAAGATGTAAATTGAAGAATGGTCAACATATTCCATGGCCAAAGTACAATTATACTTGACTATCAATTAGCTTAATTTAAGAATTTTGAAAAAAAGAAAATAAATTATATATGAACCATAGTTACGGGACTCGCTCGGACTCGCCAGAACTCGGCGAGTCCCGAGCCGAGCACCCCTAGCCAGGTCCTGGGAGCCCGGACCCAGGAGCGGCCGAGTCCTGGCCAAACTCGCTGGACTCACTGCTTCCTAGAGAGTCCCGAGCCCTGGACGCGGCCGACGACAGCAGCATAAAAAGTCATCAAAAAAACATAAAATTGACTTTTAAGTTTTTGTTGAAGACAAATAGAGGGCCATATATCATTTGGGAAGCTTCATACTAGCAATAAGGTGCATTGAGAGCTCATTACTAGTGATTGGGAGGAGTTTGCATTGCATTCCAAGCCAAATATAAGAGGTAAGTTTGATTTTTATTGGTTTTTTTTGTGTTTTTTTAACAAATAATTCATTGTAATTTGAAAAATCATTGTTTTTTTTAGTTTTCATTTTTTTTTTACAAACCCTACTTGCAACTTAAATAATTTTATAAACCCTACTTGTTATTGCAGCCACATTCATTTGCAAATCGAAACATATTACTATTTTCACAATGTCTCAAACCCCAGGTAGAAAAGACCTTGCTTGGAAACATGCTGAAATCTTTTTCGGAATGAAAAAAGGAGAAGCAAAATGTAAATACTGCAAAACAATATATCATGGAGGCATAAATAGATTAAAATACCATATTGCACGCATACCCATCCATGATGTAGTGGGCTGCCCTATAGCACCTCCTGAGGCTGTTCGTGAAGTGCAGGTGCAATAAGAAACTTTTGAATTGCAAAAAGAAATGAAAAAGAGACAGAAGCAGGAATTGGTGAGTTTGGGAGTTGGACAGGGACTTGGTGCTGTTGGAGATGCTTCTTCCATGCCTCCATACTGTCCTAGTGCTAGTGCTACTACTTCTGCATCAGCTATCCCTGTGCATACTCCTAGTGCTGGTGGCGCTAGTATTGCTAGTGGTAGTGGCAGTATTAGCATTGGCCCTAGAGTTCCTAAATCTAGGGTAGACTCATATTTTGTACCACACACTACTCCTGGTTCCCAACCATCGCTTGAGAGCATGGGTTGGAACAAGGACGCACATGATGCAACAAAAAAGACAATGGCAAACTTTTGGTACTATTGCACCATTCCCTTCCATGTAGCTAGGTAATTTTTTTTCGTTTAATTGTTTTAAAATTTATATTTAAATTTTATTATTTTAGAATCTAGATGTATCTCATTATCGAATTCAAATTTAGTGCAGTTAAAATCTTAAAACTTTTCATTTTACAATACTTATGTAAGTAACTTATTAATTTATTTATGACATGTTTTAGGTTACCTTTTTGGAAAAACATGGTTGATGCCATAACCATATGTGGGCCAGGGTTCAAAGCCCCTTCTGAAGATGAATTAAAGGGCCCACTTTTGACTCAAAAAGTGGCGGATGTGAAAGCACAATCAGAGGAGCAGCGCGTGCAGTGGAGGAGGATTGGTTGCACCATCATGACTGATGGTTGGACCGATAGGAGAAATAGGACGCTTCTTAATTTTCTAGTGTCCTCCGGAGGTAATTGTACTTCCCTCAATGCATTGAAATTTGAATTTGATTTAGTGATTAATAATTTAATATGGCTGATTTTTGTTTTTTAATTTATTGAATAATTGGTTTTGCTTATTCTTTCAGGTGACACCGTCTTCATTAAGTCCATTGATGCTTCTGCCCAATTCAAAAATGCCACATATCTGTGTGAGGCTATAAAGGAGGTGATAACTGATGTGGGGGAAGACAATGTAGTGCAAGTGGTGACAGATAATGCAGCAAATTGTGTTGTTGCTAGTAGATTATTGATGGAGAGGCACCCAACTATATTTTGGACTCCATGTGCCGCCCATTGCATTGACCTCATGATGGAGGATCTTGGCAAGCTCCCATGGATCAAAACATGTGTGGATGTAGCAAGAAACATTTGCAAATTTATATACAATCAAACATGGGTGCTTAATCTTATGAGGCAATACACAAGGTTGAGGGAGTTGTCTCGTCCTGACATCACTAGGTTTGCAACAAATTTTATCACGTTGCAATCCTTGATTCGGTCAAAGGCAGCTTTAAGGCGCATGTTTGTTGGTGAGGAGTGGTCTTCCTCTTCCTCATCCTTTTCTACAAGCACTGCAGGGATTGGTGTGGCTGATTGCATTTTTGATGAGCAAGGGTTTTGGACACCAGTGGAGGAGATTGTGAAGGTAAAATTTATTTCTTTATTATGTTTTAATTTTTAATCATATCTTTTATTTATTTATTTTCATTCACACTTATTTGTGAAACATGTTTGCACTTTGCATTTTATTGAGCCCTTGCTAGTTCTCCTACGAGTTGCAGATGGGGAGAAGCCTGCAATGGGCTACATATATAAGGGCATGGATAGGGCCAAAGAGGCCATTAGATCAGTATATGGTGGAGTTGAGGAGAAGTATCGTCCCATTTGGGAGATCATTGATAGGAGATGGAAAAACCAACTTCATAGGCCCATCCATGCAGCTACATGTTTCCTAAATCCAGCCTTCCAATTCCATCGTGATATCCGTGGAGATAGAGAAATTCTTAGTGGGCTCTAGTCGACGATAGAGCAGATGTTGCCCACTGTTACTACACAGATAGTGCAGGAGATAGATGCCTTCACTAAGGCACAAGGAGACTTCTTTGCACATCAAATGAGCAAAGACAGTAGGACAACATTACTACCAGGTAAAAATATATTTAAGGGCATAATTGTCATCTTTTTATATTGTATTTTATTATTAAATGTTGAACTTGAAACTTGAAATGAGATTGATTTTTTTTTTTTTTTCTCATCTTAGATAGATGGTGGGAGTTGTTTGGTTCTGATACACGGAACTTGCAAAATATTTCCATTCGTCTATTGAGCTAGCCATGTAGTTCATCTGGTTGTGAGCGCAATTGGAGTATGTTTGAGCACATACACTCCAAGAAGCGCAATAGATTGACAGTGGAGAGGATGAATGACTTGGTCTATGTTCATTACAACCTTCGGCTCAGATACAGGAAGCTTTTTGACCACAACAACACCCCGATCAATCTAGATGAGGTTGATCCATAGTCTGAGTGGACCACTAAGGCTACAAATGCAGTCTTTAGTGACGAGGACCTTGATTGGGTGGACCAGGCAAAGAGAGAGGCTGAGGTTGTAGCCATGGTTGAGGAGGAGGCTAGAGCATGAGGAGACATAGCTGTTGTTGGTGAGAGTAGCATGGAGAGTTAGACAGAGGTAGAGATTATGGCTGCAGCTGCAACATCATCTAGGACCCTTAGACGCCTTCGTAGGAAGGATGTTGGCTCCACTATGCCATAGAGTTATAGCTATTGTTTTGATATTTCATATTTGTATGGAACATTTGATTTTATGGATTTCATATTCCAAGACTTTTGTATACATTTGACTAGTTTTATAATTTATATATCTAAGTATGCTATTTCCTTCAGCAATGCAACTACAATTTGTGTACTTTATACTTATGTGATTGTTGTATACTTGTGTATGTGATCAAATTTTCTTTTATTTGTGTTGTATTCAATAAAGGGTGCTTGAAACAAGTTTTAAATCCTTAAAAATCTCTAAATTTCTAGGTTTTTTGCAACTTTTTTTCATTCTGTCGAGTCTGCGCCGAGTCCAAGTCCCGAGTCCCGAGTCGAGTCACCCTAGCCGAGTCTGAGCTGAGTCCGAGTCTCGTTACTATGATATGAACAATAGAGTATTCTTTTCAAATAGTTTTTTCCTATTATATAATTAAAAATGTATTACCACTTTCTAAATCTATAACTTTCCATTAAACACTAACGAGAATAAATGCCATAAATTATCTTCCTAAAAGGTAATAAATTGTACATATAACATAAATTAGTGTCAACTGTTCTATGTTCTTACTGGGCCTGTGTGCCCCTCGATCAATCAAGACTTGGTTATGTCTTTTGTGTTGCTATTTTTTGTTGGTTCGTAGTCTTTGTTGTTTTGGGTTGTTAGGTGTCAGTCCTACTCCAGGGTGCTGGTTAGTTTTACATCCCTTCTATTTTTCTATGTTTGTTTAGTTGGCTTGTAGGCCTTGTTTTGCTTTTTGGTTGGGTTTAGGAGCCCTTTCCCCTGCTTCTATTACCATATTTTTTTTAGTCTAAACTCTAATATCTAAGAGTTTTATTATTATTTGTTTATGTGTTAATGTGTACATTAGAACCATTGCCTTTATATGAAGACAATATCAAACATAACATATAAAAGTATTTCTTCCATACAACATAAAAAGGAAATAATGAGAATGAAATAGTTACAAAATAACTAAACAACTAGTAGTGTGGCAATAACTACATATAACCTAGTTGTCAAGGGTAGCTCTCGAATTGAAAGAACCAAGCTATTCAAAAAGAAAATAGTTAATCTTTCTTGTCATGGGAAAAATATTTATTTTGTGCTAATATTTTTCCAACTTAAAAGAGAAGGTTTTCTTCTTGTTCATATCTATTCAATAATAAAAATTCTCTTCCTCAAAGTCTTGTAAGTGACAAACCCTAAAATTAGCACAAATCCCTTCAATAGGGGAACATCCACTAACATTTTGGGAGAAAAAGAATGGACACTATTGATTGGGGTTCTAGGAGAGATGCCTTAATAAATGAGGAAGAATATGGAGAAGAAGGGGAATCAAAAGAGGAATGAAGGTTTGAATAGTTAGATAAATCCCTCTTAGAAAAGTTGTACGAAGAAATAAGTTGGTAGATTAGGTTTACCCCCATTTCAACAATGTAACCTACTTTAGGGGAAGCTTCCTTTTAAGTATATCACCAAATCAAGGGAAATCATTCACCATGTCTCCAATGGAATAACAAGCTCAAGATATTTGGAAATAATATCTTCATAGATAAAAATATGATTTCACATTCTATCACCAACCTTAAGACCTATTTGTAGTTGCTTGGAAGTGTGTAATTCCACAAGGATGCAAGCATATGGGAATTGTAAATGAAACTCAAATTTTTAGGAGGTGAAAATAATTTTCTAATGTATTTTCCAACAAAATCCAAGAAAGAAGAACCCTAGAATGCAATGGGAGATTTAGTAGATGCACCCAAACTATAATAGTTGAAAAGGATTCTATAAGAGGAGCAAAAATAGGAATTCACATGGTTTAATACATAAATGAGATTTGACCTAAGAATATAACCCTTTCAATTTAAGCAGTCGGTCCTTATCCTCTAAAGGACCACATCTGAAAAGGAAGAACCCTTTCACACAAGAAAATACAAAATTTATAGATATAATAGGGTTGCTAACTTTTTGTTACCCATTTATTTAGCTTCACCAAACTTGACTAATAGTAGTGAAATCTACATATCAGAGTATGATTTAGTTAGTTCTTTTTTGGTACTAAGAATTCATCCTCGAACTCCACAATTTTTGTATCATGTTGGTTGAACCTTATCCTATGTGGGAAAAGACCAATTTGGATAGAGGATCCCAGATTTAGGTCATTCTTCAAATAAGGATGAAACTCAACTAGTAATTGGTGCAACTATCCCATTAAAGGGACTAGAGAAATCCTTATATATAAATGTGCAACCCAAGTGAATGAAAATGCTTTGCTCTTCCATTTGTTGTAGAATTTAAAGGGTCCAATAGAATAAGTTGCTAGCCCAAGAAAAAACCTTAGAAATTCATGAAGACTTGCAAATCCTAAACTATCCATTTCTATTATTTTCTTTGATCTCAAATATCCACATCTCCCAAGTTACCACACATGATTTAGAGCTATTGGTAATCTATGAACCAACACAATAACTATCTTCTGATTTTTTGGGGCACATGAATCTTGCCTCAGATCATTGGATTTGATTGAAACTCTAGTGATTTGATTGAGTTTTTCTAAAGTAATTTTTTTATTATTATTACTTAAATAATGTCTCTAGATATAATGCAAAGGTGGTTTTATTTTCTCACAAGCATAAATTTAACTAGCATATTACATTGCTTAAAAATTAAAACCATTATACAATATGAGAGCATAGAAATTTCAAACTCTCTTACATTTGAAAAACACATATAAAAGTAACATTAAAGGCAAACATAAATGACACAACTAGTCAAAATTGATGGTTTGCACATTTTATGCACACAAATACAAATAATAATAATTAGAGAAATAGATAACTTGTTAATAACCCAACCTAATAATAAATGTCACAATTATTGAAGTTACAACCATCCTCAAGAATTGTATAAAAAGACCTATTAATTACTGCTTTCCAAACTAAGATAAATAAATATGTAAATCAACTTCCTACATTAATTCACAACCCTAAAAAAATATGCATTATATTATAAATTGCATCACCCAATTAATCTTTTTTTTTTTTAAACACAAAAATTAATCCTTAACTATTCAACAATAACTTAAATTATAAAGATTAAGATTGTATCCAAATTTTAAATCTTATATCTGCAAATCACTTCTTTCACCACTGCATGCAGGTAAGGCATATTGTCCATATCAGATTCTTCCACTCTTCTATTGCAACCTACGACCTCCTCCAATTCCACTTGGATTCTTTTTATTTTGTCTGGATTACGAATAAGTTCTACCATCGCCCATTGTAGTGTTGCACTAGTGGTGTCACTGCCAGCCACCAACAGATCTTGCCATATCAAAACAATAAGCTTAAAATAATGTAATATATTGTTATTATTTAATTATGTGAGATTTGAGTCTGAAATAAATCTTATATCTGCAAATCACTATTGAGTTGGAAAAAAAGTTTTAACTTTCTTTAATGGTAGATCATTTGCTATTTAATGATAAAAGCTTCCAAAATATCAGATTAAAGCATCTTAAATCTCACTTGTCACATAAAAGTCAGCTAAATCTTGATTTGACAATTGGATAGAAACATTCTATTTTCATTTGCAGTATTTTTTATCAATTTGATAGCAACTTTATTTTTTCATTTGCATTACTAAGATACAATATTTTCATTAAGAAAGACTCTTTGAAGTGAAAAATTCAGCACAGTAAAAAATTTCACTATGACAAAAATTTAACTGTACTAAAAACTAAAAATAATAATGAATCTTTTTTATATGAATATAAATTGACAGATTGGAAATGAATACCTCTCGATTCTTTGCTCTCAATCGAAAAAAGTTTCAAACCTACATAAAATCCTCCAACGAACAAAAAGTCCAACAAGAAGTAACACCAATTTAGACTTTATATAAAATAGTAGAAAACTTACAAAAATTATTGCTCTGATATATGTGAGACTGAGATCACGGCCTCTCATATCTAGCAACAAGTCTAGAAAATCCTTCTCTGTCTCTTTTTCATGGCTCATCTCTCTACTTCTCCTCGCCAGTCGATTGCTTATGGATAGATCTAAAAAATAACGAGCTTGTTTTAAATGGGTTGCTATCTTACAGTCGACGCCATGAAGATCCAGACACCCAAGCCAGGGGAAAAAATCAGCCAAATTGGCTTTGTCGACAAGCTTCACCCATGATTTAAGAGCTTTAATGAACTCCACAAAGTCGGGATTATTTGGGTCAAATAGCTTTGTACTGAATATCAGATTACCGATCATATTCAAACCCGTGTGGAACATTAAATCAGCAAAATTCACACTCTTTCCCTTCAGACTATTTTCCCGGAAAATCAATTGGATCATTTGGAAAATAGAATCTCTTCTAACATGTTGGGAACCTTGGAGCTTCTTGGGAGAGAAAAGCTCTGTAGTGCAAATACGTCTGAACTTTCGCCATTGGGATCCATTTTGATCCCATATTATTGAGGACTTGTCGTAAGAGAGTATCTTCAATGCATGAACGGTAGTCCGCCCAGCAAAGATGTTGTCATGGGTTTTGAGCACCTCCGTGAAGGAAATGGCAGAGATAATACAAACATACACAAGAAAAATTAACTTTAATATATTACTCATTCGACATAGAATAGCCATTAAAATACTTTGCTACTTCAGAGCAATCTCAAATTTAACTTCTATATCCAAAAATTACAAACATGCCAGTTAAATAAAAGTTTTCGGCCAACTCAAAAATAATACCATAATAATGGCAAATTCGTATGCCAACAAAAAAACTTTCAAACAAAGTTCAATCGATTTAAATATCCGTCCTTTAGACATAACTAAACGTCCTACATGTCCTATCAGTTCGCCAGCGCACACCATACAAAACAACGCTGCCAAGAAAGGTCAAACATAGTCAACCACCGTGCTACCACAATGATTTTCGAAGAGACCACGATGGCCACGGTAACCACGCAGACAGACAAGAAATGACCCACCATTGTACTGTGGCGGTTAAGAAATAGACCACGATGGTCGCGGTAACCATGCAGACACGATCAACGAATAGAGAACGAAGCACACCACGTTACCGTTGATGGTTAGCGAACAGACCGTGTAGATCAGTAACGACTTGAACGGACAGAGAGAAGAGTGATGACGGTCACCGCGGTACGGCACGCAGTTAGATTGTAGACTACGAGAGTGCGGTAATGGTTGCCAAGCGGTTAACTGCATTGTCGCAGGCAACATGCGGTTAGACCGCGATAGCGAGGTAAGTGATGAAGACTGCCACCGTGTAACCACCGACAGTGAGAGACATGATTGCGGTAAAGTGGTAGACGATGCCAAATCGTGAGTAGTAGAGTTTGAGGGCACGAGAGCGCGGTAGGGGTTGGATACGAATGCGGGAGTGGAGTGAAACTCCAACACTCCCCCTTGAATGAAACTCGCTCATTCATTGACGCCCAGTCTGGCTATTTGGCGCATGAACTCATCTCGGCCCAGTGGCTTGGTAGAAATGTCTGCCTGTTGCTCATCCGTCCTGCAATACTCCAGAATCATTTCGCCTTTTGTGATCAGCTCCCGAATGAAATGAAACCTTGTGTCTATATGCTTGCTTTGCTTGTGGAAGACCGGATTCTTGGAAAGGGCGATTGCAGAATTGTTGTCACAAAATATTTTTGTAGCTTCTGTCTGTTTATTTTGAATCTCCTTCAAAACTCGTCTCATCCATACTGCCTGGCAAGATGCACTTGTGGCTGCAACATACTCAGCTTCAGCTGAAGACAATGTAACGATTGGCTGTTTCTTTGAAGCCCATGCAACTACTCCATTGCCAAAGTGAAAAACATAGCCAGAGGTGCTTTTCCTGTCATCAACACTTCTAGCACAGTCACTGTCTGTAAAACCTATTAATTTGAAATCATCTGTTCTAGAATACTGAATGCCATAGTTCTTCGTTCCATTGATGTATCTTAGAATTCGCTTTCCAGCCATCCATTGTGATTCTTTTGGTGCTTCCATGAATCTGGAGATCAAACTGACTGCATACATGATGTCAAGACTTGTGGCTGTTAAGTACATTAAGCTTCCTACTAGCTGTTTATACAAAGTTGGATTAACACTCGAGCCTTTGTCTTCTTTGCTCAATTTCAGTCCAGTCACCATTGGAGTAGGTGCTGACTTACAATTTAACATATTAAATCTCTTTAAAACATCCTTTGCATATTTAGACTATGAAATAAAAATGCCATCTTTATTTTGTGTTACCTCAATGCCCAAAAAATACTTCATCAGACCCATGTCTGTCATCTCAAACTCTTTCATCATTGCTGCTTTGAACATTTCAATTGACAGATTTCCAGTTAAGATCAAATCATCAACATACAAACAAATAATCAAGATTTCACCATCATCATTCACTTTAGTATACAGTGTTGGTTCACTGTCACATCTAGTAAATCCATTATTTGTGAAATAATTGTCAATTCTACTATACCATACTCTTGGGGCTTGTTTCAAACCATACAGTGCCTTCTTCAGTTTATAGACTTTGTCCTCTTGTCCTGATATTTCATATCCTGGTGGCTGTTCAATGTAAACTTCCTCTTCTAGATAGCCATTGAGAAATGCTGACTTCACATCCATTTGATGAACTAACCAACTGTTTTGTGTTGTTAAGGCCAATAACATTCTGACAGTGTCAAGGCGTACAACAGGTGCAAAAGTTTCATTGTAATATATTCCAGGTTGTTGTGCATAACCTTTTACCACCAATCTTGCTTTGTGTTTCTGCACTTCTCCATTTGCATTGAATTTAGTATTATAAATCCATTTAACACCTATAACATCTTTGTCTTTTGGAAGACTCTGCAACTCCCATGTCTAATTGTTTTCTATTGAATCTATCTCATCATCCATTGCTGTTATCCACTTTTCTTCCTTGATTGCATCTTCATAATGAATCAGATCTTCAGCTTGTGAATAAAATGCAAAAAGTGTAAATTGCTGAGAATTGTTCTCACCTTCATTTTGATTATAAATATCACTCATTCTTTTGATTTTCTGTCTCCTCATGCTTGCTAAAGTTGGATTTGAAAGATCACTAGAGTCTGCAGAATGTGGACTTGAAGGTCCTGTGCTAGAAGTTCTTCCTGTGATTGGCATTTGCAGTCTTCTTGTTGCTGCTCTTGTATTACTTGCTGGTGTCTGTTGTTGACCACTTGCTTGAGGTTGAATAGGGACAATAGGTACATTAGTTGGATCTGTAATTTCATTCTCTTCTTGAGGGATATTGACTGTGACATTGACAGTGCTCTTTTTACTTCCATCCCATGCTGCATCTTCAATAAATCGAACATCCCTGTTGATTATAACTTTCTTGGTTGATGGATTAAATAGTTTATATGCCTTGGATTCTTCACTATATCCAACAAAAATGCATTTTCTCCTTTGTTATCAAGTTTTCTTCTCAATTGATAAGGAACATGTGCATATGAAACACAACCAAAAACTCTCATGTGAGACACACTGTGCTTTTTACCTATCCATGCTTCTTTAGGGATAATATTCATCACAATTTTTGTAGGGCATCTGTTCATGATATATGATGCACAAGATACAACTTCAGCCCAAAATTCATTTGTTAAATGTTTGGCTTTTAACATACTTCTAGCCATCTCCATTATGGTTTTGTTTTTTCTTTCAGCTACCCCATTCTGTTGAGGCGTGTATCTTGTTGTGAATTGTTTGTGTATTCCATGTTCTTTGCAGAAATTTAAGAACTCTTTTGATATGTATTCACCTCCTTTATCTATTCTTAGCACTTAAATGAAACAACCACTCTGTTTTTCAGCTAAAGACTTGAATTGACAAAAGAAATTAAACACTTCACTTTTCTGTTTCAGAAAATACACCCATGTCTTCCTTGAATAATCATCTATGAAAGTCAGAAAATAAAAACTACCACCTATTGAAAGTGTCTGCATTGGACCACACAAATCTGAATGAACTATTTCCAATGGGGTTTTTGCTCTTGTAGATTTCCTTGTTGGGAAAGATTCTCTATGTTGCTTTCCAAGTATGCAACCTTCACAAACTCTCTCGGGTTTTTCAATTAATGGAATTCCCTTTACCATGATCTTCCTATGGAGCAAATTCAAACCTCCAAAATTTAAATGACCGAATCTTAATTGCCAAAGCCAATTTTCATCCTTTACCTCTGCCTAAAAGACAAACTGAATAACAGTTGATACCTCTTGTGCTTGTGCAAAGTTTGTACTCAAAGCTAGCTGTATTCTCAAAGGAAACATTCTATTGTTTGTCATATGAATTTTTGCAATCAACTGGCCACTTGGGTATTTGTCTAAAATAGTGCATAACCCATTCTTGAAAGACACTCTATAACCCTTTTGAATTAACTGTCCTACACTCATCAAGTTATGTTTAAGACCAAGTGGGCACAAAATAAACATCAGAAATATATTTTTGCTCCCCCTGCTTGGTTAGAATATTCACATTCCCTTTTCCCTTAACTGACACTTTGTTGTCATTACCCAAGGTGACATCTGACTTAATATTCTCATCTAGACTTGTAGACAACTATAAATTCCCTGTCATGTGATTACTACGGCCTGAATCTAAAAACCAAACTTCTTTCTCACTAGCTTGAGCTACATTACAGGCTAAAAACATTGTGCTCTTATCAGGTCTATGATCTTGATTTTCTCTAGAAAAGTTTGCATTTTGCTTACTCATTTCATACTGTTTCTTTCTACACTCATTCATGTAATGGCCAAACTTTCTACAATAATGGCATTGAACTTGAGATTTATCATACCTTTGTCCTTGAGGAAAATTTTGAGATGGGTTTTGGTTGTTGCCTCTTCCACTTGAACTTGATTGGTTATTTCTTCCACCTCTATTGAAGCCTCTTCCTCTTGATCAAAAATTCATTCTACCTCTGCCTCTTCCTTGGTTAATTGAAGCTTGTGACTTGAATGCATGCTCTAATGACATATTTGTTGTTCTGCTGAGTCTGTGCTCATGAGAAATTAGTGAAGCATATAGCTCATCAACTGAATACTATGTGAGATCCTTTGTCTCTTCTATTGTGACTACAATTGACTCAAATCTTGTGGGTAAACTTCTTAAAATATTTTCTATAACTTTGAAATCCTCTAGTGTTTGTCCATGTGTTCTCATTTGGTTTACCAGTCCCATTATTTGAGTAAAATATGAATCTACAGACTCATTTTCTTTCATAAAAAGAGTCTCAAACTCTCTTCTCAGTATTTGCAACTTTGCAGTTTTTACTTTGTCCATTCCTTGATATGCTATTTGTAAAATGTCCCATGCTTGCTTGGACTTGGTAGTGGCTGAAATTATGGGAAAAATACTTTCATGTACACCTTGTAGAATGAAGAAGTGTGCTTTTGAATCCTTCTTCTTCTTATCCTTCAACAAATCTTTCTCTGCTTGTGTCAAGGCATTATATGCTGTTGCATCTGTCGATTTTGAAAACCCATTCTCTACATACTCCCATAAATCTTGTCAACAGAATAATGCTCTCATTGTTATTGACCAATAGTCATAATTCTTTCCATTCAACTGTGGAATTTAGGGATTACTCAAGCTTGTGCTTGCTGCCATGATTTACAAACTCTTCTACAAAATAACCTTTGGCTCTGATACCATGTGAAGGAAATGGTAGAGATAATACAAACATACACAGGAAAAATTAACTTTAATATATTACTCATTCAACACAGAACAACCATTAAAATACTTTGCTACTTCAGAGCAATCTCAAATTAAACTTCTATATCCAAAAATTACAAATATGCCAGTTAAATAAAAGTTTTTGGCCAACTCAAAAATAATACCATAATAATTGAAAATTTGTATGCCAGCAAAAAAACTTTCAAACAAATTCCAATCGATTTAAATATTCGTCCTTTAGACATAACTAAACGTCATACATGTCCTATCAGTCCACCAGCACACACCATACAAAACAACGCTACCAAGAAAGGTCAAACATAGTCAACCACCGCGCTACCACAGCGGTTTTCAAAGAGATTGCGGTGGCCGCGGTAACCATGCAGGCAGAAAAGAAACGACCCACCGTTGTACCGTGGCGGTTAAGAAATAGACTGCGGTGGTCGCGGTAACCACATAGACACGGTCAACGAATAGAGAATGAAGCACACCGTGTTACCGCCGATAGTTAGCGAACAGACCGCGGTAGAGCGGTAACGACTTGAACAGACAGAGAGAAGAGCGATGACGGTCACCGCGGTACCGCACGCAGTTAGACTGTAGACCGCGAGAGTGTGGTAACGGTTGCCAAGCGGTTAACCGCATTGCCACAGGCAACATGCAGTTAGACCACGGTAGCAAGGTAAGCGATGAAGACTACCACCATGTAACTGCCGACAGTGAGAGACATGATCGCAATAAAGCGGTAGACGACGCCAAACCGTGAGTAGTAGAGTTTGAGGGCGCGGGAGCACGACAGGGGCTGGATACGTATGCGGGAGTGGAGTGATACTCCAACACCTTCGCCATGGCAACAGAGGAAACCACCACTGTTGTTTTCATGCGAAGAAGGACAGTGATCAAGGGACCATATTGCTCAGAAAGGGCAAACAATGCTTCGTTGGGTTTTCTACCCAGTACAAAGAGGTTTCCCACAACAGGCCAAGCAGGTGGCCGAGGTGGAAGAGGAATCCTCTTCATCTTTCTTTTCCATAGTAATATTGCGAGTAAGATCAAAATACTGCTAACAAGCATAGAACAACAATACAACAGTTGGTTGTCCATGAGAATCCAGGACAAAGTTCCAGCAATGAGATGTCACTCTCACTCATTATATCTTTCTTGCACCTTCCATCTGTTTATCCGTGAGAATACAAGACAAAGTCCCTACAAGGAGGTATCACTCCAACCACTCAAATTATTATATTTTTCCGATACCTTCCATTCTTATCCACTAGAACAAAGGACAAAGTTCCAGCAGTAAAATAGATTAAAATGATTGAACTAACTAGATTGGTATTTTTCAACATATCAACCACTATTTGGAGTTTTTTTGTTGGTTTCAATTTGATCTAATAAGTTTTCTTGTGTCTCACAGGAACGACAAGAATAAATGAAGGAATTTGAAAAGGGTTGGGTTTTTCTTGATTTTTAGTAAGAATTCTTTTTTTCATATGGTTTGGTGAATTAGTGTTTAGGGTTTTAAGAGATTTTCAATTCTTGAAATTTAAAAAAAAATTGAGATAAAACAAATGAAAATAATTTTCATTTCATTTAAATTACTAAAAACATACAGATCTTACATCCTCAACCTCGTGAACGTCGTGGCATCATTGTTTTCAGTTAAATCCACTCAAATATTTTACAAACATGCTCATGCTATTCCACTATCATATTTGAGCATTAGAGAGAAGTGAGGTCAAGCTGAAATGAGCTCGGTCTCTCTTTTTGTTTTAAATAGATTGTAACACACTTGTGTTATAATGTGCTTGCATTTCATCTTTCATGAACCAAAAAGTGGGTTTGACCATTTTTGGTTCCCCATCTTTGTGCACACATTCATATATCAACAAGAGCCAACATAGATGTAAGATATAAAATTTAGGTTGTAATACAACCTGTAGTTTGCTTCATATTTAATTTTTAAAAAAGAAGATGTTTGCTTTATATGTTGTTGAGTGTCATTAGGAAGATAGACAAGAAGTGATTTTATTACATGTTGTCAATATTTAAGTTTAATTTTTGACTCCTAAACCTCATACAACCTTCAATATAACATGTTGTCATACTATATCATTCAGCTGTCCTGTGTTTGGTCTATCCTCTCCTAGTTCATTCCTGTTTTGAACTAGCTCTTTTTTAGCCCTTTGGGCTCTCTGTATAAAGGGTCCAACACTCTATAAATGCTGCTTATCTTTCCAAAAACATGTTGTCATACTATCATCTTATTCTAGAACCAGACACAAGTCGCATATGACTTCACCTTAATGAACCACAGGAAGAGATCTAGCTTGCTTCTCTCCACATAACGTATGGAATGATCAAATAGTTCACAAAACATAAAAGATTAGTTTCCTTATTACTTCCTAACAAATATGTAGAGAACATTGTTTATCATGCCTTCTCTTACATTAGGAGTTGTGAGAATTTCTATAGGCAAAAATATAATCTAATAGAAAAGCAAAATAAATTATTTTACTAAAATTTAAAGTAAAAATATGCAAATTAACAACTTAAAGTTACCCTAAATTTTCCTTCAAGCTAAAATAATTATTTTTTATATTAAAATAGGAGAAAGGCCCCTAGTCCCATAAATCAACAAAAACAACAAGCAAAAAATAGAGACCAACACACCTCAACCAACAAAACCAGCCAAAAAAGAAGCACATAGGCCTCACAAGACAAAAATTGTTATATTGGAAGGAACTAATGATTAAATGTGTCACTTCTAAATAAAAGTAAAATCTCCATTTCTACAATCAAGCACATATAAAGGTAAAAAAGAGTAATTGATTCAAATGCATACATGAATATTAAATAAATAAAATAGTCAATGGACCCTTGATTTGTGCTGAAATTTGGCTGAAGAGCTCTGTGTTCGCAATTCGCCTGAGCCTACGCCAGTAAGGACCACATTCAACAAGCACCATGGCGGACTTTTCCTGGTCATGCGCCCTGGCATACGCCATGACCGACCGCCCTGCAAAGACGTGATCATGAGTTTTCAGAACCTCCTTCACCATGGCAGAAGAAGACACCACCACTTTTGTCTTCATACCAAGGCGCAGTGTCACCAGAGGACCGTATTGCTTGGAAAGGGAGAACATAACTTCGTTGGTAATTTTTCCCATTTGAAGCAGGTTTCCCACAATGGGCCAAGCAGGAGGTCCAGGAGGAAGAGAAATGCTTAAATCTTTCTTCTTTCTCCATAGCATTAAGTAGACAAGGATGCCACTAGTTAAGAGCACAGAAAACAGAGTGAGCAGCTGGCTGTCCATTGATGATGATGATGAGGATCTGTATACGACCAACGTGGAGGGTTTTGAATGGTTTTTAAGGGCTTCTGAGATGAGAATTCATGGAGTCTCCGCTGTGTAATCTAATCCCTAGATAAATTATATGTGAATAAATGTGTTAAGTACACAATCAAAATTTTAAAAACGTGGGTGGTATGTGGTTACATCCTAAAGTTAGATTAGTTAGTCAGATAAAAAAAACATGTGGCAAAGTCACATAATGAAAGACTACAATCCTACAAGGAAAACATTAGTCAAATTATTAGAATAATATAAAAACTAAAAACATTAAGGTGCAAGGACAACGCCAATATTAGGAGGGCCCTAACCATGAAGATTATCCCATCCACCAAGAATGCCTATCCCACCATCCAAAAGTTTTCACCCAACGTTAGCTGACATTTCTTCTTCCTCAAGAACCTCTTGCAATTGATTCTATGTAGATGTCTATGGAGAGATAGCAAGCTAAACTTGATGGAATTTTTCCTAATTAGGAGCCCAACCATGCTATTGGGAGGATGTGGAGTAGTGGTGTGAAGGTCAAATTGTCATTATCGTTGGCCAAAAAGCTGATGACAAGGAGGGTTGCAACCATAATGTTTTTTTTAGGAAAAAGTGGAAGCATATTGGTGGCTCTTTATTGCCTTTCCTAACAATGATGTGAAGAATTTGAGTGATTTTATTTCTTATCTCAATGGGGCAATACAATATAAGATGGTGTAGGTTACACCTTAACCACAATGCATGGGGAATTCCTATAGTGGTCTACCAAATTTTGGAGATGTCGAAGCTTTAATTCAACCTTGGTGGCTTGAAATTAGATTTGCATGAGCACATTAGAAATAACTAGTGTATTTGGAGTGAAGGAAAATTAGTATCCATAGTAGAATTAGCAAGAAGAAAAGAATGTCTATCTTTCCAAATATTAAAAAAAAATCTAATCTAAAAGTATGCAACAACTAGTTAAACTCAACAAGGAATTTGGGTTTGGTCCCTCTGCTTCTGAGGTTGGTTTGTCCTCTTGACGTGCAGTGATCTGTTGTTCATGTCCTGTTTCTATTGCCTAGTTCATGTCTTGTTTTGAACTAGTTTGTTTTTTGGGCTCTTTGTGTAAAGGGTACGACACCCTATAAATGCTGCTTACTTTTTCAAAAACAAGGAATTTGGCCCGTTCCTATTACACCCCACCCTAGATTCTTAAAATTACTTTTCACTTTATGATAATTACTATGATGATTCATGAGATTATGAAACCTTGAAAATATATACTATGATAGATTGTGCAATGTTATGCTACTGCATTCAAATGAAATGATGACGATTATTTGATGTCATGAATATGTTTAAATACAATGATATGATTCTATTTATTTAAAGAAAATGATTAATGAAATTGCAATGATATGATCACAAGGTAATGGCTTCTAGGCTAACTACTTGTTTGTTTTCTTGAGTGAAATTGCAGGAGAAATCCTAACACCTCTAGAGAGAAAGAGGGGGAGTATCACCTGGGAGAAGGGTGATGTTATGAATCTTCGGGAAATCTCATTTGAGCTCAACTTTGGTCAGGTAGTGATTCCGTAAACCTAAGGTGTCTAGGGTGTCGTTAGTATTCTTGGATGTAAGTCAACCCAAGTCAATTGAGCCCTACTGAACCTTTGTGTTCAGTATGATTCCTTTTAGGGTTATTAACTCTCTTGTTATTATATAAAAATAAATGAATATATGAATGTAGGTATACGTGAGTTAAGGTAAGCATATGTACTCATATATGTATAGATGTGTGCATGGACGCATATGTGTGTACAAAGACATAGACACCATTAGCACAAACATATATGTTCAAGTACATGTATGGATACATAAGTGCATGCATACGTTATTGCGATGAAAATGACTCACGTATAAGTTGTTGATGGTTAAAATGACACAAAAAACATTAAAACATAATATTTCTACTCTATTTCTCCTGAAAAAGAAAGACTACATGTAGTGGCCTAACTCCTAAGGTCCTGGTAGTTGGTTCTCAACTGTCTGATGTCACTCAATTGGTTCATGCAACTGTAATATTCAAGGGGCCTGTGCTGGTAACAAAGGATTCAAGCTATGACTCTCTTTGTCAAAATAGTTCCTGTAAATCAATGGGTTTAAAATAAAAGAAAAAAGATAGATCTAGGGGGTAAATCAGTAAGTATGAATTAAATTTATCTAATATCCAGACATATACTTTTAACAATGAATGTTTTCTTAATCGATCACAAAAACCATAGCATGACACAACCCACAGTATAACTGTACCATCGTATACATCTTAGGTGCTTAATTCAATTCCTCTATTCGCCTATCACAAGTATTTCCAATATTTCAAAACCACACACATTCATTCATCATTAAAACTATAGATCAACAAACTTTAATAACCTTAATTCAATGACAATTTAACAAGATAATCTTTAAACCTAGTTTCTTCTAATGACTTTCATCACATAAGAAACTATCATGCTTCAGCACAATCACTGGCATTCAAGTGGATTATAAATCATTAACCTTATCAAACAACACAATTCAATGCAAACTCCATATTTCGTAAACCTGCAATTTCTATTAGCTGTAAACAAGATCTGGTACAATGTATCTCTGCAAAATGCTCTATGAAAATTCTATCTCCTAGCACTAGGTAAGCCAATCCCATTCTCAATTAGCCGACCCTTACAATATAATACCCATCTGGTATTTATAGAATACAAAAGAAGTTCGAACTTAACTTCTATCTTAGGCTATCCACCTTTTTAGGAACAATCAACTGTCTTGGAAACTCAGATCAATTTTGATCTTGATTTCTTACATTATACATTCAGTTTGATCTAACAATAGAAGATAGAACTAGAGGAAAAGAAGATAGAACTAGAAGAAAAGAAGATCACGCGTCCTTGAGACTATCAGTGTTGCATGCATGCAACAAGATCATCATGCATCATGCAAGGAAGAAGAATATCATGCATCATGCAAGATTTTATGCATGTGAAGCTGGATCCGCTATGAACTCATCATAACTAGTGAAGACTTGTTGTAGCATATCCATATCTGGCCCATCAATCCTGTCATCTTCAAATTTGATACGATCCAACTCAACTGCAGCAAATTCTTTCATGCTTTTTACCTTGACCAACTCTCTTCCTGCAGCTTTTATTTCTTCCTTGACTTCTACAAGTCAATCTATCACTAAGTCTTCTCCATCATCCTGCATGAGTCCTTGGAATCTTTCATTCCATTTCTCTCTAACCTGACTTAACAACATGCCATCCTTAGTCATTACATTCACATCCACTATTATAGCCATAACCGCTTCCAACTCTTCCAACTGCTCAGTTAAATTATTAACTGCTCCCTGAATTTCATCCTTATGCTTGCTCAAAAATCCAGTCCTAAACTTAAGGATACGAGAAGTCTTTTCTACAAAATCTTTATTATCATCTTCAAGTATAGATTCTTCTAGAAGAGTAGTTAGAGGCAATGTATTTATCTTCTCTAACTTTTCACTATACTCTTTGTACTCTTCTTCTAACTTTTCGGATGCCTCAATATATTGATGCATCTCTTTTATTACTCCTTCCGCCTCCTTATAGGTTTCAAATCCCTTTTCCAAAACCTCACCTACCTCCTGGTTCACTTTATCTACCCATTTGTCAACCATCTCCACCTTACCTCTAACCTGCACCAAATCATCAACCTCCTTTTTGCTTAGCAAAATAGGAGTCTCAATTGCTGCAACCTTTTGTGACCTTGGAGAGGAGACACTCTTCAAAAATGAATTTAACTGATCTAACTGAGCCTTAAGCTCATCTTTCTTTTGTTTGTCCTTGATCATCCTTGATTTTGTTGTTGAAGCCACCACATCAATCAGATTCATTTGTTGATTTCTAGTGGGTCTTCCCAAGTTAACCGTACTCAATTGATAGTCTGTGAGCCACATATCCCCTACCTCCTTTTCAATCATAGGCAAGGCACATTCAGCAACTATCTCCCCTTTATCTGTGAGTCTGGTAGAATGCAAAACTTTAGCCCTCTTCTTAGGCTTTTCCTGTCCAATCTCCTTCATCATGTCCTCCCAATTAAGAGGTTGAGGAGGTGTTCTAGCTCTCTTCTGCAAATCTAACTTTAACCATGTAGGAGCACTAGGAGTCATCATCATGGAAGAAGAAACAACAACTGTAGAGGATGGCTGAATATCTATCTCAGGTTGGGAATCAACCTTTGCCTTTTCTTGTTGCTCCTGCAGCACATGCATCTGCACCAATTTCTCAGCCTCTTCTCTATCTCTTTGTTCCTGCATTTTCCTGTCTTCTTCTTCTTTTCTCAATCTTTCCTCTTCCATCTAATCCTTCTCCTTTTCTTTCTCTAAGGCCTCTCTTTCCAACCGTTCTGCCTCTAAAGCTTTAAGCTTTGCAGCTCCGACCTCTTCTTCTTTTTGCTTCCTTTCAGTTTCTTCCTTTTCTATCCTTTCTACTTCCAAGGCTATGAGTTTCTCTGCCTTTTCCCTTTCTTTCTCAGCTTGCTGTTTCTTTACTAGCTCTTCAACCTCTTTTTCTTTCCTTAGAGCTTAAGCCTCTTGTTCTTTCTGTCGAGTCTCCTCTGCAAGCTTCAATCTAGCAACAAGGGCTTCCTTTTCCCTTCGGTTTCTTGCTTTCTCCTCCTCGAGATCATGGATCTTCTGTATCAGTTCTAGCTTGTCATTTTCAGCTTTGACCTTGATCTCATGCTCTCATTGCCTCATTTGCTCCTCCATTGTATCAGCTGCTGTCCTTGTTTCAATTTCTTGTACCTTTGATTGCTGCTGTTGAAGTAGAGCATCAACTTGTAACTTTACTTCCATTTCCTTTTGTTTCTCCGCAGCAGCCCTTGCATCAGATTCTCTGGTAGCATCTTCAAATTGTTTCCATTGCTCCTCCTATGTAAGAATCTGTTCAATAGTAGGATCTAGAGGCAGGTTTTCTTGCAAGTCCTTCTCTGACAGAGTTTCATCTGAGTCTGTCTCAATTTCTACCAACTCTTCCTCCACTTCTTTTCCTTTAGTAGCTTCAGCCATGGCATAAAGCACTCCTTGAACTTCTTTACTTTTCTTTCTTGTGAGTGGGGCTTGTGCAGATGACTCACCCAATGCGGGCATAGGAACAGTAGATTCAATTGGAACATCTCCCTCGGGTGTCTCTTCTTCTTCATCAACTACGTCCAACTCTGTTTCTTCAACATCAGGAGGAAAGAATTCCAATGGTTCCTTGGAAGGCACCTTTCTTTTAATCCTCTTATACCCTTTACCTTTCTTGAGGATTGGTCCCTGAGGAGCTTGAGTCCTCATCATCAACCATTGCACACTTCTATCCAAGACTGTTCTTCCCAGTTTCTTAATGTCAATCGTTTCTTCTTCATTCCAGTCTATTGGATCTAAGTTTTTTGTGCCAATATTCAAAGCTTCATATGAGGGATCTAATAGCACTCCATCATCCACCAAAGTGTCAGGAATATTATCTTTAATACCCAGCTCTACCATAAGTGAGACTGGTAATCTCTCATAATTCTTCCTCCTTAAGTCAAATTCATCCTGCCTATCACACCAAAAATCCTCTAACAAATTAAAATGTCTAGTAAATACTGAAGGTAATAAAGTATACATCTTCTTCTTTGGATCAAAATACTTACGAGCTGTATACAATCCCAATTTCAATTGTATCAACTCATTACAAACCACCTTAGCTGCCTTCAAGTGTTGACAGCCATATTCCCCCAGTGTCATAGGAAACTTATGGCATCCTGTCTTGTGCTTCATCCCAAATCTAGCATTAACTCCAATGGCCTGATATACAAATTCCATAAGCACTATTCTATTGCTGCAACATCTTGGAAGTAAATGGGGATGACCTTCAAACCCAAACAACCTGAAGTATGTAAATTTGGGGTACTGGATGTACCAACTTCCCCATTCAGAAATGAAAGCCATAGCTTCCCGACTTAACCTGTATCCAACATCTCCACTCAACTGGTTGATAACCACATATAAAAATGCATCATTGATTCTTCTGAAGTGAGTCTCAGCAACCTGAAGAGATAATTGATCATAGTGTTCCCATACCTTCTTTTGTCCATCCAAGACTCCCATTATACCTACCCTGTTCAATCCTGGGAAAATCCCCAATCTTGCTGCAGCATAGACCACATATGAAGTCATGAAGAAAGATTTGGTCTGTCTGACCCTTGTGAGCTGATCATGTATGGCATCAAAAACAATCATGGACCAATCAAATTGATAATCACCCTGAAAGATTACTTGAATAAAATGAAACATCCATTCCTTGAAATGGAAGGCATCCCTCTTCCCAAACACTCTAGATAGCATCAATATCAAATCATATATCTCCTTCTTGAAGTCTGCCCTCTTTGGCTGGTCTGCCAGTTTGCTCAAAGACTTCTTCTCAGTACTCAACCATCTTTTGTTTAAATGAGACTTATTGGAGTCTTTATGCTTACTGTATTTCTCCAATGCCTTAGCCTCAGTCAACTACACTAAATTCTTGGGATCAGGAACATTGAATATGCTTTGGAACATCTGCGGAGTAAGATCTATAATCACATTATTCTGTGAATCCATGCATAATCTTGTAGCTGGATTATAAGTACTGGCCACTGTATATATCAACTCCGGACACTGAACTGACAAAGGAAACACAGTGATATGTGCAAGACCGGAGTCAACAATCCTTTGAGTTCTCCCTGTTAAGTTTGTTCTTTCTGCAAAGGTTTCTTCATGTAATTCTTCGAAGCTATACTGGCCTAGATTAGTATCTGTGATATCTGACCAGTTTGATTCCACCTTGCTCGCTTTCACCACCAGATTCCTATGATCATACCTTAATGTGTAAGGTAGCTGTTCTGGTTTCACCTTTTTGATTTTCGGTGCAAGCTTTGACGTTCCAGCCGGTTGATTCCTTCGAGCAGCCTCTCCTGACGTTCCTGACATCTCTCAAATCTCCTACAAGCAAACCTCTAATTAGACCTTTAAATAAATCATTATAAAACATTTTTTAAAAACATACCTGTTACATATACATCGGAGTCGGAGTCGGACAAAAACACAAAATAATCACTTTAACAAGACTGGCGGACTCGGAACCAAAACCAATATAGGAACTTCAGCTAGTAACAAACGGGCTCGGAGTCGGAAGTGGGGAAGTTATCGGAATCGAGATCGGAATGAAAAAGGGATTTGGTTTTCTTCGAATTCTCTTTTTTTCATATTCTATTTCCATTCCGCCTCCGCCTCCGATTTGGTTATCGTTACTTCGACAAAAGACTTCCCACTATATCCGGGGCCGGACACGGGATGAAAACGGAACTGATAACCTTTACAAACAAAATTCTTAAGTTCAAGATCAATTCCGATCCCACTTCCGCTTATTATCACATACTTCAAGAAAAAACCTTCTTTTGAACTCGGAATTGAAAACAAGATAGAAATGGAATTGATAACTTTGGTAAAAACAAACTCTTATGCCAATACCCATTCCAATCCCGCCTCCGCCTATGCTAATCATGACATCATCAAATTTATTCATTTTCATCATAACTTCATGATTAAACCTAGGTCACCAAAAAATAGCAAAGGAGCCTAAAAACTCTACCCTCATATGACCATGGGGAACAGTTGTATTTTAGAGCCATTTATTTAAATTTTATTTAAAGTATTTGCAGAGACCAATGAAACCCTAATCTAACAAACTTAATAAAACTAGGGCACGGGTTTTAAAACCCTGCCATTCTACCAAACGACGAAACCCTAAATTAAACAATAAATCTAATCTACCTCAACTCACTGTAAAATCTCCAATCTACCTCACTGTAAATTCTTAATCTAACTCACGCCATAAGAAATCTTTAATCTAATCTAAATCTACTATAAATCGAAAACGACACGACGCGATCACGATTAAGACGTGAAAGCGACAATGCCCAAAAATAGAAAGAAATGACACGATAAAACAAAACAACAAAGATTAAAGCAAAACAAAACAAACCAAAACAAGACCCTGCTCGTCCAATCACATCGATGATCATAAAATTGCTTAAAAACACAATGATTGAACACGCGAATAGATGCAAAGCAAAACACAACAAGGAAACAAACAACGAACAACAAAGATAAAAGACCTACCTCAAACGCAAACAAAGCCATGCTAACTTTCTGAATCAATTCGCACACAATATCCCTTCTCTACCTCGATCAATTTGCTCAAACGAACTCTGCTATTGCTCTTCGCGCTCTCAGACTTGTAATAATAACAATAATGATCGGCTTTAACCCTTAATAAAGAAAAATATGTGAATTCCTACCTACATCAGCACCCACCATAAATGCATTAAAACACAGTAAAGGCGGAGTCGGAACTGTAAGAGAATAAACACTAGTCTGCAGTGTAACTTCATTCAAAAAGTCAACGACGAAAATTGGCGGGATCGGAACCAAAATGGAAACAGGATCTTAAAATCATAAAATTTCCAAACCTTATCCCCATTCTGACTCCGCGTCCGACAACTAAAATCAAAACAAAAACAAAAACAAAAAGTTAAGTAAAAGACCAACCTAATAAAGCAAAACACAAAAACCGAGAAAAACAAACATTAAAAAGGGAGCGGAGGCGGGATCGGAATTGAATTTGATTTTGCAAATTTTGTTAAGAACCATCCCGCTTCCCACTCCTGCTCCGCTTCTTCCAAAGAGCAAAAAACAAAGGCAAAGAAAAGACTGTCGGGATAGAACCAAAATACACCTCAAAAGATCTTTCAAAACCCGATTCATCTCCGGTTCCGACTCCGACAGAGAAATCAAAGAAAAACAAAGTATTGGCAAAACTAGACTCCAAACTTTGTTCCAAAAACAACTAAGTACAAAAACACAAAAAGGGGGACCCATTTTGACCAAGGTAAAAGATGGGGTGGTTATGCAAGGCATAACATAAGTATGTTCATATATGCATGATGTATGATCTTTAATCATTTATTCTTGTGATATTGCATAAGGATGTTGATCATGATGGTCATCGTTGAGTTTGTATTGTGGGGTGAATATGCCAAAGTGACGACGTAATGATCAACACCATCAATCTCACATGACTATGTTATTAACCCTAAATTACTGAATGATTTATCATTTATATGTATTTGTATTTTGTGATAATTTTAAAATGGCTAAACTAGCCATTGAGTCTAATATTTTGACTTGACCTATTTTATGAAGGAGGAATAAGTTCTTTTTAATTTATTTCAAATGATTTTGAAATGGTTAAGGCCACGAGTATTCCATCAAATGTGGCACAAGCTCAAGCATTGAGAAATCACGTAATTTTATGTGATAACCGTTTCTTGCCCTTAACCTATCGTGTTAATCCTAAGAGAATAGGAAGAGAATCGGGTGGAAAAACCGTTCTGGATAACTAGTTGTAAAATAAAAGGGGTTTCAAATACGTGGGAGGAAACGAGAGAAAGGACACAGAGAGTATTGACAAAAGGGTGACATATCTAAAGGAAGGTTTTATCCAGCGCTTGGAGCTATTATTCCAGTGCTCTAAAATTGGTTCACAAAGGGTGGAGGTGGGGGAAGCCTTGATAAAAGATAGAGCTTGTCCTTTAGGTGAAAACTTTCACTATGTTTATGCTTTAGAGATCGAGCGTTATCTTATGCTAGAGGAGAGAGTAGAATCTAGGGGTAAAAGGAGAATTAGTGGCACTCTAATTCAGGGAAGATAAAAACTGATTTGAAATTCTATGCTTAGGAATGCCAAGTCGGGGCATAGGAAAAAGAAGAAAAGGAGAATCACATTCTTTAGGGATAGGGAAACCATTCTCAAGCTCACGTAGTAGTGGGTGAAAGGTGTGGCCACAAAATAGTGAGTTTCTATTAAATAAAAATTAAGCATGAAACTTAGGGGAGGTGAGAGTTGTTGGGGGTTTATGCTCATAGAATGGTTCGTTGATACAAAATGAAAGAGTCTTTTTGCCATCTTCCTCAACACTAGTGCAAATAGACATCAATCAAAGCGCATATGAAAGGAATTGTGTGCATAGCAACGCCAAAAGACATGCATGAAGAATGGGAAGCATAGACAACATGTGAATGAATGATATGTATTACCCCAAAGAGATGTCATCTCATGGAATGCAAGGATTGATGGGTATGCATAAAGTGAATAAAAGGTTTTGAGACTTTAGAAAACCAATACAATTGCAAAAATATTGTCAAACTCATGACATTGAGAGCTTTTCCTCTTCCATGGGGTGACAATACCTCTATAGACAAATGGGAAGTGGTGTGTTGGTAAAAGAGTGTAGATTAGCATCACTTATACAGGTATGTTTTTCCCTATCCTTAACGTATTTTACCTTGCAAGAAAAGAGTTTATTATGGGTGTTTCAGATAAAAAGGTTATGTTATAGTCTGAAATAGAAACACTGTATTGGAGTTATATTAACAAATTTGATTACAAGAAAGAAAGGATGAATCTATGTAATCTTTTATTTATCTTTTTGATTATGTATCCTTAAAGGAATAAAGGTACAAATGCTAGAGAATAGCAAGACCAAATCAACATTCCCTTAAAAGAGTCATAAGAGGTTAAAAGGTATATTATGTTGTTTATTCAATGCAACTTTTGGTTGGGCATGATGATAAGCTGCTCAAATTTTTACGATATACTATTCCACATTTTTTAAAATAACATTACTACCTACATGTATGACATAATATCAGTATCTTCTTTATGACTATGTATATTTCAAGATGATGACTTAGTGTCATCATCATTTGCCCAACAAGCCTAAAATAGGTGAGAGGGTAAACCCTAAAGTTTATGTAGGGACTTGAATGAGAGGCATTAACCTAGACCCTAAATGTTATAGGAATGTAACAAGGGATTCAACGTCTCATATATTTAACCAAGCCATATGTAATATCGATCTTAGTGAGTAAGCATATAAGAATGTGAATCTATTGAATGATTAGACCCGTTGGAGTACGATTGTGTTTATCCTTAGTTAACAACATTTCACTAAATTATATGAAGGACTAAAATTTAAAGGAATCTATATTCTTAAAGGGGATATAACCTTTACTATGTAGACTTTGTCTATGTAATATTCATACCACATTGAGATGAAGAAGGTGAAGAAGATATCATTTTGTTTCAATATTTGTTTAATGTCTATATCTCAAGATCATTTTCTCTAATGGTTAGGGTTAAGACTTGAGCAAGTGGTAGTAGGCAAGACCTAGGTAGTTACATGAGAGTAACTGGAGTGTTTAAGTCAAAAATAACCAACAACCCATATGAGTTACCTACTTGGCGAATCTTCACTTGTTGAGGAAAGACTTTGTAACAAAACTAAAAAAATGAACATTCAAGACTATAATAAGGAGAAGGGATCTTCAGCTTAAGTTTAGTATCTATTTACTATTTATGTTCAAAAATTTTGTTAGTACTTCCAGTTTGTGACTAAGAGAAAATAGTCAATGATAACAAGTCATCAATAATAATTGTGTAAGCATAGAGTGGGAGTTCAAATACTCTCTTGTATTTTATATCTTGAACTACTGGTAGTTTCCAAGATCCGAGGCACATGCCTCATATTTTTGATATTCATGAAAAAGCATCCTTAAAGGGGCAAGGATGCCCTAATTTGAAAATGTACTCTTAAAGGGGAAAGCATTCCCTAGTCTGAAAATGTATCCTTGTTTTATTCCAGAAATGTTTTGAGGGAGTCTGAACCTAGTGAATTGTTTCTTTATGTTTACGTGTTGGGTGGAGAAGGTAGCTCCCGTATACCCTAGGTCACTAGCATTTTCCAAGTCGAGTAGGGTGGGTGAACCATGAATATGCTCTAGAAGGGTTTTGTATAGTTGTACAAAAATTATGGTCATAGTGAGTGCAAGAGCCACTGCTTGTACTTGACCGTTCACCGTGATCCAGATGCTTAGCTAGCTAGAGTTGTCGTGCTTGGTTGGAGGGTATCCATAGTAGCATGACAATGTTAGTTAAGTAGGGCACAACACTACAGCTCATATGGAAAATTAAGAGGGTTCCCAACTAATCCCTTCATTGTTGGGCAGGGCCACTTCTAGTTAGGAAGGTGTGCGGGGGATCGCTTAAGTCATGGTTGGAGGTAGAGCACCTGGGTGATGCTCTCCCTCTTGTAGGTGGCGTGCCAAGTATTGGAAGAAAGTAAGAATTAGATGAGGTTCTCTAACCCTATTCTCTCACAATTCTTTATTTAGCTTAATCAATTAAATGTTAAAAAGATTTGTATCTTGGTTTTGATATTGGGATATCAGTTAAAAAGTAATGATACAATTTTCTTTATTCGATTATGCAAATGAAATGCAATAGCATGATGGTTTATGTTTTCATGTTTTCAAAAAAAATCACTTATCTTGTTTATGTTTTAACCTTTCGGTGAAAACTCTTGATTAATCGGTATTTGAAGGAGATTGGTTGTTACACTTCCCCTAGAATGACATTGTGCTTAGTGAAACTTTAGGTTGTAAAGGTTAGAATAAATAATGCATCTAGTGTTTAGGATCCTAGGCACAAAAAAAACTAATATATCAAGAAGGGTTTCATGCTTCGCACATAAAGAACATCTGGGATCATTGGAAATTTCATGATGAATCAAATGAGTGCTGTTTGGAAAGCACTAGTATAGATAACACTAGAAAAATTCAAAAGAAAAGGCTCTACAATATTCTTCCAAATTGTTTGAGATCTTTTGGCCTAGATGTAGCTAAGGGAATTAAGAGACCATCCATCATTCTGTAACAACAACCCCAACGAAAAAGACAGTTTCTACAGAATTTTTCTTTTTCATCATCTTGCAAAAAGGATTACATAGAAGGTTAGAATCATATAAACATTAATGAAGATCAACTTAAGCAATATAACATCATGTTAGTTACATAATTTTATTAGCACCACTTGTTGTCTTAATCAAAAGAATGCTACTAACTAGATTTCACATACCTTCATGATGGTGAATTGTTTTATCTCCAAGACCCTACTCACTCTAGTTGTGGTGGGATGCAAACTGATCCCAACCAAGTGGATTCAACCCTATCCACCCCTCCAAATAGATTATGTGGCCCGTGATGAGAGAGAGAGAGTTGTCATTCCAACTCGTAAGCTATGAGAAAAAATGTTTTCCTAGTGACCCTCTTCCCAAGGTGCACCTAGCTATGGTAAGCTTATAATTCCTTTTTCAACAACTATAAGGATTCATAGGGAGTTATTTTTATTTAATTGAGCTTGCTGGGAATCCACCTTCCGGTTGTCTATCTAATCGGCTAAGCAACCAAGGGTAACCATCACTGGTGTAGAATGCTCCTAGACTAATGACCATCTCGAGCTTAGTATTTCTTCTAGAATCTTGTCCATCTTGAGCTTAGTGCTACCCCTAGACTATTGTCCATATCGAGCTTAGTGTTTCCCCTAGACCCTATCCATCGCGAGCTTAACACCGCTCCTAGACTATTGTCCATCTCAAGCATATACTACCCCTAGTCTTTTGTCCATCTTAAGCCTAGTACTACTCCTAGACTACCGTCCATCTCAAGAAAGTACTATTCCTTAGCTCTGGCTTAGCATTGGACTTGAAGTAGGTTCCCAACTCAAGCTCAGTAGGTTCCCATCTTAGTTACAGCCATGTATGGAATTACTAGTTATTTTGTTAAGAGTAATACATACTCTTAGAATCCTTACGGTAGAGGGTAAGGTAATTCCTCATCCCATTATATAGAATACCCTAATTCATACTATCCTTAAGGAGTAAATTAAGATGTAAATTTGTAAGGGTTTCATTCTCATAAGCCATTGGAGTATTCATTTAATTGAAAAGGAATTCCCTATCAATCAACTATTCATAACAACTATGAACACTCAGATGAATGACTATTCTATCAACCAACCGAGCCATGGTTTGGAGAAGATTTTACCTAGAGCCAAAATTTAACATATTTCCATTTATTTGCATATATTTGACCAGCACCATTGCTTAAGGAAAAAAAATAGACCACTAGTCACTAGAAGAATGAGTTACTTTATTCCTTGTATCTAATTTGACCAACATTGATGATAAGCAAAAATAATCCCTTAAAGTCTATGGGAAGTAGTGTACAAGAGTGATTTATTGAGTTGTTCAACGAAGTTAAGAACTGAATATTGTTCTAGTGTAGTTGACATATTCCTACGAGTCTAAACCACCCAGTGGACTAAAGTTATTTGGCATCTATTAAATCGTACTTGAATGAGCTGGGTAAGTGCACCAAGATGGTTCCCAAAAAGGGGATTTAAGTGGACAATTTTTTTCTGAAATCAAGAAATACTGACCTTGGACGTGAAATTGAGGATACTTACAATCAAAATTTTGAGATAGAACAAAAAGAAGGATTCAAGTGCTTTGAGTCTACTTTCTAGAATACTAATTTATTTTGAAAATGGTTGAGATTAAGGGGTTCAAATGAGGGATGTACACAAATTGGTGTTGTTTTTGTCAAAAAAACATAACATAGAAACTCTTGTACGACCCTCGTATGATGAAATTTTTTCTAGTATTTTTAAAATCGCTACGGTCAGAAGTTAGCTAATAGTATGTAGTTGATGCACGATTTTTATGATAATTTTTTAATTAATATTTTATTTTTTATTAATTTTCGAAGTGGACACTTCCTGAAAAACATAATTTTGGCCGTGCTACCCCTACAAATTTTGGAAACTAATTGAATTATTTTAAAAAAAAATTTCAAAATTTGTAGAATGGAGTCTAGTTTCTAAAAATGTAATTTATTTGAAAATTCGATAAATGGTTAATTTATAACGAAAAAAAAACCAAACACTACTTTTTGGCAAAAAAAGACATACAAACAAAAGAAATTATGGATGAAAGGCTTAACATTGTCAAAAAGTGAAAAAAATTGCATTGTTTGATAGCTAAGAGAGAACCCAACATTACCCATGTGTTCAATTTTTTCGATATTGAACCACATGCAATCTTTGTTGGGGATAAGGAGTTTGGTCTATCATTGAGATAGGCATCTAAGACAAAAGTGCCCTAGTGATTTCAATTCAAAATCACTCCAAAGACACACACATTTATACCATAAAGCGGAAACAGGCACAGTGAATCCCCCATTGATCCTTTGAGAGAAGTAAATGCAAAACTATTAACAGATTCAACACAAACAGATAACCATAAAAGACAAAAAGGATGACACACAATTATACATGGGGAAAACCATTTTGGGTAAAAAGCTCCACACTCCAAAAGATCAAGCCATTGTATTATTCAACAATAGAAAACAATTACAATACAATCTTAGGCTCATAACCCATACAGGAGTCACATCTTGTTCATCTGGAGAAATAGCAGACAACGGTAAACCAAAACCATCATGTAGTTCCAATGTCATCCAGCTGACATACTACGTAGATTCCGTTCAGCTCCTTAGAAATAACTGTCTTAGCTAGCCTCTCGTCTAGCACATCCCAAGGCCTCACAGCAGGTTCACATCTTAGTAGCACTGTAACAGTCAGAGTTAACGGTTACAATGCTCTTGCACCTCGTTCTAACTCTCTGTCAACCGCTTTTCTACATCTTGTCACCTTTTGGTTTTTATCATAATGTATATCTCTGATCGAGCCATACATCGCATTCAATGACCCAACCAATTGCTGACCCTCAGGTTCATGCATCGAACAACCAAGCACACATCCAATCTGCACAGATTGCATCGAGCCACCTAGGCAATAAATCCATCACCTTAATCGGGTTCTATTTCCACGACCTACAATAACTATCTTAGCCTCTTTGGTCTTCGATCAATCAGATGTTGCCAACCTACCACATGTCACCTTCACATTCATTGATCGCTCTGATAGACGGTCAAACTGGTCCAACTCAATCAACCGAGTTACGAGCTCATCTAAGCTCTTACTGCATTACCACCGAGTCCAAATCACCCAGCCACGGTATGGTGGTGAGCTCGCCCTAGCTCATCCTGCCATCTACTGCGCTACTGCTGCACCATCTGAGTCATACTGTGGTATAGTGGTGAGCTCATCCAAGCTCACCGACGATTTCACCGAGCCCTGTCTCGCCTTCCCATCGCACTACTCTAGCCTTGTTGGACCCACCTCGCGGTATGGAGGTAAACCTATTCAATCTCACCTTCAGACTCCACTGTGCTACCATTGGGCTTGGATTTTCCCATCGTGGTATGGTGATAACCGCTAACCAGACCATCAACGGTCTCATCATGCTACCGTAGAGACTACCAGGTCACCCCGCAGTAGGGCGGTGACCGCTCTGGTAGACTACCAGTTGTCATACTGCGACCACTGCGGTCACCCCAAAAATTGCTTGCGGTAAGGCAGTAACAGTCACCACTAACCGCTAGCTGCTTACTGCAGCCACCGCGGTGAGCCTTCTCACCGCTCGTGGTAAGGCGGTAGATCGTCACCCGCCAACTCGCTACCACTGTGCCGCTTACCGCATTACCTCACCACCAAGTGGACCACCCAACGGTAAGGTGATAAGCCTTTACTCTGCCACTTAGCTGCTCATTATGCAACTGCACCACCTCTAAGAGACCTCTGCGGTATAGCGGTAGCACTGTCCAACTGCCAGACAGAGAAAGGTGGCCCGTGGTAAAGCGGTAAACCACACAACTGCGCCACCAAGGAAATAACAGGCAATGGTATGGCGGTAAAGGCCATAAACATGAAGAAAGTGCCTAAGTCTTCAATGGAAAAGACTAGAAAGTTGAGGTAGACTTTCTCAACAATTTTGACGGTGAGCACAAACCCGATTATGTGAAAAATTGTAGAATTTGCAAAAACATGTCTTCGGTCGTTGAGAATGCCCTCCAAGCCTTTGGGTTGGTATTCAAAAGAAAATACCAATCCTAAGGCTTGGGGATTCCCAAAGTAAGATATAACATGATCGCATTATAACGCACTCGCATTATATCTCAGTTTTGACATGTTTTGTGAATGCATTTTTTGCATTTTGTGAATGCATTGAAAAACGCGAGTGTGTTATAATGCGCTCGCATTTTGGTGTACATTGAATTTTTTTCTTCTCTTTTTCTTATCTCTTTCCTCTTGTTATCTTTCAGGGAAACTATATACATGAAATAAACATTTAAGTATAAGTTCTTATACTTTAAGTTATATTTCATATATATAGGCAGGATGTTTGAGAGTGGTTTCAGATCTGTAGGAGTTATAATGCAAATTCTAATTTTTGGAAGATCTTAAAAAATTTAGACTTAGTCAAATTTTAGTAATCAACATGTCAAATTTCATCAATCAAGAGGTCAAGTTTTAGTAGTCAGCAAGTTCTATCATCTTTCTTTCTCACTCTCTCCTCTCTACTCTTTATCTCTCCAATCCCTCTCTCTCTCCCTTCATCCCTCTCTCCCCTCTCTCTCTTCTAGTTTTTGGAAGATCTCACAAATTTCAAACTTAGTCAAATTTCAATAATCAAGAGGTCAAATTTCAGTAATCAGAAAATTGTATTATTTCTCTCTCTATCTCACTCATTTTTATCCCTTACACTCTAGACCTCTCTCTCACTATCTCTATCCCTTTTTCTGACTCTCTCTCCCTTGATCTCAAGAAATCTCTCTTTCTCTGTCTGTCTCTCCTTTTCCCTCTAATTCTCTCTACCTCACTTCTCTCTCCCTCTCTCCCACCTTCCCTCTCTACTTATCTCTATCTCCCTCCCTCTCTCTCTACCTACCTACCTACCTACCTCTCCCTCCATCACACCCTACCACTTTCTCTATTTCTCTCTAGCTAACCTCCCTCTCTCTCCCTCCATACTTATATCTCCCTCTCTTCTTCCCTATCTACTCTCTATCTCCCAATAGCTCTCTACCTACCTCTACATCCATCAAACCTTACCACTCTCTCTACACCTCTCTCCCCCCTCCCTCATTCCCTCTCTACTTCTCTCTATCTCGCCTCTCTACCTATCCTTCCATCTCTACTTATCTTTATCTCCTCTCTCCCTCTCTCTACCTACCTCTCCTTCCACCACTTTGCATTTCTCTTTATCTCACCTCTCTCTCCCTCACTACATCTCTCTCCCTCTCTCCCTCCCTCTCTACTTATCTATATCTCCCCTCTCCCTCTCTACCTAGCTCTCCATCCATCACAACCTACCACTCTCTCTCTCCCTTACTCTCTATCTCACCTCCCACTCTCTCCATCCATACCTCTCCCTCTCCTTCCCTCTCTACTCTCTACCTCCCTAATCCTTCTCTACCTACTTCTCCATCCATCACTCCCTAACACTCTCTCTACACCTCTCTATCTCACTTCTCTCCCTCCCTCCCTCATTCCCTCTCTACTCTCTCTCTACCTCTCCTTCCCTCTCTAATTATCTTTATCTCCCCTATCCCTCTCTCACTCTCACTAGATGTCTTCCTCCCTACCTTTTCCCCTATCTATTATCTATCTCTCCTCTCCCTCCCTCTACCTCTCTCTCTCTCACTCTCTCACTTCTCCCTTACCCTCTTTCTCTCTCACTCTCTCGTCTCTATTTCACCATCCTCTCTTTCCTTCTTTGTAACTCTCTACTTCTCTATAAAGTTCACCATTTTCTCTCTACATATCTTTATCTTACCTATCCCTCTTTACCTCTCCCTTCCTCCCCTCTCTCATCCACCCTCCCTCCTTCCCTCTATCTCTATCTCTCTCTACTTATCTCTATCTCACCTATCCCTCTCTACCTGCATATTCCTCCATCACTCCCTACCACACTCTCTCTATTGCTCTCTATCTCACCTCTCTCTCACCTCCCTCTCTCCCTCTCTCCCCCTCCATACCTCTCCCTCTACTTCCCTCTCTACTCTCTATCTCCCTAATCCCTCTCTACCTACCTCTCCATCCATCACTCCCTACCACTCTCTTTATACCTCTCTATATCGATTCTCTCCCTCCCTTAGTCTCTCTCTACTTCTCTCTACCTCTATGTCTTTCTCTAATTATCTTTATCTCCCCTAGCCCTCTCTCTCTCACTTGATGTCTCTCTCCCTACCTTTTCCCCTATATACTCTCTATCTCTCCTCTCCCTCCCTCTACCTCTCTCTCTCACTCTCTCTCACTCCTCCCTCAACTTCTTTCTCTCTCACTCTCTTCTCTCTATCTCACCATTCTCTCGTTCCCTCTCTATAACTCCCTCCTTTATATGTCACTATTCTCTCTCTACTTATCTTTATCTCGCATATCCCTCTTTACCTCTCTCTTCCTCCCCTCTCTCACCCACCCTCCCTCCTTCCCTCTATCTATATCTCTATCTCTATCTCTATCTACTTCTCTCTATCTTACTTATCCCTCTATCACTCCCTACCACACTCTCTTTATTTATCTCTATCTCACCTCTCTCTCACCTCCCTCTCTCTCTCTCTCCATACCTCTCCCTCCATCTATCCTTCCTTATCTACTCTTTATCTCTCATGTCTCTCTACCTCTCCTTCCCTCTCTACTTATCATTATCTCATCTTTCCCTCCCAACCTCTCTCTCTCCCCAATCTCTCCCTCCCCAATCCCTCCCTCCCCCTCTTTCTCTCTCCCCCTATGAGGGTTGAGGGTGTAAGGTTTAGTGTTTAAGGTATAGGGTTGAGGTTATAGGGTTAAGTGTATAGGGAATAGGGTTTAGGGTTTAGCATATTAGGTAGAAAGTTGAGGTTATAGGGTATAGGGATGAGGGATGCAGATTTAGGGTTTAAGGTATAGGGTTGAGGGTTGAGGGATAGTGTTTAGGGTTGAGGTTATAATGTTAAGTGTATAGGGTATATGGATTATGGATTATGATTTAGGATATTGGGTATATAGTTGAGGGTATTGGGTTGAGGATATTAGGTTTAGGGTTGATGGTTTAGGTTTTAGGATTTATGTACAAGTTTAAGGTTTGAGGATTGAGGTATGATGTTTAGGGTTGAGGGTATGAGGTTAAGTGTATAGGGTATATGGTATAGGGTATAGGGATTAGGGTTTAGGGTATAGGGTTAAGGGTATAAGGTATAGGGTTAAGGCTTGAGAGTGTAGGGTTTTCCATTTAAGTATAGGGTTGAGGGATAATGTTTATGGTTTAGGGTATAAGGTTGAGGGTGTAGGGTAAAGAGATGAGGCTTGAGGGTGTAGGGTTTAGGGTTTAAGGTGTAGGGTTGAGGGTTGAGGGATAGTGTTCAAGGTTGAGGGTATAGGGCTAAGTGTATAGGGTATAGGGATTAGGGTTTGGAATAATGGGTATGGGGTTGAGGGTATAGGGCTAAGTGTATAGGGTATAGGGATTAGGCTTTAGAAGAATGGGTATAGGGTTAAGGGTATTGGGTTTAGGATTGAGGTTTAGGGTTTAGGGTTTAGTGTACAAGTTTGAATGTAGGTTTTAGGGTTTAATTATAGGGTTGGGGGATGATGTTCAAGGCTTAGGTTATAAGGTTGAGGCTATAGGGTATAAGGATGAGAGTTGAAGGTGTAGGGTTGAGGTATAGTGTTCAAGGTTGGGGGTGTAGGGTTAACTGTATAGGGTATAGGGATTAGGGTTTAGAATATTGGGTATAGGGTTGAGGGTATTGGGTTTAGGGTTGAGGGTTTAGGGTTCAAGGTTTAGGGTACAAGGTTTAATGTAGGATTTAGTGTTTAATTATAGGGTTAAGGGTTAAGGGATAATGTTTAGGGTTTAGGGTATAGGGTATAGGGTATAGGGATGATGATTAAGGGTGTAGGGTTTAGGGTATAGGGTATAGGGATGAGGATTTAGGGTGTAGGGTTTATGGTTTAAGGTATAGGGTTGAAGGTATAAGGTTAAGTTTATAGGGTATAGGGATTAGGGTTTAGGATATTAGGTATAGGGTTGATGGTATAGGGTTGAAGGTTTAAGGTTACGTTTATAGGGTATAGGGATTAGGGTTTAGGGGAGAGAGAGAGAGACCTACGAGAGGGTGAAATTGGTAACTATATTGCTAATTTCATAGAATTAGCAAGCTAGTAGGCCCATTGGCTTGCCAATTCCATGAAATTGGCAACCTAACTTTCTGAATTTACATCACCGAGAGACCCCATTTCTTGGACCCATTTTTTCAAATAGGCCACTACATTGCAAATTTCACCGAATTGCCAAGCCAGTGGGCCCACTAGTTTGGCAATTAGGTGAAATTGGAAATGTAGTGGCCTGTTTTACATCACTGAAAGACCCCATTTCTTGGACCCATTTTTTCAAATAGGCCACTACATTTCCAATTTCACCGAATTCCCAAACTAGTGGGCCCACTAGCTTGGCAATTCAGTGAAATTGGCAAATCAACAACTATTTAAAGCCGGTCCAGCATCATCCCGATGATGTAAATCATCGAGAGACCCCATTTCTTGGACCCATTTTTTCAAATAGGCCACTACATTTCTAATTTCACTAAATTGGCAAGCGTGTGGGCCTACTAGCTTGCCAATTATGTGAAATTTGCAACCTAAATTGTCCTATTTGAAAAAGTGGGTCCAAGAAATGGGGTCTCTCAGTGATTTACATCACCGAGAGACCTCATTTCTTGGACCCATTTTTTCAAACAAGCCACTACATTGCCAATTTCACTGAATTGGCAAGCCAGTGAGCCCACTAGCTTGGCAATTCAATGAAATTAGCAACCTAACTTGCCTATTTGAAAAAATGGGCCCAAGAAATGGGGTCTCTCAGTGATTTACATTGCCAAGAGACCCCATTTCTTGGGCCCATGTTTTTCAAACAAGCCACTACATTTCCAATTTCACTGAATTGGCAAGCTAGTGGGCCCACTAGCTTGCTAATTTGGTGAAATTGACAACCTAACTTGTCTTGTTTGAAAAAATGGGTCCAAGAAATGGGCTCTTTGATGATGTTAATCACTAGAGACCCCATTTCTTGAACCCATTTTCAAACAGGCCACTACATTGCCATTTTCACCGAATTGGAAAGCTAGTGGGCCCATTAGCTTGGAAATTCGGTGAAATTAGCAAACCTAAATTGCCTATTTGAAAAAAATGGGTCCAAGAAATGGGGTCTCTCGATGATGTAAATCATTGAGAGACCTCATTTTTTGGACCCATTTTTTCAAACAGGCCACTACATTCCCAATTTCACCGAATTGGAAAGCTAGGGTAGAGGGTTCAAGGGTTTAAGGGTTAAGGGTAGAGGGGAGAGAGATAGAAGGATTGAGTGAGTGAGAGAGAGATACTTGGGAGAGGGAGAGGGGTTAGGAGGGAGATACTTGAAAGAAAGAGAGAGAGGGATGGAGTGGGAGAGAGATAGAGGGTAGAGGGTTTAAGGGTTTAAGAGTTAAGTGTTTAGGGTTTACGGTTAAGGGTAGTGGGTAGAGGATTAAGGGTTTAAGGGTAAAGGGTAGATGGTAGAGGATTACTTGTAGAGGGGAGAGAGATAGAAAAAGTGAGTGAGTGAGAGAGAGAGACTTGAGAGAGGGAGAGGGAGTAGGAGAGATATACTTGAGATAGAGAGTGAGGGAGTGAGAGAGAGAGATAGAGGGTTTAATGGTTTAAGGGTTAAGTGTTTAGGGTTTACGATTAAGGGTAGAGGGGAGAGAGATAAAAGGAGTGACTGAGAGAGACCTGAGAGAGGGAGGGAGTGGGAGAGAGATAGAGGGAGGGAGGGTTAAGGGTAGAGAGATAGAGGGTTTTAATGGTTTAGAATTTAAGGGTTAAGGGTTTAGGGTTTAGGGTTAAGGGTAGAGGGGATAGAGATAGAGGGAGTGACTGAGAAAGAGAGAGATACATAAGAGAAGGAGAGGGGGTAGGAGGGAGAGATTTGAGAGAGAGAGGGAGTAGGAGGGAGATAGAGGGTAGAGGGTTAATGGTAGAGGGTTTAAGGGTGTAAGATTTTAAGGGTTAAGGGTTAAGGGTAGAGGGGAGAGAGATATGAGTGAGTGAGAGAGAGAGACTTGAGACAGGGAGAGGGGGTAGGAGGG
>CM021109.1:141652099-141790559 GCA_007115665.2 Sequoiadendron giganteum | reverse complement strand
AGTCTCTCCCTCCTCCCTCCTCTCCCTCTCTCAATTCTCTCTCTCACTCACTCCCTCTATCTCTCTCCCCTCTACTCTAAACCATCTACCCTATACCATTAACTCTTAAACCCTTAACCCTTAAAATCTCTACCCTCTACCCTCTACCCTCTACCCTTAACCCTCCATCCCTCTATCTCTCTCCCACTCTCTCTCAACCCAATCCCTCCTACCTCCTCTCCCTCTCTTAGGTCTCTCTCTCTCTCATTCACTCCCTCTATCTCTCTCCCCTCTACCCTTAACTGTAAACCCTAAACCCTTAAACCCTCTACCGTCTACCCTCTACCCTTAACCCCCCTCCCTCTATCTCTCTCCCAATCCCTCCCTCTCTCTCTCAAGTCTCTCCCTCCTACCCCCTCTCCCTCTCTCAGGTCTCTCTCTCTCTCTCCTCACTCCTCTACCCTTAACCCTCTACCTTATACATTGGATCTTCAATCCTCATCTATCTCTATCCCTCCCTCCTCTTTTCTACTTCTCTTTATCTCACTTCTCCCTCCATATCTCCATTCCTCCATCACTACCTCTCTTCCCTAATCCCTTAACCATATACCCTCAAACCTTAAACCCTTAAACACTCAACCCTAAACCCTTAACCCTTAACCCTTAAACCCTAAACCCTTAAACCCTTTACCCTCTACCCTCAACCCAATACCGTCAATCCTCAACCCTTAAACCCTTAAATGTAAGGAAACTCAGGTGCGGAAATAGCTTCCTACACCCCATCTCCATATCTCAGGTCTCTCCCTCCCACCCTAACTAGAGAACTCTCTCTCTCTCTCTCCTATCTCTCAGGTCTCTCTCTCCCACCCCCTCTCCCTCTCCCAAGTCTCTCCCTCCCACCCTAACTAGATAACTCCATCTCTCTCTCTCTCTTTGGTCTCCCTCTCCCATCCCCTCTCCCTCTCTTAAGTCTCTCACTCCCAACCTAACTACAAAACTCACTCTCTCTCCACCCTCTATCTCCATCACTACCTCTCTTTCAACTCTATCCCTCCCACCCCCTCCCCCTCTCTCAATTCTCTCCCTCCCACCCTAAGTAGATAACACACTCTCTCTCTCTCTCATGTCTCTCCATCCCACCCCTCCCCGTCTTCTCAAGTCTTCCTCCTGACCTAACTAGAGAACTCTCTCTATCTCTCTACCCTCTATCTCTCTCCCACTCATCCCTCTCTCTCAAGTCTCTACCTCCCAATCCCTCTCCCTCTCTCAAGTATCTTTCTCTAACTCACTCCCTCTATCTCTCTCCCCTCTACCCTTAACCTTAAATCCTAAACCCTTAACCCCTAAACCCTAAACCCTTAAACCCTATACTCTTAACCCTCTACCCTCTATCTCTATCAAGTCTCTCCATCCTACCCCCTCTCCCTTTGTCAAGTCTCTTTCCCACTCACTCCTCCTCTCTCTCTCCTCTCTATCTCTCTCCCCTCTACCTATAATCCTCTACCCTAAACCCTTAACCCTTAAACCCTAAACCCTTAAACACGAAACCCTCTACTCTTAACCCTCTACCCTCTATCTCTCTCAATTATCTCCCTCCTACCCCTTCTCGCTCTCTCAAGTCTCTCACTCACTCACTCCTTCTATATCTCTCCCCTCTAACCCTAACCCTCGACCCTCTACCCTTAACCCTTAAACCCTCTACCCTAGCTTTCCAATTCAATGAAATTGGGAATGCAGTTTGAGGTATAGGTTTGAGGGTATAGGCTGAAGGATTAAGGTTGAGGGTCCAATGTATATGGTAGAGGGTAGAGGGAAAAGGGTTGAGGGTTGAGGGTTTAAGGGTTGAGGGTTGAGGGATTAGGGTAGAAATTTTACTTGAGTTTAATGTTAGGAATAAGGTGTCTCAACCTTGGATAATTCCTATTCTTATTATTTGTTTTGTAGAATGTATTTCTTGCAAATAATGTAATTAAGTGTGAGTGTACATGTCTAGTTTGCATGTTGATGTGTCACTCCACTTAATGTGTCGGCATCTTGAATTGTGTGTAAGGAGATCATGGCTGAAACGGTTATGACGGATTCCTATGATGTGTGATGTAGTGTATTGTTGGAACGTTTTGATGCTGCCGCATTTTTCTTCAAGTGTTGGAAATCTCCTGAAAGAACTTGCATTGCAAGTGTGTTGTAACCGTTGTGTTGAAGATAATACATTGTGCAGGTTTTGGAGTGCTGGGGTTTTTTACCGAAAGGTTTTCCCCAGGGTAAATCATTGTGTCATTCATCATTTTCTGTAGTATGGTATATTGCAGCATATCTTGTTAAGTAGATTAACGAATCTGAAATTGTAAGGGTTTAAAACGAATTTGCACCATACTTTCCTTAAGAGATTAGTGTAGGAAGCTGTTTCCGCACCTGAGTTTCCTTACAGGAGTGTGAGAGAGAGGGAGTGGGAGAGAGAGGGAGTGGGAGTGAGAGACCTGAGAGAGAGGGAGGGAGTGGGAGGGAGTGACCTGAAAGAGGTAGAGAAATATGGGGGTGGAGTGAGAGGGACTTATCTAGGGAGGGTGGGAGGCATAGATAGAGAGAGGGGAGAGAGACATAGAGAGAGTTACCTAGGTAGGTTTCTAGAGGGAGATACCCAAGAGAGAGAGAGAGGGGGTGGGAGTGAGAGACATGAGAGAGAGGGAGAGAGAGGGAGAGAGAGGGAGTGGGAGAGAGTGGGATAGAGTAGGAGGGACATAGAGAGAGATGGATAGAGGGATCAAGAGAGGGTGGTAGGGATTGATTGAACAAGAGGTACATAGAAAGAGGGAGAGGGTAGATAGAGACAATTAGAGAGGGTAAGAGAGAGGGACGGAGGGAGAGGTGAGATGTATAGATAGAGAGAAAGTGATAGGGGTTGAGGGTATAGGGTTGAGGGATTAGGGTGGAGGACCTATAGGGTTGATGGTTTCTAGGGTATTAGGGTTTAAGGGTTGAGGGTTAAGGGAATAGGGTTGATGGTAGAGGGTATTAGGTTGAGGGTATAGCGTAGAAGGTTTAAGGGTTTAGGGTTGAATGGTTTAGGGTTGAGGGTAGAGGTTTTATGGTATAGGTTTGAGGGTATATGGTTGAGGGTAGAGGTTTTATGGTATAGGTTTGAGGGTATATGGTTGAAGGATTAGGTTTAGGGTCCAATGTAAAGGGTAGAGGGTATAGAGGTTGAGGGTTGAGGGTTTAAGGATTAAGGGTTGAGGGATTAAGGTTTGAGGGTTGAGAATTGAGGGTTGAGGGTTTAATGTATAGGGTAGAGAGTAGAGGGTAGAGGGTTTAAGGGTTTAGGGTTTAAGGGTTGAGGGTTGAGTATTGAGGGTTTAAGGTTGAGGGTAGAGGATTGAGGGTATAGGGTATAGGGTCAAGGGATTAGGTTGAGGGTCCAATGTATAGGGTAGAGGTTATAGGGGTTGAGGGTTGAGGGTTGAGGGTTGAGGGATTAAGGGTTGATGGTTTAGGGATTAGGGTAGAGAGTTTTCTTGGATTTAAGGGTGTAAGGGTTGAGGTATTAGGGTTTAGGGTAGAGGGTATTGGGTTGAGGGTTGAGGGTAGAGGGTAGAGGGTAGAGGGTAGAGGGTTTACACATTTAGGGTTTAAGGGTTGAGGGTTGAGGGTTTAGGGTTGTGTGTTTAAGGTTTTAAGGGTTTAGGGTATAGAGGGAGTGATGGATAGATAGAGAGAAGGAGAGAAGAGGAGGGAGGGACATAGATATATGAGGGTTGAGGATCCAATGTATAGGGTAGAGGGTATGGGTTTGACTACCTGTAGGGTTGAGGGATTAGGGTATTGGGTTGAGGGTATAGGGTTGATGGATTAGGGTTTTCGATACATATGGTTGAAGGATTGGGGTTAAGAGTCCAATGTATAGGGTAGAGGGTATTGGGGTTGAGGGTTTAGGGTTTGAGGGTTAAGGGATTAAGGGTTGAGGTTTGAGAATTAAGGGTTGGGTGTTTAATTTATAGGGTAGAGGGTAGAGGGTTTAAGGGTATGACTACAGTAAATGGAATTTTAGGAGTTCAAGAGGAGGATGGTTTTGTAAGAATTTTTATTGATAGTTTGGTTGGGAAAGCAACATAATGGTATAGGGGACTTGAAAAAGGAAGCATTACTAGATGGAGTGTCCTACAAAAAAAGTTTCTCCAATGATATATAAGATTCCAATCAATATTGTGGCCACCTTATGACTATTCTTTCAAATCATGAAGAACAAAGCTGAAACAATGAGAGATTTTGTGTACCGATTTAATCAGTCTCTTCAACAAATTCCTATTCCAAAAAGACCCAGTGAAGAAAAACAAATTTTATATATTTATTTTTTCCTTGGAACTTGACGTTCAATTAATCCTCAAAAGAAATAAAGTGCAGGGGATTGAGATAGATCAATTAGAAGCAGTTAAAGTTGAGGACAATTTTATAGCCGTGGGAAAGTGGAAGTCATGTGGAATTGTGAAGTCTGAAGCCGATCAAAAGATATTTCCTAAGTTCTTGGTTAAGAATCATGAAGAAGTTAAATTACCTCGCCCAACTACTGAAAATATTAATCTAAAAATCTTTGATAGCATGTAGCAACCCAATGAAGAATGAATTCATTATAGCAGTGATCAAGTTTTCAATTTGTATACCTCATTTGAGGTTGAAAGTGACTTCAAATCTTCTAGCGATAAGGAAGATGAGGATCTGCAAAAGAAGACTCCAATTACCTCTTTTCCCCCTTGTAAGGATAGGTCCTCCTCTTCAAAAATTGATTAGGAAGATCCCTTGTCGAGTCTTTCCCCTATCCCTGGAAATGAGGTTTTCCCCTCAAAAGAAACAGTGGAAGACAATACACATTTTCATTTGGTAGAACACGAAGAACTCATGTGTGGTACTTTCCAAGGAGAAGAAAGATGGTCAATTAATCTTAACCCTCTCTTCAATTTAGATGAATTCAAAGTACATGACAATTCTCTCTTTTTGAATTTAATTGATAATCAATTTATAATTGAGGATGGATGTTACTCATCGATGGTTGGGGATGATCATAATCGAGGAAACAATGAGGAAAATGCTAATCCTCAATTGGATGGAAGTGATACTGGTATATAGTTAGAGGCTTGGAGTGGATTTATTGCGGCCTATGACAAATCTAAAGCATCAAATGTTCTTTTGAATGATGCACAATTAGGATATTTAATGCTTGATCATGAAAAAGAACTACAAGGAAAGGTCAAAAATGATATTGTTCTTGAGTCTTCTCTTTGTAAACCTGATTTAAAGATGGGTGTAATTAAGAATGATCACATTAATGAGGATGAAAAGAGTGTTATTGAAAAGGATATTCAACCTCATACTACTCACCTTTCAAGTGGAAATTTTAAAGGGCCCGAAGATGATTTCCAACATAGGCGAGGATCTGCTCAATCTCATTTGCAAGATTTGGGAGGAAAATATTTAAATGACCAAGGTATATAAACATAGAATTGTCTCCAAGAAAACCTAAATTGAGTCAAAGTAGTGAAGGTGGGGCTACCATCACGATTGAATAGATTGCCTTTCTTGATGTATGTGTCCAGAATCTTTCTGAGGGAGTCTTTTCAAATCAGATTTTTGTCAAAGATATTATTGAGATTCAAGGAAGTTCAAAGGAGAATACAAAAGTTTATGATGAAAGGTGTTTGTTTGTTGCACCTTTTGACGAGCTTTCAAATCTCAATTTTGTATTCACGGTCCTTCAAAAGTTGTTGAGTTTGCGGATGCTTCATGGACATGCCTCACTCTTTCATACTGGTATATATTTCTCCCAGCCAGTCAATGGTTTTGTGTGGGCCTTTGAAGGAAATTGGGTGTGTTGAACCTTATTTTGGGTGCATGTAGGTGTCTTAGGTTGTTGCCCTTTTCTGATCTTTTGTTGGTTTTGTATTTTTCTTGGTTTGTGTCTTCTTTCCCTCTTGACTCTTTTACCCAATGGAAAAGGATTGGTCATTCATGTTGGGTTCTCCGTGTCCTTCATAGTCCTAGTCCCCAGTCAATGCCACTATTACTCATAGATGTGACCCCTCTTTTTCCCTTTTAATTATCCTACTCCATTTTCGTTAATCACTTCTACTTAAATTTGTGTCCAAGTGGTGTTCTTTATTCATTTTTGAACTCAGGCGAGGTTTTCCTTAGTTCTTCTAACTTATCATTTTGTCGCTTGCTTGGTCATAACTTTCATTGGGCGATATTTTATGAATTTACCTGAACTTATCATTCCTTGGGAAAAGGTTTACTTACAAGTAACCCATATGATGAGTTGTCATGAGTTAGAAATTAGTGACTTTCCCCACAAGTTATGTGTTCGGGCAGTATTCCATGCATTACTCAAAACCTAGGCAATGTTTTACTAGGTTATGTGAACTACCCATTCCATCACCCAGAAGCATTTTAGTGAATTAATGAATTAACATAAAGATTAATTTACATAACCAATGCATTATGCAGAAAAGAAATCATCATCTTTAGAAGAAATATGAACAAAGACAAATGAATCCATATAGGAGAAAATAAAGAGATACCAAAATGATATTTTATTTATATATAATATCGTGTAGACATGGTGTTGGCAATACAAAATTGTTTGTTTTGATTATAAAAAATTATATTGACGATAAAAGACAAAAGAGGTAATTTCATTCAAGCACACAGAGAAAATATCAGGACTCAAAGGCTCTCGCTCATAGTCTGGAGGCGTTCCACTTGGGCTGGTGACACCAAGTTCTTGTGTGACTACAAGAACTTTAGAGTGGAAAAGAGCGACGAATTCCTCCAATGTTTCATCCTAAAGAGCCGACACTATGAAAATGGTGTCAGCTATCAGTCCTTTTCAAGGATAGCGGCCGAATTTGTTGATCACCACCCTAATATGATGATGGAATTCAGGCCTTACTATTCGTTCCAGTGCCTTCACTCCCCACTTGTGGTGGCCAAAAGTCTTGATGACAGTGTATATGAAGCACTCCAACATGGTGGTGTTGTGGACATGCGCCTGGCTCAGAAATGATTCACCCAAAATGTTGCAGAGCACTTGTTCCTCCACCTCACTCTGTACCATGAAGACCTCTTTCAACTGGTCTGATAAATGCCTAAAAAATGGACCGCATTTGATCTCTTCCAAATAAGAAAGTCAGTTGCAGAATCATGATCGCTCTAGGTGCTCGCCATGTTCGATGCTTCCGAATAACAAAGAGTGGTGGCACTAGCTGAATTTATAGAAGATTGATTGGAGATTGGTGCTTTCTCTTGAGAAAATTTAAGGATTGATAATTTAGTACAAATAAATGGTTGTTTTGAAACAATTTAAATTACATTTCCAATCGGGCAGTAGACATGTGTTATCTTATGGTATCCCCTTGATATTGCATTAATTATTTGATTATATGAAGGGTCATTTGGCGATCATTGGTGAGATAGGGATCAATTTTCTTGCCTGATGCTATTTCATTTCCCAGGTTAATGAGGCCAATGATGTCGATTGAATTCTGGAAGTTTTCAAGATTAGGAGTAGAACACGAATACTTCGAAATTTAGTAATGTCTTTGGCGACCATTCAGTGGGGTTGTTTCACTATATATTTGAGAATGGAGAAGTTGATGGGGGTTCTTCGGATATGCACTTGGTGGTGTTATCGAGAGGGATTGACATTGATTTTAAACTATAATAGTTCATGATCTTAGTGTTATGAATTTTATGACATGTTTGGTACGTTGATCTTAGTGTTACACTTGCATATAGTTATTTCTTCTTTGCAATAATGGCTATGGGCTGTCATTTATTGTAGTGTGATATTTATTTTATTTTATGAGATGGTCAACATAAATCCATTGAAAAATTCGTAAGGGAGTTGTACCTTGAAAAAATTCAAAGAAAGGCCATAAATACAATTGTGGTCCTTTTAGAGTTGTTAGCGGATTCATACTAGCCCTATCTTGGGCTAAGAGTCTTTATTTTGACCATATTTATCACGAGCCAATTCATTCGCTAACACATATATATGTATATATATACATAAATATGTACATACATATACATATATACATATACATATACATATATGTATGCATGCATGCATGCATGTGTATACATACATATACACCACACACACACACATATATATATCATTTTATTTAAAAAAGTCATTTTGAAGCACTTTTAGTCATTTATTTTTCATATTTCATAATATTGATAATGAGTGACATTTATTCCATAACACACCGATTTAATTAGAAATAAGATAAAATCACAAATTTTTAAATACATTACACTAAAACTAATATCTAGGGCATGCACATTTTTCATATTTTTTTGTTGAATATTTTATATTATCATTTTCTTAATTCATAGTAATTATAATTTAGAGTGATTTTATTATATAATGCATAATTTTATTTTTGTATATACAAAAATTAATTTTTTATTGAAACAAACACATAGATACATAATGCACATATATTTTCTTAGATTTTTTTTACCATTTTATTTTTTCCATGTGCATTGAATATAGACCCTTATGTTTGCTAAAAAACCTAGATGTTCACTAAAAAAATCATAATTAAATAAAGTATATGACAAAATATATTTTTTGGAAAGATTACTCTAAGGTCTACAATCCTACAAAAATTAATGTCATGGTGACTCCATTTGATGGTCCATCCCTTGCTTTCAAAAAAATAATTTATTTGATTTAACTTTGTGAACAACAATGAGATGGCATCAAAGACACCTTTTAATGAAGGACAAAACCTTCATTCAAAGGTCCTTCATATGAAGGTTCCTTTAATAAAACATTTTCAACATGATATATATATATATATATATTTTTTTTTTTTTTAAAATACCTTCATTAAAATGTTATAATAACATAACTTTCGAATCAAGGTTTTTCATTTGAAGATTGATGTTTATTCATATGTATTTTATAATTTTGACAACATGGATTCATTTTCATGCTCCATCCTACAATAAGAACACACTATTGCAAGATCAATTCCAAAAAATACTACTCCTTCCTATCCTTAAATTTGAAGATGTCTAAATTGATAAGCATTGATCTAGTTTTAATGCATACATGTAAGATGTACAATTTCAAATAATTTCTCAAAATACTAGAAATGTTCTATTGGAAAACTATTTGGTCTAAATATTTATCCATTTGCATGGGTCTTATCACTTCCACCAATTAATCCTTGAGTTGATAGGATGGGTTAAGTTTCACTTGCATGAGAGCCTAATCAATCTAATGGTCTTATCACTTCCATCGTTTCATCCTTGAGTTGATAGGATGGGTTAAGTTTCACTTGCAAGAGAGGCTAATCAATCTAGGAATGAATTAAGGATCTCTTGGTTGGCAGTGATTTTTTCTCTTTGGTATGAGAAAATAAGGATGAAAATTAGTCCACATATCCTTCAAGATTCCTTTTTAATTCCTTCAAAATTATTTAATCCTACGATATTGTTGAGGTTGACCTTATAAAAATATTTATATCTCCCAACTTTAAGTTAGTTCACTCTTTGAAAAATTTGTTTCCTTGAAGTTTCCTATATAGTTTCCCACACTTCCTTCTTATTTTTAGGTTATATTTTCTTAAGAAGATCTTTAGAGAAAAAAAATTATAGTAATTGAAGTTTCAAGGAACTACTTAGAGATTGAATCAATCTACCCTTTAAAATATTACCAAGTTTTTTTTTTCCTTCGAGATTTGAGTTGGCTTAACATAATTTAAAACATTAAAAAGATTGGGGAAAATATTTTTAAAATTGGAACACTTTTCATCCATTATCTATCTATTCCTTTTATGGAATTCCTAGTCTCTAAGTTCCATCAATTTAAAATGAAAGAGGGTTCTAATTGGACATGATGCCATAAAAATTTGAAGCTTAATTGATGAATCATTAAAAATAAATTATTTATAAAATATTAATATGTTACTCATAAAAATGTTAATTTTTTTTTTAATGTATATTATTGATAAAAATATTAAATCAAAACTAATTTAATGTTTTATCAATATATAAATAAAAATGATTTTTTAACAAAAAATTATTTACAATAAATAGTTAAACAATAATAAAATTTTAAGAATAAGAGTTAGTACTTATCACTAAAAATATGATAAAGTAATTTATGTAGAACTTAAATAAATAGATAAATTGTTTCAAATTGATTCCTTAATGTATCAAGGTTTAATTGACAAATGGATCTAGAATTGTACATTCACAATGTGACTATTTGATTAAATTTAGTGAGTGTAAAAGTGATCTCCATGAGTGTTCATGTGAACCTAGGGTTGCAAATTTGATTTTTTGTGATTTGAACCTCTATAATATTATTTCCTATGTGTTTATGATCTATATTTGGGAAAACAATTCTTGTAGACACAATTTTAAAAATTTCTACGTAAAGATTGATTCTCCTTTGATCAAGCCTCTCGGTAACTCAATTTAACAATGATGAACCAACATTAAAGATAACAGTATGTTTGGGATGATGTTGCAAGAAAATGATGCAATTATGATGCTCTCGTATGGTTAATCCCATGATAATCCTTCTATCTCCTAGGTGATTTGCAAATGAATGATGATTTTTCTTAAATTTAACAACATAATGCACAAATTTATACAAATTTATTTTAGATCATGATGAATCCAAAAGTGCAAGAAAAAATCTAACAACAATCTTTTAACAATAAAAACTACCAAAATCACTATATCATTTTTCAACAACTTAACCAAAAATACTTAAGAGTCTTCCTCTAAAATTAAATTTCCACTAATAACCCACTATCTAGGATAATTAAGATGCACCAACAAAGAAATAAAACTAAAAATTTCCTAGAACAATCAAAATTGTTAAAAATAAAAAAATGTTATTTTTATAGTTTTACATTTAAGCAACATATAGACCTAAAAATTAACCCATAATCCTACACAACTAAATCAATCTTGAGTGAATTTTAACTCAAGAACATGGATATTTAGACACCAAATTATTAAACTTGTAAAATTTTAAAAATAAAAAATATATCAAATTGTAATTTTGAAGCCCTGTATAGTTTAATTTGTCCTAAAATTAGGTCAAAGTCTGGCATAATTGATTAAAGTTTTGATAACTAGGTTGTAGATATCTATGAATTTTCACTTTGAAAGAAATGGGCCTTGTCAACTTTCTAAATCAAAAGTTATGTGATCTCAAAGTTATGTTCTTATATTAGATCAATTCACAGCTAATATAAATATTGAGAAAATTTTAAATTTTAAAAGTTCAAGGTGCAAATTACAGTTACAAAAATAATATAAATTAATTCCTAACCTATAATTAATCTAAAAATAAAAATCAATTCTTAAAAATGAATAATAATTAAATAAAATAAAAATAAGATAATAAACCAAATGCTAATTAAAAAATAGCAATCTATAAACTTATTAGGCCTAGAAGAAAAAGAAAAAAGAAACATATGTAAATGATTTCACAAACTATTACACAATATAACACCTCCCCTGGGTTCTAAATTGATCTAGTTCCTTACATACAGAAAGAAAGAGAGACCTACAATAGATAAAATTAGAGAAGTTTTCAAAATCATGTAGGAAACCTATTGACCAAGTGTATTGCTGATCAATTTGAAAACAAGTGCATTTTTTTATTGAGCTTTTTATCAGAAAGTATGATCTGAAAAATTGATGAAAAAACAACTTACACTATCAAATCCAAAAGCAATTCAACAATAAATTAGAAACATTTGGCATCCCCTTGAACAATCATTTTAACCCTGCCATTATGAGCAACCTAGAAGCCATAAATCCATTAAGATATTAGATGGAATAAAGATTAATAGATATTTATTAGGCACAATAGAAGAGTAATCAGTATGCCAGGACTGATCTCCAATAACACCACAAACCTTGTTGCACTGTCTACTAACCTCCAATAACACAGTTGTTGGTGGCCATACGATCACCATTGACGTCTATATTCTATGGGAACAAGCTCTTCTTTGTGCAATTAGCATGAACTTTTATCTAGCCCAATTCTCTATTTAAATCTTATTACATTGAGATAAACTTGGATACTTAAATACACAGCGATATCTTCTGTTAAATCTCTGTAGGGGTGATGCAACTCAACACCACTGGCAGTCGCACCAATCTATAGAGAACAAAAAAACAAGATTCCAAAAAATAAAACAGATTCAGAGAAATAAAATTTTCATCTTATTGCAAAGATTTGAAACATATAGTACATCTCAGAAAACCCCTCAATCCTGTCCCCAAAATCAACTCCCCTCATGTTGATTCCCCCCCCCCGCCAACATAAACCCAAAAAAACCACCAAAAATAGCCCCCAATTAGCCTACAGTTGCCTAGGTCATAGGCCACACATAACCAAAAATAGGTCCACGCACAAAAACTGACACAACAAAATGGAAACAATAGAGACACAAAGGATACAACAGAAAAGGAAACCAAAAATAGCAAGTTCCCTTAATTCCATAGTCAAAACGTGGGTAGGGGACATTAAAGGCGATGCTTCGTATCATTCTCCCCTCCTTTGAGAAAATCTAAACCTCCTGGTTTTGGTCAACTGTGGTTCAACAAGACAACTTCAGTGATCCATGAATTGTAAGAATCAATTTTTTTTTCCCACTTCATGAAATAAAGCTTATATGACTTGGATCATGTTGCCACTAATTTGGTATCTAGTATTTGTTCAACTTGTTGTCTTTTCTTCTTCGACAACTCCTTATTCCAAAGGTTGTTGTCCTTCTCATTGTGCTCCTCTTCCATTTGATCTTCCATAGTTCCCACAAAATATGAATAAAGGTCAACAACATTAAAAATGGGATTGATGCCCAAGTCTTCTAGTAAATTAATTTGATAGGGATTGTCATTTATCCTTTTTATAATTTTGCAAGGCCCAATATTTTTGGGCTTCAATTTGTTGTAGGTTCCTTGGGGATATCTTTCCTTGCGTAGATGAACCATGACCATTTCTCCCTCTTGGAATACATTTTCTCTCTGATGCAAATCAAATCTCTTCTTATATTGTTCATTCATGGACTACAATTTGAGTCTAACTTGTTGATGTATCTCTTGGATACAGTCTAAAAAATCAATAGCTTTTTTTTTGTTATGTAGGCTTATCAACAAATCAACCAAGTCTACAACTCCCTTAGGATTTGCTCCATAAACAATTTGTAACACATACTTACCTGCAGATCTATTAATGCTGGAATTATAGGCAAATTCAGCTTGAGGAATCACCAAATCCCATTATCGAGGATTGTCCCCAACTAAACACCTTAATAGGTTTCCCAAGCTCCTATTTACCACTTATGTTTTACCATCGGTTTGGGGATGATATGCTGAATTGAACTACAGTTTTCTATCCAACCTTTTCCGCAAAACTCTCCAAAAGTGGCTTATGAATTTGGTGTCCCTATCACTATTTATGGTTTGTGGAATACCTGCAACCACACAATTTATCTAAAGAACAAATGGGCCACTTGACTTGCATCATTAGTCTTCTTACAAGGAATGAAATGGGCCATTTTAGAAAAACGGTCCACCACTACAAACACTGAATCATTACCTCTTTGGGTTCGTGGAAGGCCCAAGAAAAAATCCATAGAGATATCAGTCCATGGTTCTCTTGGCACTGGTAAAGGCATGTATAGGCCAGTATTTTGATGTCCTCCTTTTTCCATTTGACACACCTTACAAGAAACAACAAATTTTTCCACATCTCTCTTCATGTTAGGCCAAAATAATTTCTCACTTACTGCTCCAAAAGTCTTATCTCTCCCAAAGTGACCTCCCAACCCATTTGAGTGCATCTCTTTCATGGGTTGCTCCCTTCTAGATCTAAAGGGAATGCAAAGTTGATTCTCTTTAAACAAAAATCCATCCAATAGTAAGTAGTCTTCAAATGGGTGCATAAATGAATGGTCTTGATTGTTGAGAATGGCATAAATGTGGCCAAATTTTGGATCATTTGCATATTCATTCTTTATTTCTTCAAAACTAACTAGTTCATGATTCATTACAACCAATAAATATTGCCTTCTGCTCAATGCATCAGCCACTACATTAGTTTTTCCACTCTTGTGTTGCACAACAAAAGTATAAGCCTGCAAGAATGAAGCCCATTTGACATATTTGTGGGACAACCTATGCTATGAATTTATATATTTCAAAGCTTGGTTGTCAATCATTAAGATGAACTCTCTATGTAGAAGATAATGTCTCCAATATTTGAATGCTTGTGCCACTGCATAGAATTCTTTATCATAAGTGGTATACATCTTTTTGGCTTCATTTAACTTTTCACTGAAAAAGGCCACAGGCTTTCCCTCTTGGCTTAACACTCCCCCAATAGCTACACCTAAAGCATCACACTCCACTGTAACAAGCTTCTCAAAATACGACAAAGCAAGAATAGGTACTTCAGTAACCTTCTTCTTGATTTTTTCAAAACTCACATCAGCTGCTTTGGTCCAAGTGAAATCCTTCGCTTTAGTGCAATCAGTTTTTGGTGCACTAATGCCACTAAAATTCTTAATGAATCTCTTGAAGAAATTTAAAAACCCATGGAAGCTCTTAACCTCGGTGATACTTTGAGGAGTAGGCCACTCAAGAATAGCCTAAATTTTTTTTGGGTCCATGCTCAATCCATCTGTTGAAATATTTCCCAAGAATACTAGCTTATCCTTGCAAAATTCACTCTTTTCATGGTTGATAAACAACCTTTTAGTTCTAAGTATATCAAACACTATTTTCAAATGTTCTAAATGCTCCTTCATATTCGTACTAAAAATCAGGATATCATCAAAATAAATTATGATAAATTTTCCAATATGTAGTCTAAATACTTGGTTCATTGTTTGCATGAAGGTACATGGAGCATTGGATAGTCTGAATGGCATCACAACCCACTCATATAACCCATCTTGCATTTTGAAGGCAGTCTTCCACTCATCACCTTCACAGATCCGAATCTGATGGTAACTACTTATGAGGTCACTTTTGGAGAAGACTTTAGCACCTGACAAACAATCTAACAAGTCATCCATTTTGGGTATGGGGCAGGGATAACTTTAAGAAACCCCCCCTTGGCAAAGGTGTAAAATCTTGGTGAATCTTTCCTTTTATTTGAAAAAAATATTAATTTTCCCGGCAAATCTTATGCATAATATTAAAAAAATTGTAAAATCCTGACGAATCTTAATGAATAATTGGTAAAAATAATAATCACAGTGGTGAATCCTAGTGAATAATCACTAAACATATTAATTACAATGGCGAATCTCTCCTTTAAAAAATTGCATAGTTGGTCGACGTAGTTGCCCCATATATATTTTTATTTTTTTTAATATTGAGCTAGGGGCCCGGGGGCGACAACCACCGACGAGGTCAAGGGGGCAGAGGCCCCTTGTGGGGGTCGAGGGGGAAACACATGGATGAAGTGTTTTTAAAAAATCTCACTTGAAAAGTAAGACTAAATGAAACTTGAAAATTTTACCATCGATTAGCTTTTAAATCGGACGACTGCAAGTTCATTCCGTGAGTGAATATCGACGTGAGTGAACATCATCGGTGGGACACTTAGGGATGTCCCGCCGATACAACGATGATGATGTATGCCATGAACTATTGGCAATAGTGAACAGTGGAGATCAAACAAAGCTTTGATCAGATGACTTTTCGGGAGCTTGGCGCAAATATTGTAGATTCACTTCATGATTCTTTGGATTTACACAAGTGGTGTATCTGTGCCTTGGTGGACCCCAGGTGGAGTATGGAAGCCTTATCGGCGTGAGTGAACATCATCAATGGGACACTTAGGGATGTCCTGCTGATACAATGATGATGACGTATATCATGAACTATTGGAAACAGTGAACGGTGGAGATCAAACAAAACTTTGATCGAACATCTTTTCGGGAGCTCTGTGCGAATATAGTAGATTCCCTTCTTGATTCTCCGGATTACACAATAGTACTCACGAATATTATTAATATTTTTAAATTTTACTGTATAAACTACTGGCGAATCAGTGCTAATGATGCATCGTTTAAATGGTGAATTAATCGAGACAAAATTATTTTTTTGTAAAAAACTTGGAGATTCAATCTTCGTTTTAGCTTGTACTATTCACCATTTTTGGAGCTCCCGATTTCTATTATTTGCTAATTGGCGAAGATATTCCACTAAAGTTTTCCCTGGTATGGGGTATCGATACTTCAGAATGATTGAATTGTTAATGGCTCTAGAATCCATACATAACCTCCATTTACCCCCGTTCTTAGGAGAGAGGAGAGTAGGTGTGGCACAAGGGCTCATGCTTTCTCTTACAAATCCTTTTTTCAATAATTCAGTAATTTGTCTCCTCATTTCTTTATTTTCAAGTGGAGGCAACCTATAATCAACTTGATTTGGAAGTTTGGCACCTGGGATAAGATCAATTTGATGGGTTATGCCTCTGGATGGAGGCAAACTAGCTAGTATATCAGATGGTGTCAAATCAAAATATTGTTGGAGAAATTCTTGTACCTTCAATGGAATTATCTGCTGATCTGAATTCTTATTCTCTAAAGGGTACAATAGGTAGCAATTATCACTCTTAGATTCTCTAAAAATCTCTTTACACCCCACTGTGGTCAAAGATAGGTATTTTATTTTAGTTTTCTCTCCTTTAAATGGTTTCAACACGTGGAGATTACCTTCTTGCTTAATCTCATAGGCGTTTTCTCTATCATGGTGAGTTGCATCTCTATCATATAACCAAGGACTACCCAATAATAGGTGAAAAGCATCCATAGGTACTACATTGCATAACGCTCTATCCTTGTAGGGACCAATTCTGAAGTCAACTAGACAAGATTGGCTCACAAGCATGCTATGATCCTTTTTTAACCAAGAAATTTTATAAGGATTCGATTTTGGAATACATACCAGTTGTAATTTTTGCACCATTTATGTACTTACCAAGTTGTCAGTGGATCTTCCATCAACAATTAATTTGCACACCTTATCTTTACACTTGCATTGTTTCTGAAACACGCTATTTCTTCTCCAATTAGTTGTGGGAGTTTCCTTGTCACCACCAACCAAAGTTCTATTCAACATTAGATTCTCACCTAATTTTGCTTCAAATTCTTCTCTCAAGGGCTCTTCTCCTTTTTCCTAGACCACCATTGCTCTCTTGCGATTTTGAGGGCAATCTGCAGCTTTATGGGTTCCACTACAAATGAAGCATTTCAAAGGTTTCCATCCTTCAGGTACTCGTATGTTGTTCTCGTCCCCTGCCTCTAAAGCCACCCCTCCCTTGGAAGTTTGGCTTCACATCATCTTCTGGTTCTTCTCCATTATCCATTTTGGAGGAACTTCCTCTTCCTCTACTTGAAGTGTTGCCTCCTCTTTTGTTTGCTGATTTTCCCATTCTACTCAACTTTTCTTTTGCTTTCAAGGCTAATTGATATGCCTCATCCACATTACTCACTTTGGGTAAGGCTAATTCATTTTGGAGTTGGAATCGAAGTCCATTAATGTATCTAGCTACCGCATGATCATCCTCTTCTCCTAAATTAGTCTTGATTTGCAACCTCAAAAAATCTTCAGTATAAGCTAATACGGTCAACTCTCTTTGCTTCAAATTTTGAAACTCTTTAAAGAGTTTTTTCTGATAATCCAAGGGCATGAAATTAGTTCTCAAATGTTTTAACATCTTTGGCCAAATCCTGATCTTCTCTTTCCCTTGTCTTTTCCTAGAATTTTGGAGATTCTCCCACCATAAGGTAGCATGCGACTTCAGTTTGGATGCAACAATTTTGACTCTGTGTGGATTGGTCTCTTCAATCCCTTCCATGTCAAATAATTTTTCTAATTCTTTGTTCCAATCTAAGAACACTTCTAGATTTAACTCACCTTTAAAATCAAGGACTTCAACCTTAACTTTAGTTCCCTGTTTAGTAAGAGCTTCAATAAGTCTTTCCATGGGGTCAATGGCTCCTCCTTGACCTCCTTGTTCTTTTGGTTCTTCTTCAGAATCTTCCTGCAATAATCTGGCTTCAAGGGTTTGCAACCTCCTGAGCACTTCATCATTGCCTTTCCCTCTGGAATTTCTTCGACCTCTTCTACCCCAAGCTCCCCTCTGGCCCATGAAAGATGCTCTGATACCAAAATGATGCAGCTCAACACTGGTAGTCGCACCAATCTGTAGAGAACAAAAAAAAAAAGATTCCAACAAATAAAATAGATTCAGAGAAATAAAATTTTCATCTTATTGCTCAGATTTGAAACAGATAGTACATCTCAGAAGACCCCTCAATCCTCTCCCCAAAATCAACTCCCCTCATGCCGACTCCCCCCCCACAACATCAACCAAAAAAAACCCACCAAAAATAGCCCCCAGTCAGCTTGCAGTTGCCGAGGTCACAAGCCACACACAACTAAAAATAAGTCCACGCACAAAAACTGACACAACAAAACGAAAACAACAGAGACATGAAAGAGACAATAGAAAAGGAAACCAAAAATAGCAAGTCCCCTTAATTCCACGGTCAAAATATGGGTAGGGGACATTAAAGGAGATGCTCCACATCAAGGGGTTCTTCAACAATATTTTCAATACAAACAAAGAAAAATGAAATTTCTGCATACATATTACTACCATAATCACTGTTAACCAACATTCATTGTTCATCCAAATTATGGTAAATATTATTGAGATATCCTAACTTTACATTCAACTAGATCACACTCCCCTCGTCCCCAATAGTGGATGCATTGTTTGGCTTCTTGAAAATCAAACAAAATACTTCACAGAGATAGTATGGGGGAAGATCACCCATCATCCCCTATCGTTGCTCAGAGAAGCATCTAAAAAGTGACCTTTAGCATAGACCCTGCAGCTCTTGTAGAAGGTAAAAGTCATGTTTTCTTCTTCTCTACTCATTTGTGTGAACATTTTAATTTTGATTTGGGCGATAGGAGACAACTTTTGAAAAATGTTACTTAACCGTGTGGGACAGTTAAGAAGGTCCCACATAAACCATCTAAAAAGATCTTAAATGAACCACCTAAATAGTCAAAGCTTAGTGCGCTCTTTAAGCTTGACCCTTGACGCCCATTCTCTGCAGCTTCTCATGCTCCTCAACAAGCCCTCCTTGAAATTTTCCTTCGATGACAAGACAACCATTAGCTCACTGCAATACGCTTGTGAGTGTCTAAATATGATTCGCAGTGAATGGAGATTATTTTTTATTGGAAGAGTCTCCACCTGCGTGTTAATTGGTTGTTTGTTGTTGGGAGTAGCACGTCCTCTTTTCAAAAATTTGAGAACTAACATGGCAGTGCTCTTCATTAGTTTTGCACTTATTGTCGTCTGTATCATATCTCACGAGGTATTCATACTTCCTACAACTTATAACACTCTAGGTATGTATCCTCTTTTGGTTCACCTGAAGTTTATAGATGTCCAAAGTATCCGTGGGATTCAATAAAACCTGCAAAAGATTTATAGTGAGCAATGCAATTAACTCATTACATCTTTTGCCCTCTTCTTCCCCCTTTTCCAAGCCGCTTCTTCAATTCTAGAATAGACGTTTTGTTCGTGGTCTGTAATCAGGATCTTGTTCCAGTTAAGTTTCACCAGGAGCTCTTTCTGTATATAAAATGTAAATACCTTCATATTGGGTGGATACAAGTGAGGACTTAAATTTAAAATAGAGATGTATGGATATCTTATTGAGATATAATTTCATGAATATCGATATTAGTTAAGAGCAGGTCTTCATGCGGCTGCTTAGAGTGGGGTCTCATGGAGGGGAGCTTCCTAAAAAAAATCATGGGTTTTGCTGAGGTTTTTTAGAGTTATTTTAAAGTGGGTGGTTTCATGAATTTTGTATCATAGTTTAAGCTCCTATATTTATGGAAGCTGGTGGGTCTCATGAAGTTTATTATTTTGCACATTCAATTCAAGAACTTAAATAAATGTGAAATAATAAAAAATTAATTGGTGAGAATTTTAGAACTTCATATGATTGAGAAGTGGCAAAAAAAAGCCTAAACTTGTGGGGCAATTTCTAGCCCCACCCCTTTTGAACTGGCTTAAGTTTTTGAGCTAAAAAGTAGGGGCTACTCTTATTGAGAAAAATATTCTAATTAATCCTATAGCATTTTCTTTTTTTTGCTTCACGAGACCCCTTACTCCTTCAAAATAGATCTTGAAGCCCTCTATGGGACCTCACCCTTAGCTCAACTTATTTGGGAATTATTTGTGGAGCTGATGGCCCCATGATCATTTAATTTTGCTACTTATTTTTAAGCAGCCAACATAAGTTTGTATTTTTATTTAATAATAATTTGTGCAATTAAAAATTGAAAAGAGAAAATGAAAATAAATATTAAAAAAGATGGAAAAAAATTTGTGAAGCCATGTGACATTTTTGACAATATGCAGTTGTTGCTTATTTCCAACCCCCCCTTTTTTTCACAGCTTATTTTCAATTCATAAGCAGTAGTTGCTTAAAATTTTTTTGCATGGGAACACTCCAGCTACTTAAACTTAAGCAAAAAACACACTTAAGAAGCGGCATGGAGACATGGGGTAAAGCAACACAATCTACAAGAAGAGCTAAAGTTATACTGATAGGCGTAACTCTACAATGACAACACGACATATAGGTGGCCAACAAATTCGTGAAAGAAAAACAAAAATCTACATTCTATTTTTGTTCGTGTGCATTGATTTTTTTTCAATTGTTTAAAACCGCTAGCATCACAACATTCTATTTTCATGTTTAACGTGAATCTTTCTAAGCAGCTACTATTTTCATATTTAACGTGAATCTTTCTAAGCAGCTACTGCAACTACTGCTTTAAATAAAAATTATTGCACAACTTATCATATTAAAAAAAATGAAAATAAAATGTTGTATGACTACTGCTTTAAATAAAAATTATTGCATAACTTATCATATTAAAAAAAATGAAAATAAAATGCTGTTCGACTACTGCTTTAAATAAAAATTATTGCACAATTTATCATATGAAAAAAATAATGAAAATAGAAAATTGTGCAACTACTACTTTAAATTTAAGCCCTCACTTGTATCCACCCAATATGAAGGTCTTTACAGTTTATATACAAAAAGAGCTCCAGGTTTAAACTCAATTGGAACAAGATCCTGATTGTGCTAGGTATAAAAAAGCTTGTGTAACCATGCAAGGGGAAAATACTGCTGGATTACCGACCGCGAACAAAACGTCTATTCTAGAACTAAAAAAGCGGCTTGGAAAGGGGGAAGAAGAGGGGCAAAAGATGTAATGAGTTAATTGCATTGCTCACTGATAAATCTTTTGCAGGTTTTAGCGACCAAAGATGTCTCTCCTTTCCTTCAACAAGTCATTTAAAATAAAACATACCTGGCCAAGAAAGAGGAAGGCTGAAGTGGGTTTGTAGTCAGCAAAGAGAGCATCGCTAATAGACGTCATATATTGCAGATGTGTCACCACAGCAGAGCTCATATACATCTTTAAGCAGGATTTGTGTTGGAAAATTAATCTCAACTGCTTCATTTATTTCGTTCACTGTAGACTTCTTAATTTTGTTTGTCCTCAGCATATCTTCAAATCTGTTCATATGTGTGAATTTTTTTTGTCCAGCTCAAATCTACTCCTCATTCTCTACATCAAGACAAATCTCAAATATGAATTAAATACAAATCTGTATCTCAGATTTTCTTCCACAGTGGAAAAGCTTTCAATTAAATGTTTTTAAATGCTTTCATTTTTCCCTCCTTTGCTGGGTTATACGAAGGTTCTAGTTAGTCCTTTTTGTTAATACATGAGTGTAGTCATTTTGTGTAGAGACTGAGATGAATGTATGAAAAGGCAGAGCACCCAGTATGCTGTACTAATAGCTTGAAGAAGCAGACAATGTTATTGCTGTAGCAACAGTTAGATACAGCCAAAAAACAGGGGAGTGAGTTCTGCTAATTTTTTAGTGTAATAGAAAGAGCAGCATCTCTATATATGGTTTTATGACACCAGATATTGTATGCTTTTGAAAAATATATATGATACAAATTATAACAGCTTATCTCTGTGTTTTAATTTCTGCTCAGTTTTTCAGTCTTGTGCCTCTTCCTTCAATTTGCTCCCCGCCCATCTGGAACTACTACTACCACTCTAAACTCAGTGAACTTTTGCTCTTTTTCAATATATGGGCATTGCAAATTCTAATACAAGGTGGGAAAGAGAAAGAATAGATGTTGCAGAATGCAGCGTGGTGGGAGTGAAAACGCCATGGAAGAAAAGACAGAATTGCATATGTAGGTAGAGGCTCGATAAGAATGTAGAGGTGCCTACGTGGAAGCTATTCAACGGAAGAGATAAATATCTAAGCTACGTTATACTGCACAACTATATTCGTGGCCATAAATGATGGCAAACAATATCTTTCTAAATTCGCTCGGATCAGATTCACCTTTAAAATTTAATAGAGTACAAAGGTCAAAATCTGTCATTCAAAGATTTGAGATTCAATGAATTAAATGTATTAAGATATATAGTTAAAAAATAATATTTTGATTAATACATCACTAAGTTATTGAATATTTAAATAAAATGCAATACATGGATGTGGTATTTTAAGAGATTAGTGGCCACGAAGTTTCATTGCTGGATCCTGATGGATAAGCAACTGGTGTGTTGGTTTTCTGTGCTGGTTAGCAGTGTTGTGGTTACCTTTTCTGTATTGCTATGGAGAAGAAAGACGAAGAGGTTTCCTCTTCCACCGGGACCACCTGCTTGGCCTGTTGTAGGAAATCTCTTTCTGCTAGGCAAAAAACCCAACGAGGCACTGTTTGCCCTTTCTCAGCAATATGGTCCCTTGATGACACTCTTTCTTGGCAGGAAAGCAACAGTGATAGTTTCCTCTGCTGCCATGGCGAAGGAGGTGCTCAAAACCCATGACAACATCTTTGCTGGGCGGACTATCAAGCGTTCAATGAAGGTACTCTCTTACCACAAGTCCTCAATAATATGGAGCCAAAATGAATCCCTCTGGCGAAAATCAAGACGTGTTTCCACTACAGAGCTTTTCTCTCCCAAGAAACTCCAAGCTTTGCAACATGTGAGAAGAGATTCAGTTTTCCAAATGATTGGATCGATTTTTGAGGAAAACAGTTTGAAGGGAAAGAGTGTGAACTTTTCTGATTTAATAGCCCACACGGCTCTGAATGTGATGGGTAATATGATGTTCAGTACAAAGGTATTCGATCCCAACAATCCCGACTCTGTGCAGTTCACTAAAGCTCTTAGTTCATGGGTGAAGCTTGTCGTAAAACCTAATTTGGCTGATTTTTTTCCATGGCTTGGGTTTCTGGATCTTCATAGTGTTGATCGTCAGATAGGAGCCCATTTAAAACGAGCTCATTATTTCTTAGATCTATGCATAAGCAATCAACTGGAGAGGAGAAGCAGAGAGCTAAGTCATGAAAGAGAGACAGAGAAGGATTTTCTGGACGTACTGCTAGATATGCGAGACCATGAGCTCAGTCTGACAAATATCAGAGCAATACTTTTTGTAAGTTCAATTTTCTGTTATTCTGTTCAAGTTTAAATTGGTACCATTTCTGGCTGGACTTGAACATCAAGTGTGTTGAAAGTACCTTGTTTTGTATTGAGTTTGATTTGATGTCATTTTGGTCTGGACGTAAAGCTGAGTGTTTTGGATGTCGCAGGACCTGTTGATGGCCGGTAGTGACACCACTTCTACAACCCTCGAATGGGCGATGGCGGAACTCATTCGCAATCCATACAAAATGAAAAGAATCCAAGTGGAATTGGAGGAGGTCGTAGGTTGCAATAGAAGAGTGGAAGAATCTGATATGGACAATTTGCCTTACCTGCATGCAGTGGTGAAAGAAGTGCTTCGACTGTATCCACCTGGTCCTCTTCTGATCCCTCACAGAGCGACCAACTCTTGTGAAATAGAGGGATATGTGATCCCCAAAGACACCCAGGTGTTGGTTAACGTGTGGGCAATGGGGAGGGACCCTACTGTGTGGAAGGAGCCCTCCAAATTTATGCCAGAGAGATTTTTGGAGGGTGAGAAGGCTAAGATGGAGTTTAAGGGACAAGATTTCGAGTTTATACCATTTGGATCAGGGAGAAGAATATGCCTGGGGCTTCCTTTGGCTGATAAGATGCTTCATTTGTTTTTGGCTTCGCTTATTCACTCCTTTGAGTGGAGTCTTCCGGATGGAATGAATGCAGAGGGAGTGGACATGGACATGGACTATGTAGTTGGAGTGGCATTGAAGAAACATCAACAGTTGCAAGCAATCGCCACACCACGCCTGCCACATAACATATATTAGTACTTTAACAATAAGGTAATTTGTTCAGAAGTTATTTGGTTGCAGGAATTTTAACATTGAAGTCAGGATTATATGGTTTTGGGTAATATTGTATGATATGTTTATATCAACATAAAACCTTTTATAAAGTGTAGTTTATTGTATGATAGGTTTATATTGCATGGTTGATATTTCTTTATTGGTAGTTTATTGATTGCACTTTCTTTTATGTAATTATTTTTTTTACATTGTTTTTCTTAAGATTTGTTCATTTTCTTTATGATATTTAAAATCATTTGAATTTTTTTTTCAAGTGTTGATTTTTATTGTTGGGTATTTTAACATACTTAGGATATTGAAAATAGTTGTATGGTGTTATTTATTAGGCTTGAGTGTTTTCCTTCGTGCTTATGCACTATTATTTCTTATTGGGTGTGAGAATGAAAATACAATCTTTAACAACATTTAAATAATCTAAATGGCATTCATTCCATGTGTCTTTTCCCTATTTCATTGCCACCCCGTTTCATGTCATGTTTTGGTTGTGAGGGACCCATTTCATAGTCACAATGAGAATTGACTGACTTAAATTACATTTTACCTTTTCCAAAATTGATATGGATGGAAAGAAGATGCTTGTTGAACACCACGTCATGCTTTAAAATATTAAAATGATTTATTTTTGTGTTTCACAACCTTGTGTGGAGTTGAAGAAAGTCATATGCACTATTTAAAGCTAATAATGCCTTCATCATACTACATCATGCCTTATTTATGTATTTTAGTTTTCTTTTGGAATAATCCCCCAAGGTTGTTATGATGCTTTCTCCATCGATGGAAATCAATTTCCACCCATTTAATCTTTTGAATTTTAATTGCATAATTTAAAAAACACAAGTAGTTAAAAGAATATTTATAAGTAATAATTTCAATTCATTATCTAAAGTAAAATAACAAAAAATATTTTAAATGCCATTTAAAAAAATGAAACTAGATATTAAAGTCTTCTAGACCAAAATGCCATAAATTGAGCCACAAGAATGAAGTGTATGTAGAAGGAAAAAAAATTTGTGAGTAATGATAATTGCTAAAAATTATTGTGCAATCACCAAAATTTGAAGAGTAGATCATTTTCCAAGGACTCCATTGTAATATTAGTCAATTCATAGGTAGTTTAAATCATTTTTTTCTACAACCACAAAACTCACTTGGGGGTCATGAAAATGGACATGAACACTCCATATGGATTGTCAAAAAAGTTTCCATTACTAGAAGTAAGATAATTTTCCCTTTTGATGATGCTCTACAAACCTACTTGTAAATGTTGGAATGTTGATTTCAAGCCCAAAAATTGCCCAATCAAGCTACAAATAGAGATATAAGTTCATTTTGAATTGTCATAACTTTATGTGATGCTACAACATAGAAATTAAACTTGGATAGATATTTTAATCCACAAAAAGTATGGCTATTCTACTATCCCTAGGGTTGAAAAGAAGATTCCTCACCAAATTGAATGATTTTCCTAGAAAATGAGGCATAAAAATAAGTTTCAATAGTGGCTCTTGTATAGGGATGTATGTCAATCATAGGCATAACAAGATCCCAAAAGAAATATCTTGGATGCAAACCAAGGTATAAACATGAACATCTCTAAAATTGTCTAGCTTGCAATGTTTTGAATTCATATTTTTGAAACATTTTTCAGTGGCCATGAGCCACCAAAATTGTAAAAAAGTACTCCAATTTATGAAAAAAAAAATCTAATGACTTATTGAAGTTTGATACGAAAGTAGTACCAAAAATTGCTTGTGCAATAATTTGGTATTGATACTTCTCATCATACCCCTAAATCTATCACTATTAAAACTTTCCAAGCCTATCTACAAATTTTTGCAATCTAGGACCAAATGAAATACCACACCATGTGGAATGCATAAAATGAATTTTCCAAGTGTATCATGCCAAATTTTTATTATAATACATTAAATTAATAGGGTTATAGCTATGAATTATCATAATTTTGTTAGGTTGAACTAGGAAATGAAAGCATTTGTAATTCACTAGACAATATATATCATGATTTTTTACCTCATCTATCAATCCCATTTAAAATTCAAAGCCTTCATAAAAATATGTTTAGGGAATACCTTAGTGTACACTTGGTCCATCTTGTTAAATCACATTTTATTCCTAAGTCATATAATTCAAACTATAATAAATTAGAAGTGAACATCTAAACTAAATTATACTAAAAACAAAGATAAGAGACCTAAGTTACTCTTCCCTATTTAGAAATGAGCCTGTTTAGATTCATCTCATTATTATTGGGCATGGGAAGATAATCATACCCTAAATGTTTCTTCACATATAAGATGCCATCTATTTGCACTCTAAACTAAAAAATTCATGTTTTGGCATCCCTACCATCTAAACTGAAAATAATTGTGTTTAGGCATCCATGCCATCTAAATTGTATCATACTTGCATTTATCTTCACTCAAGTATTGTAGCCCACTCACATCATAACATGTTCTAATATTTATAATAAATTTATTATCAATGGCTAATTCATAACTTATTAAAATGAATAGCTCCTTCACCACTACATATTTTGACAAAAAAATTTACATTTTAGGCTTGGAAATAAAATTTGATCCACTATTCCAAGCATCATATATCTCAACATGAGTGTCTCAAGAGAAGGATTAGACATTTCATAGTGCTTCTCCATTTTAAACCATTCACAATAATGTATCATAATAGAGATGTAGCTACAAATAAATTCATGAGTATCTTTTCTTCTTCTTTCTCAACACAAAGACATAACTCCCTCTAAGAATCAACATATCCAATTGAGGAACTTGAAGATGAATTTTCTGCATCACTTGTACTACTAGTAGCTTGCACCTCCAACCCATAGTTTAAAAGTTTATCAATGCAATAATTTTGTTCATCCTTAGAGAAACATGTCCCTATTAGCTTCCTCATTAGCACACTTTTTAATTTAAAGCAATAATCTCCAATCTATATTCATGATATTAATCACAAAAATCCCATTAAATTAATTGTCATCATAGTTGACAAGGAAAAGAAACTCAACATGTATTAGATTATATTCAAGTTCCAGAAATGAAGTGCCAATACATTTTCCTTCAATAACATCATTGGTAAATTATAAGTTAACATCAACAATATATTGATTTGTAGGAATATAGCCATTCATCTCATCCATGTGTGTATAAATACCTTCATGAGGCACTGATCAATGCCATCACATCCCATGAAGGAGTCAAATTTTGAGAGAACATCAAGTATTCAAGTTTATGTTCTTTTGATTGAACATATACACACATTCGTTTACTAATATTAACCATATGAACCATTTCATTATATTGAATGTGGGTGACTGTAATATCATGATGGGCCAAACTATACCTCTAAGTGGCAATGAAAATACAAAAAATGGAGTTAAAAAACTTCACATAAAAAATTGAATAAGTTATTAACACAATTTAGAAAATATGTATGAATATAATTTGTAGTAAATTGAATGTAGTTTCTAGGCTACTATTTTTTGGGGAAAAAAGTAAATTTATTTGATGAAAATTTAAAATTTCAATTAAGCACTACTATAATTTCAAAAAAAAACTGTGTCATTCCAACCAACCTCTGCATGAGATTTTTTTTAATCTTTAAATATAAGTAAAGGAAATATTTTTGAGATATTGTTGTGTTAGTTGATACAACATGACAAAAAATTACTTGACTAGGATTTCTTGGACCGGAAAAAGATTGATCACAATATGCTGCAAAAGGTACTACATGGTGGTGTTCATGGGTTAGAATCGTAGAAGATTCTAGTGATGAAATCAAACTACCCCCAAGTTTGAGCACCATAGAAATGGGGCCTATAGGGATGAAAACAAAAATGGTAATATTTGAAAACCCTACTCTCAAATGCTCAAGATGGCACTCTAGAAAAAAAATCTTCTATTTTTTGAAATTAGAACCTCATATTATATGAAAGAGACATAGCTTTCAAACTCTCAAGGAATTTATTTAAGGGATATAATAGAACATGGAAATAAAGAACCAAAAGGATTATCTCCCCAAAAAATTGGTTAACCAGGTTTGGATCTAGTATGATAAAGAATATGATAACTAAGGGAATAAATCCACTTGGCACACCAACTTTGTAGGTCCAAAATCTCTCAAAAATAATAGAAATAGGAGTGGAGAAAAATCCTTAACCCATCTCTCAAAAACCATACAAAGATTCAAAGGGGTTATGGGTGGCAGAATGAAAATCCCTCTTTTTGTTCACGTCAAGTCCAAATTAAGAAAAAAAGGTACGAATTATGATATCTCATTGTTTTCCAATACATATTTTGTTGGTGTATTCAATAACTAGGAGGAAAGAGATAAGGTTCTACAAAATGGCCCATTTTTCTAAAATGAAACTTTCCTTAGAATTCCTCAAAGCCCAAACTTCAACCTAAATTATGTGAATAATTCCTTAACCCCATTTTGGTTCAATCTTCCAAGCCTTCCCTTCGAATATAAAGATCTTATGCTTTTGAAAAAAATGTTGACCTATATTTGTCTCCTATCAAACATCTAACTTACAATCGTTCAATGAGGGCTATTGTGGAAGAATTTGTGTACTTCTAAGAAAAAATATAACCCCTCCATGATCAATTAACATTATTTTTGACTTGGTTGCTTTGGATCAACCCCTTTCCTTTTCAATAATAGAGGTAAATAACAATGAAAACTGTGTTGAATCTTCTTTGCCTTTCCCCATTTCGGTTCATCTCCCCCCTATTAACCCTGTTGCAAATCATAGCATTGCCAAAGTTCCTCGTGCCATTGAAAAATTTCCTCCACTTAGATCCCCTACATTGATTAACTTAGATGCCTTTCCAACTCCATCCTTGAGAGTGAGAATTCCATTTATTTCCTCCCCAAATGATGTGCCATTTGAAGTTCTTGAAACAGTTCTATCACATTCAAAGGAGAATGTATCTTTATCTTCTACTTTATATGATTTTGATCTTCATCCAAAGATAATATTATTAATATGGTAAACCATATCCTCCAAAAATTTGGAAATGAGATCATTAATGAAATTGCAAAGGAAGTTTTGAATGAAAATAAAAAAATTTAGACCTATATCATCTTCCAATATCTCAAACAAAGAAAATAGACCCTTCCAATTCTTTTCCATCTCCTAAGTCTAAAAGAGGAAAAAAATAAAAAACTTAAAGGCTCAAGAAGAAATTTCTACAAGAATCCAATCAACCCTTGAAAAATCATTGAGATCAAGGAGAGTATTATTCTCTCCTTTGGAGCAATGACAGTTCTATATTAGAATTTTAGGGGCTCAAACACCACTAAATAAGATTTTTAATCAAGCATCAACTAGAGAAACAAACCATGACATAATTATCCTTCAAGAAACTAAACTTTTAAATCAGATTGGGGATGAATTTTTTGAAAAATGGACCAGTGTGAATTCTTTTAATCAAGCAGAAAAAAACATCTGGAAGACTTGATATCCTATCATGGAAAAAAATAGTTGAGATTTAGCATGTTGCATCTACATAAAGTTGGATGTTGGTTACAACTAAAAACTTTTCTTCTAAATTCTTTCTACTCTTCAATGTTTATGTCCCCACAAGCATTGTTAAAAAATACCTCTAGTACTAATTATTCTCCCTTCTTGTCCTATTACAAAATGAGCTAGTGATCCTTGTAGGGACTCTAATATGATTTAAGATATATCAAAAAATATTGGGGGTATAATCCCAGCTTAGAAGAAAATATAAGATTTCATGAATTTTATTACTTCAAGTTGTTAACGTAAATAGAGTGATTATCATACCTAGTTAGCTAATTAAATTTCTAGGATTGACCCATTTAAGTTGTAGCTATCTTAAGTCTACTTAGGTTTATTTTTATTTTGTCTCACTTCATATAATTGAGACATGTGTCCTCATGACTTGAGATACCTAGATTGACACTTGCTCACACACTTGTCAAGTGAGCTCACAACTATCCCACCTATATAGGGCTAGTCATATTTTCACTCCTACCTTCTCACCTCTTCATCCTTGCCTATATATGCAAGGCTTGATCATTGTATTGTACACTTTTCATTTCATATTTGATAGACATATTATTGTGCATATTTTATTCACTTGTGGAATTTGTTTCATGCCCTTGATCTTGGCATTGTCCAACATGGTATTAGAGCCATGAGAGCATGTTCCTTCCCACATTGAGATGACTCCTACACATATCCCTATCAATGGAGGGTGATCCCACAAAGCTGGTTTACAATTTCTGAGAGGAACTATTTTTTGCTGAAATCACATATTTTTAGAAAATATAATGATTTAAGCCTTTAAAAGTTCCATTTAAGGATTCCAATTGAAGAGGTTTTGATCAAACCCCCTTGGATAGAACCTTGCTATTTTAAAACCATACCTATAAATGAGTCTCCTTTACACCTATCAAAATGCTGATAAAAAATCACTTTTGATTTACCTTTTGGGGGATCAAATGAATTCATTTAAAATTTATTTCAAATGATTATGGTAGTCCTCAGAATGATCTATCCAATGAATATAATTTTAATATGTTTTGATTTTATTATGTATATGTTTTTTTAGTTTGATTAAACATAGGTTTTAAACCGAAAATCAAGCTCTTTGTTCTGCACATGTGGAAAAATAGTAGATTATCAAAATAAAATTTTGAAAAATATGTTTGGGCTAGGTATTGATGTCCTTGATCCATTAAAAATAAATAAAAAATTTGATACGTACAGAAAAATTTATGTTGTATATAGTCTGCCTATGTCTGAATTGTAATTGGTTTGACTTCGAAACTTGATTGAGGAAAAAATATTTAATAAAACACTATAAAACCAAATGAAAGTGCTAGATATCGTAGTTACAAATCTAAATTTAAAAAAAATAGAATTTTATCCTTCATACAAAAAAATTTATGTTGTATACGGTGAGCGTCACTCCTTAAAAATGTTGTTTTTAAAAAAAACTAGTTTTCCAAGGAGATGGAAAAATAAGTGCAATTTGATTCCAAAACAAATGAAAAAATATATTTACAATCTACAGACAAAACGCCACAAATCACTAGTTTTCATCATCTTCAAATTCCTCACGGTTTAGCCGCTATAAGCCTATAGGAGCCTGAAAGTGAAGATTTAGTTAAAAAAAATTAGTTTGGTGTCCAGTTTGCCCAAAAATTGTAAACCAGTATTGTGGGATCACCCTGGAGTGTCATAGAGCCAAATGAACAACACCATCATGATCATAAGTCTTGGGAAATGAAATAAGTACCTTTCATTTCGCCAATTTTTATTTTTTCATTTTTTTGGTCACTATGCATGTTGTACCAAAAAGTTGTAAAAAATATTTTTTTTAGTAAAGAGCCAATCTACCCTTTTCCAATTTTCTCATTAGGGAAGACATTTTCTCTTTGTGTGAGTTTGGCCATTTTTAGCCTATTTACAATTCTTGCAGTTATTTTGGCCTATTCGACCTATTTGCAAGTCACAAATTGTTGCACTTTAAGATTGTAGACAATTTCATGGCCATTTTAGCCTGTTTGTAGGTTATTTTTGCCTATTTAGCCTCTTTGGAGGATTATTTCTCTAGTTTATTATAGAGATTCTAGCCTATCGGCAGCTTGTTGCAGCTCACTCCATTGACCTATTTATTTGTTGGCACCAACTACTCCAATCACCATACCAACCTCCACCAATGCCTTTTGAGGCATCGACCTAGTCTTTTAGGGCATCCATCACCAATTTTGAGGCATCAAGATAAAAAATGTTTGCAAATATTTGATCGAGTTATCTCGCAACACTACATCTTGAGACACTAAAAAAATATAAACATGGAGGAAAACCGTCACAAGAGGCTCAACTCCTCACAAACAAGAATGATAACGAGTCACTTCCCAAACACCTCACACTTTCCAAGACATCTTGTCACAATGTGAAAACACACAAGAGGGAGAAATAATCCACAACAACCCATAACCCATGAGGAATGTGGAGGACACCTACAAGGTCAACCAAGAATGATTACAACCTTCCCAAGTCTTCACAAGACTAGAAGAATGATCTCCCACAACCTTAGGTTGACAAATGGTACTTTTGAAAGGTTGCACACAAAATGATGGAGGAGATGACATAAATCCTCAATGAAAACACTTGAGAAATAGGTTAAAAAAACTTATAAGAACCTAGGAATATGGTGAGCAACTTTTTTTACAAATTCTTCCCAACCGAAATCCCAAAAACACAAGGAAAGATCAAGTTTTGAAACTTGGAAACTTTACTAGGATTTCGAGGGTTTTGATGACTAAAATGATTGGAACGAGAAATATACAAGGCATAAAAATTATTTGAAAATAGAATTAGGCTTATAAAACCATATTATATCCATGGTTAATAGGGCTTACATTCTATTTTTCGTATGGGAATGAGGCCGCCTCAACACAAGACCAGGTCACTCCAACAAAGTTAGTCAAATTTGTAGTTTTTGGGCCCAATATGGTACTAGGTTGCCCCAATATGGTACTAGGATTCCCCAGTATGATACCAGGTCACACCACTAATGACATGGCCACCCAAACACACTTAGAAACATTTTGAGTGAGTTTAGGGACTCTCGAGTTGACTAGGATGCCTAGATACCATATTAGGCTACCCTGTTGCAAGGTGTGTGCCCTTGGTCTCCTTGTGCTATGTAGCACAACACTCAGATTATGACATGGCTTAAATACCTCCCATAGATTCATTAACTCTATCAGTTGTATCGACCATTAAAAAGTTGATCTTTTGGTGAAACAACAACCATATTTGCAATAACTGGTATCAGAGCTTGTATCACGGGTTTGAACGCTATTGGTTGCTTTTTAAGAACCAAGCCGGTCTTCAAATAAGCCTATGGAATTTCTAATTCTAATCCTTAGAAACCTGAAGGGATTGGCCAATGAATGGGTGAAAGCAGTAATGATTTCCTCCTACACTTTAGGCTCTGCAAAACCTAGGAGGATGATCCCACAATGTACCTACAAATTTATACACTTCTTGACCAAGTACATTGCCAATAACAGATGCATTCTCTTAACCATAGCTCAATAAATGTAAACTTTCAAGAATTTTGTAGATCCTTTACACATTTGACATTTAGAGGAGAGAATAAAGAATCAGATATGAAATAGTAACAATTACAATTTGGTAGATCATTTTTTTATGAATTTAGATTTATTGATGAAAGACCAAGAATCATTTCACAAATACAAATCCTAGATTAGTGCCTTAACCCAGGAAATTGAGTCAATCTCAATATTGGATAATAGATTAATACTTAACACCACAAAGCTTGTAAAATACTGCATTACAACATCATACCATTATTTACTAAACCATAAATTCTTATAAAGATCTTGATACTCGAATTACATGAACCTGTAGCTTCATCCAAGCAATTTCATTAATTCTTTGAATTAAAAACAAGGAAAAAACCACACATTCATTGGAACACAATGAAGATTAACAAAACAACCCTTGATCATTTTATTAATAGTTCATGGAATGAATACACCAGGAGAGAAATGGATTTGAATTTGCATCAATTTCTATTCAAATGCTAGTATTGTTATCGAAAATTACATTTGCATATCAACTACACTCGAAAACCTAAGATAAAACTCTAAGTTGTTCTCCATATTTTCATTACAATTTTTTCTCTATGATCAATCAACAACACCATACATTTAGCCATGAACTCATTATAGAAATGGAGAAAAACAAGCATCGGGTCCTAATGTACACATGTCACATTCCTATTTAACCATTGCAGTTACATTTTCATTCAAGGGAGAGAGAAAAATGCAAGACAAAACTGTCTGCATTTGTCAATGAAGGATTTTTTACCGCCTTCCAAAAGGAATCATTATCATTGAAAATACTCACTCTATGAGAAAAAAAAATCATTCCATGTGCTCTAGGCCTCAAATTCAAACCTCAAACTCTAGCCATTGATCCAACAATGAGATTGCCTGATGAATGGCTCAACTTGAGTCAAACAAGTCTGAAAATTTGATTGTAGAGGACCCCCGCCACTGAATAATCAAATTAAACCATGTGGAAACACATCCACTTCATCCCGTGGGCTCAACCATATCCATACGCTCTAAAAATGGCTACATGTCATCTCCCCGCTTGCCCATTGGGTTTAACCCACTTGCATCTTTTAGCAATAGGGAGGCAGGGAACAATATGGATTGAATCTAGTGCCTTCAACCTACAATCCCTTTATCTTTCAATCCATTAGTCAGTGTGCATAAGCATTGTATCCAAAAAATGGCCAAGATTATAACATCATACCTTATAATTCATCACGTGCTCAAAGGAAACCTTTAGTAGCATTACCAGTGTTAATGCTTCTTAACACTATGTCAAAATACTTCCAAAATATTTCATGCCTTTCAATAGTCCCTTGATGGTCAGTATTACGCCACATGGTGCCTCCCCACTTCCCCTCTGAGAGATAGGATATGTTGGTGGAAACCCCCCCAGGCTAGCAGGGAACATTAAGTCTTGTGAGATCATCTTCAAATTCCTCATGGTTTAGTAGCTATAGGTGCCCGAAAGTGAAGATTTAGTTAAAAAAAATTAGTTCAATGTCCAGTTTGGCCAAAAATTGTAAACCAGTATTGTGGGATCACCCTTGCATGTTCGTGCAATGTTAGCAACTTAAAAGGGGGACTCGGTTAGGTTAACGAGAGACAGGGACATAATCCTTAGGCCAAGACTTTAGACCAATGACAAAATATTAAACCCAAATATAGGGATGTTGGTAAATATTAAAAGGTTTACAACCCGCTTAATATAACCATGATTTATCATGAATCAACTGATGACAATTGGGAATATTAGGCTCAAGGGGCTAGTAACTAGAAAAACTTAATGGCTCAAGTGACAACTCAAGAGATCGGGAACGGGTGAATACCGGTCAACATTGAATTAGACTGTATGCCAAAGGACGAACACTTAGGGAATTTTTAAAAGGTTTAGGGTGTAATGAAAACCCGAGAATGAGGGTAAAACTAAAACCCTAAGCCCTAAGACCCATTCAAAACTAGGAAAGACAACCAAATTTGCAACAATCATCAACAAAACAAAAAAAATTGAGGGGTTCCACCAGTGCCTCCAATTGGGTGCCTCCAGTTTGGGACGCATGCCCCTTGCAAGCATGGAGAGATTCTAGATCTTTGGGGAGTAGACCAAGTGTGAAATCCATTGGGAAACTCTACAACTTCTCCTTTATTCAATCTTTTAAACTTCATTTGATAGCCCCAGGCCATCAAATGAAAAGAAGAACCAATGTTTTCCTCTATTAAACACATTGTTTTATGTTGTCTGCACTAAGCCAAGTTTGATTCAAACACTGCCATTGTATACCTGAAAACCAATATCAATACTCACATGCTTAACCACATCATTGTGCTTTCCAATGCCTCCAATAACTCTATCAATTTGATATTTTCAATCATACAAGTTAATTGAAGTATAAAAACATTTGACATGCATATATCACACCAATCAGATAAATCAAACTTACAATTGGTGTAATACCTACCATCAACAAGATCATTTCCATTGTCATACACAACCATTTTCTTATCAAATTGGACTGGAAAGTGGAAAAATTCATAGTGTGCTTGAAAAGGGTCACTATGGGACTTCTCCTCATCATTTATCTACACATCAAATATGAAACCCTCATACTAATTAGGATCAATAAAAATGTCATGCCTTACATATGGTATGCAATCCTCTTGTGCAGTAAATAAAAAATGTTCACTCATATGTATGTCCTTCAATTGGACTGCATCACAAGAAAGTTTTTCTCCATCCAAATAACACAACTCAATCACATAATTAAATATCCCAATATTTTAAAAACAAGATCTATTAGTATCCATAACATCACCATCTACATTCAAATCATGGCATTCAACAAAAATATCAGCATCCCATACACAAACAATGTTTTCCAACTCAAGTTCAAAGATAAGGTTATTTGTATTCTTGAAATTATCACACAAATCTATATAAAAGGCTTCAATTGCAGGCTCAGATGACTTAGAATTCACCTCTAAAATAGATTCCTCATAGTGACTATTTAAAGCATATTTATGGTTGCAAAAAGCATCATAATCAATGTTACCTCCTGCAACACCAACATGAATATCTGAAGTGAACTGCTCATAAGGAAGATTAGAAGTTGCACACCTAGAAAAAAGGTTCTCATATACGTCCATGTGTTGAACACAATCACATTCTTCAGGTGAAAATTAATCATAAAGAGCCTCATCAATTGTACCAACATTTGTCTTTACATTTTCACTCTCATGTACAGCTTCACCCATGCAATTCTCATGAAAATAATCAGTAATAACTTCAAAACCAAAAAAAGGAATGGAAGAAGGTAAAATATCACACAAGAAAGGAGTATCTTGTTCATCATTCACATCACCCACATATGCATGCTCTACATAATTAGCTTCTTGAACTAATTCATCTAATGAATCTCTTACACACATACCCTTTTCTTTGTCCATACTACTGCAATAATCAACAAGGTTATATTCCTCACCATCAAACTAAAAAACATCATTTATTTCTTCATTGCAACTTATCACAGATGATTGCTCTGACTGAAATTCATTGCACACTTTGTCATTTGCATCTGATATACCACCATTTTCAAGAGTACTCCACAAATCAACAGAATCCTTTGTCTCATTACTTGAAGACTTGCATCAATGCTACACTCAACATGTGTAGAATTGACATGACCAAGTGTATCATAACATTCCTAATCACATATATCCTCTTTAAAAAGTACATTCAATTCATATCCCTCATCACACTCTTTTTCTAAGAGAACTTGGAATCCCATTGTTCTTCACAACATCACATTCATTTCTTGAAGAGAAAATATCATCAACACAGTTTGAAATGAGATGACCATTCAAGAATTTATTCGCACTATCATAGAGTTTTATAATGTCATCATGCAATTGTCAGCGTTGAAAAATATTGTCATCACATTTATTGAAACACTTTTCACTTAAGGAAATAAATTCTATTTCCTCCTCTTGAAAGGATTCACAGTCACTAGGGCTGCAAACAAAATTGTAGTGTCTTTGGTCATTTGGACAAGAATGTTCCTCATCTAAATGCAAACTTCCATCAACAACACTAATGTTGTCATCATGAAGACATGAAACTTCAGAATCAACACAAACTTCTACTGCATTTTCAAATGAGATCAATGCACTTGACCTAAAGGGTTTATCATAACACCTTTTCTCCTTGTCAATAAATGAGAAAATTCTTTCAGTATCATCTGTATCATTGTAGCCTTCATCTAATATAAAAAATTATCTCTCTATTTCTATAATTTCAAAGACAATAGGAGTGACTTCACATGTTTCATTCATCTCAGCATGCCTTATATTTTGACTACTATGGCTGCAATCTTCATCTACATATATTTTCTCTATAGGTTGTTCAAAATAAAATCTTCATCACTACAAGATGTATTATTATTGTCTTCTTCTATAGCATCTAGATCCATTTGATCAAGTTTGGAAAATGTACCATCACATAGTTTAGTTAGGAAATTACTTCCAAACCGCTCTATCATTTCTTCAATCACTGAAATCCATTGATATATGGCGCACTCAAGGTTAGGGGGCTTCAAATTTGCTGGCATGGTACTCAAACCTAGCTCAAGTATTCCACAAAAAACATCAATACATACTAATTCATCGGATCTATTTAATACTAGTATAGGAAAAAAAATTCATGAATCTATCATGAAAATTATAAGAGAATTCACCCTCAAATCTTCTTATATCATACAATGCATCAATAGGTGACATGGATTCAACTTTACTTTCAGGATGCTCTTCAAATTATTCTTGGATATGCATATTTCTATCCTCAAATAGGCATTCATTGTCTATTGATATTTCTTCAAACTGATCAATGAAAATTATCTTGAGCTCACACCATGAATATATGGAATGCATTGGTAAACCAAAAAACCAATATTCAGTAGAATTCTCTAAAGCTCTCACACAAAAATTCATGATAGCATCCTCTTCTTCTATTTGAAAATCCTCCATTAAATAAATAAAATTATGTAAATGATGTGATGACGACTCTTTGAGATTTCCTCTAAACTTGGGCAAGTATTCATTTACTTTTTTTGGGATTGATTGTGGATAACCTTGGATTTTACTAAAATATAAAGGGTTATATCTTTCATTAGAGAAAATATTATTTGAGGACATGATTATGTTTTAGGCATGACATTAAAGATTGTAGAGGAGGAACCAAAATAGTCATACATATTTGTAAATAAAACTTATTCCCTCTAAAAATATTTAATTCTCAATATCCCTTTCTGAATATCTTGCTTTCTCATTTCCCTTTTCTACTAATACCCTAGAGTACTGGATAAGGGACAATATTTACTAGAACCTTTGTTGGAAACCTTCATACAAAAATGTTGCAATAAAAAAATACTTGAAAAATGTTGCAACCCACTCTTCTGATGATGTGGAATATTATGTAGAGGTTCCGCCTCTTTGAAAGAGGAAAAGATCTTCAAGTAAAAAAAAGTTTCTTCCAAGATCTAGGTATTTTTGAGTTTTCTCCACCAGCAGAGCACCAGACTTCAAGAATACACCAAAAATGTTGCAGCAATCTCCTTCTTCTTATATGTAGGTCCTTGGATCATATGACCCAAAACTACAGATTGAAAAACTTATTGACTCTTTCCAAATGGATAATATTGGAGCTATCCCCAATGGAGTTGCCAATCTGTTGGTTGCTTTTTAAGAACCAAGATGGTCTTCAAAGAATCTTATAGAATTGACAATTCCAATCCTTAGCAACCTGAAGGGATTGGGAAATGAATAGGTGAAAGAAGAAATGCTTTCCTCCTGCACTTTGGGCTCTACAAAACCTAGGAGAGTGATCCCATGTTGGTGCAATGTACCTACAAATTTATAGACTTCTTGACCAAGTACATTGCAAATAATAGATGCATTCTCTTAACCATAGCTCAATAAATGAAAACTTTCAATAATTTGGCAGATCCTTTACACATTTAACATTTAGAGCAAAGAATGAAGAACCAGATATGAAATAGTAACAATTATGATTCGATAGAATTTTTTTTATGAATTTAGATTTTCTGATGAAAGAACAAGAATCATTTCATAAATACAAATCCCAGACCAGTGCCTTAACCTGGGAAATGAAGTCAATCTCAATACAAACATAATTGGTTAACAAATTAACACTTAGCACCACAAAGCTTCTACAATACTGCATTAAAACATAATACCATTATATCATAAACCATAACTTCTCATAAGGATCATGATACTCAAATTACATGAACCCATAGCTTCATCCAAGAAATTTCATTAATTCTTTGAATTAAAAATAAGGATAGAACCATGCATTCATTAGAACACAATGAAGATTAACAAAACAACCCTTGATCATTTTATTAAAAGTTCATGAAATGAATACACTAGGAGAGAAATGGATTTGAATTTGCACCAATTTCTATTCAAATGCCAGTACTGTTATCAAAAATTACATTTGAATATCAACTAGACTCCAAAACCTAAGATAAAAATCGAAATTATTCTTTGTATTCTCATTACAAAATTTTCTTTATGATCAATCAACAACACCATACTACATTTGGCTGTGAATTCCTTCTTATAGAAATGAAGGAGAAAAACAAGCATTGAGTCCTAATTTACACATGTCACACTCCTATTTGACCATTGTAGTTACTTGTTTCATTCAAGAGAGGGAGAAAAATGCGAGACAAAACTATTTGCATTTTTCGATGAAGATTTTTTTCCCGCCTTCTAAAAGGCATCATTGTTGTTGTAGATACTCCCTCTATGAGAAACAACATTCATTCCATGCACTCCAAGCCCAAAATTCAAACCTCAAACTGTAGCATTGATCCAACAATGAGATGGACCAATGAATGGCTCAGCTTGAGTCAAACAAGTCTGAAAATTGATCATAGAGGATCCTTGCTGCTGACAAATCAAATTACACCATGTGGAAACACATCCAATTCATCCCATAGAATCCACCATCTCTATACACTCTGAAAATGGCTACATGTCATCTCCCCACTTTCCCTTTGGGTTTAACCCACGTGTATCTTTCAACAACAGGGAGGCGAGGAATGACTAGATTGAATCTGGCACCTTCAACCTGCAAGCCCTTTATCTTTCAAGCCATCAACCAATGTGCATAGCCATTGTATCCAATGAACAACCAAGATTATAACATCCTACCTTACAATTCACCATGTGCTCAAAGGAAACCTTTAGTAGTACTGGCATTAATGCTTCTTAACACTATGTCAAAATATTTCCAAAATATTTCATGCCTTTCAATAGTCCCTTGACGGTCAAGATTATGCCACATGGTACCTCTCTCCTTCCCCTCTGAGAGATAGGAAATGTTGGTGGGTCCCTCGCAGGCTAGTGGGGAACGGTCAAGATTAACCCGAACCACTTCATCTCAATCATTGATCTCACAAGACTGAACGTTCATTGCCTTCACATGATAATGGGCCCCAATGACTAATAATACATGTGGCACCCACTCGCTAGCCTGTTGGAATATTTTAACAAATATTAAAACCCAATGGGGGAGTGAGGAACAGTCAGGATTGAATCACTTAGATCCAATCCCCTGTATTGAAAGTTCAAATCTGTACGTGCATAATGTTAGCAACTTAAAAGGGGAACTCAACTAGGTTAATGAAAGACGAGGACATAAACCTTAGGCCAAGACTTTAGACCAATGATGAAATATTAAACCCGAACATAGGGACAATGGAAAATATTAAAAGGTTTATGACCCACTTAATATAAACATGATTTATAATAAATCAACGGGTGACAAGTAGGAATATTAGGCTCAAGGGGCCGATAAGAAGACGGATTTAATGGCTCAAGTGGAAACTTAAGAGATCATGAATGGGTGAATACTGGTCAACATTGAATTAGAACATATGCCAAACTTAGGGATTTTTAAAAGGTTTATGGAAAAATGAAAACCCTAGAACAAGGGTAAAATCAAAACCCTAAGTCCTAAGACCCATTCCAAACTAGGAAAGACAACCAAATTTGCAACAATCATCAATGAAACTAATTTTTTTGAGGGATTCCACCAAACCCTTACTTGTGCTGGGGGGATTGTTGCAAGGTGTGTTCCCTTGGTCTCCTTGTGTTGTGCAGCGTAGCATTTAGGTTTGTGACATGGATTAACTACCTATCGTGGATTTTGTAGCAGTTTATGGTGAACTCCTCAAACACCCCAGAATCACCTGCAAGACAAAATAACTTCCACAAGAGAGAAATGGCAGAAATATTATGCTATCATTAAGATGCAAGATTGCCAAATTGAATATGGCAAAGTACATATGAAGCCTTGCTTATATCTAGGCAAAGCTGAGATGTAGTAGTTAATATGATGTTGACATGTGTCATGATCTAACATGTGACAACATGAGAACCCTAACTAACTACCTATGGAATGATGAAGTGATAGAGATAAGTTCTAGAAAAGACAACTCATCTTCTAGAAGGAATCTTATCTCCTACAAACATGGAAAGGGGGATGACCCCATTATTAATGATTTATCTAATAATGCAACCTAGGACTTAATGAAATATTATGCCTAAGTAAATTTATGCAATTTTAATTAAATAATTAATTACACCAACAAATTTATTAACTCCAGTGGTTATATTGAGCATTAACAAGTCAATCTTTTGATGCAACAACAACCGTCTTTACAACACACCCAACTGTGAAATGTGACCTCTAAATTCATTTTAAGCACCAATTAAATATTCCTAAGTTCATTTTATCTTTTGAAAATTATAATATTGAAAACCATAAAGTGATCATGCTCGATTCCAACACTCAAAAACGTAAATAAGTCAATACACCTTTCTATTAAAAAAAGTTACACCCTTCTTAAAGAGAGGTTCATTAATAACTATATTCTAATATATACCAATAAAAAAAATCCAAATACATGAATTTAACTTGAAATTACATAATACCATGATGTTCCTCGATCCACAAACACAAGTCTCCAATGGTGGTTACCATGCCACCCAACCTTGTGGAATCAAATGATCCACTCCCACCATGCTAGGAGATAGTCACATGGGACACAAACACAACACTCACACCAAACAAATGGGGAGATGGCTTACACACATACCATACAAGAGGAATACACTCCATAAAAAACATCATATAACACTTTTCCAAACACAAGACAAATCAAATACAAGTAGGATCAACACAAGATCTCATTAGAAAATTCACCAATGTCACACACAAATCCACATTAGGCCAACTCACCAATGTAATATAAATAATCATCCTTTGAAAAACTCACCAAGGGAATAACCATGGGATAACTCACTGCAATGGTATCATAAGGATCATCATTGGGCCAACTCACCAATGACAGATCACACACATACAGAAGACACTAGGGTAAGGTGCTAGAGAGGTAGTTAGGGTGTGTCATCATGGTACTCAAAATTATGGAACCTAGTACTCCTCTCATATAGATGACGATAATTGATATTACAAGATCAAATCTCCATGAGCTAGCATGTATTCCCAAACATCATTAGTATGTACTATCACTCAAGGCATGAGAGGGGCATCGATTGTCTTAATTAATTAATTATGTTTCATTAATTATCACTTGATTAGATGAATCCCCACCCATGGTTGGCCTAGTTGCCACTTTGGTTCAAGGACACATTGGGAGCCACTCCTATAACCCTCTCTAGTATCTTAGGGTAGTGTAGGATCATGGGGGTCCAAACCAGGTCCTTAAGTGGCAATAAAATTCAAAAAAATAGTTAGGCAACTTGACATAAAAAAAATGAATAAGTTATTAACATAATTTGAAAAATATGTAAGGACAAAATTTGTAGCAAATTGAATGTAGTTTATAAGATACTAGTCCTTTTTTGGAAAAAAGTAAATCTATTTGGTGAAAATTTGAAATTTCAATGCAATAGTACTAAATTTTTAGGAAAAAATAAAAGTAGGTGTATTTTTGACCAACCTAAGTACAATAAAAAAATAATATTAGTTTTTGTAACTTTCAATATAAGTAGAGGATCATGCCTAGATGTGCCACATTTTTTTGTAGTTTTTTTGCAAGTAAATAATTAATTATGAATTTTTTATTAAAAGTTTTTAAAAGTTTATGAAATTCATTTTTTTATGCTATAGTATGGGAATCATAGAATGTGTTGCATCTTTTAGATTCAGAAAATGTTAAATTGTTTAAGAATTATAGATATTTTTCAATCATCCTATCAATTGAGACTTTCATCAAAATACATGTAGAAAATCAATAATAATTATCTATTCAATTTCAAATAAGGCATATCTTATATTGGTGGAAAGCCAAAAAAAATCTCAATAAACCCTTTTTGTTTTATCAAATTTGGATAGAAAAATTGTCAGCCACTTATTTGTCATATCGCCACTTTTTGGACCCCCTTGATCCTACACTCACCCCTTATTTCTAGGCTCTTCACACTCACCAACGAGTGCAACACAAAAAATAATGCATAAAATACAATTTTTACAAATTTCAATAAAACTTTCCCACAATGCATAATATCACATTTCACTAAGTACAACTTCGTCAAAACATTCCAAAACACTCATCACACCCTCCAACAACTGTGACATGAAAATGAATACAAAAAACAACTTTTCTCAAATTTGATGAAACTTTCCCACAACATCAATTATCACATTTCATGAAGTTCCACCCTTTCAAACATTTTAAATCATCCATTTTTATGCAAAACTTTCAAATTTTCCAAATAATTTAACACAACAAAAACTAGTCTTTTCCCAATTCCACAATTAAAATTTAATAAAATTTCAAAGTTTAAAAATAAAAATTATAAGAATACCCTTAAATGGTTGCAAATATGTCCAACACCCCTTTTAAGCTATAAAATTTACATTTTCATCATTTCCTAAAAATTTGGGCATGGTAACCTCACCATTTTAAAATTTTCTAAAATTAAAATAAATCTATATATATTACACAAATCATATTGTGAAATAAAAGGAGATGGGAGGATTCTACACTCCCCTAATCATTATCCTAAACCCTACATTCAACCTTGTACTATAGTATTTTTGTATGTTTTACACCCCTTAAAAAATGAAACATGTACAACTTGCCACAATGGCCCAATATATGGAACATTGGTTTTTGACAAAAATACTAAACATTGGCTTTTGACAATAAATGGATACACCAACAAAAGAAATTAAATATAAAAGCCTTAACATAGTAAAAAATGTGAAAAATTACATCGTTAAATAGCTAAGAGAGAGCTTAACATTACTCAAGTGTTTGTTTTACTCAACCTTGAAACGCATGCAAACCTAATGGTTAGCACAAATGAGATTATGCAAAATTTTATAGAATATGAAAAACACATGTTTTTGGGAATTAGAAAGGAAATCCAAGCATTTGGGTTGGAAATCCTAAAATACAAGCCAATGGCTTGAGGATTCACAAAGCAGGACAAAACGTGAGCGCATTATAACGTGCTCATGTTATGCCTCACTTTAATTTGTTTTTGTGTATGTTTGTATAAGTGTATGTTTTATGTATGTATGTTTGCATATATGTTTGTATGTATGTATGTTTGTATGTATACTTGTATGTATGTATAAATGCATGTATGTATGTATATATGTATGAATATATGTATTTTTGTATGTATGGATGTATGCTTGTATCTATGTATCTATGTATGTATTGTAGAGGAGGGGGACGTGTCACCCCCGGGACTCAGGTCATGAAAGAATCCTAAGGAACGAACTACCCAAAACTACCCCAGGTTTGCTAAATAGTTTGAAAAGGACAAGGTACTAAGGCTGAAAAGGAAGGGAAAATAGCTTACCGATTTCCTTCTGCTAAAATCAGATGCTCATAGGGTTGGAAGAGTTGGTTTCAAATGTTCAACCTGCTGCCTAGACAACTCACTACCTGAGGATGGTAGTGTGGATCTCAGACTCCAACAGGGTGCACTAGTGTCTCAAGGACATGCTAGCATCCGTATAGATATGGGTCCAAAAAACAAAAAAACCATAGGGAAACCTACTAACTACTTGACTATGCGAGATTTATACTTTGAGAAAGAATAAAAAGGATAGAAACTACAAATATGATAAAAGAAGACTAAGAAATAAAATATTGCAAAAGTGACAAGGAGGCTGAGAAAACATTCCTTTTCACCCACGAGTTGATTCTTCAAGTAGCTCCATTCAAAAACACCTGCACACATGAAAACGAGAAAAATGTTGGGGTTGTTTTAGAGAGCTGCCTCAGTCAGTCCCCTATTTCGGTGTTCCCACCTCCATGGACAACCAGATAGCCACAAGGTATAGAAATCGATAAATGAAAGTAGAATCAGATTAGATAGAGTACAAAAAACTAGTATGCTACTCAATAAACAAGATGGTGCAAAGAGAAAACGACAATGAGAAATATCACAATCATAGCTATGAGCACTCAAGGCAAGTAGTGGAAGGAAGAAGCTTGAGAATCCCCAATGGTGGCATTGTTACAATGATAACATGGTGTAGGAATCCAAACTAGCATCTTTCATCCAAGAAGAAGTAGTGTAGAAGTTGTGGAATGAGCTTATAAGGTGAGAATGAGTGAATAGAATGAGAATTGAGCAAGAGAGAATCCAAGAGAGTGAATGAAGGTGAAAGAATGGATTTGAACTAGAAAAAGGGAGCAAAAGACCTATTTTCATCGGTCAAGGACATAGGAGACATTATTCTTCGCAACCAATAGAGAAGTGTAACACCTCTACATAATCTAGAGGCAGGAATCATGTCAGGACAGTTCATGGCATGCAAACGTCTACGTAGTGCACACGTCTCCAATAGATATTCATCCGACATAAAATGATGTGGCCAAGTGGAAAGAGTGATGTAGTGGTGATGAAATTTCATCATTAGGTTTACATTTTCTAAGGTAGGGGTGATGAAATGGGGAATTTTCCTAGGGGTGTAAATTCAGTCCATTACAATTTTCCCCCACTTTAGTGAGTGTACATGTCAGAGTGAATGCAAGGTAAAGTAGAAAGAGGTTGAAGAGAATATACCTTAACCATCAAGGAATTAGATCTTTGATTTGACACACATGGATGTGCAAGAGGTAGCTCTATAGGTTATTGATCCCATAGGGAAACCTTGGTGTGAAAGAGAGAGAGAGAGATGGCTACACAAGTACTTGGTCTTGTGGAAATGACTCCACGGGTTCTCGGTCTTGTAGAAGTTGAACAAAATCTCTATAGTTTCTCAGTCCTGTAGAAGTCGAACAAAGGATCTATAGGTTCTCGATCCTATAGAAGTTGAACAAAGGCTTCACAAGTTCTCAATGCTGAAAAATTTGAATAGAATATCTATAGGTTCTCGGTCTCATGGAAGTTGAACAAAGGCTTCACAAGTTCTTGTTCCTACAAATGTTGAACAAATGCTCTACAGGTTCTTGGTCCTAAAAAAGTTGAACAAAGGCTTCATAGGTTCTCAGTCTTGCGGGGCTTGACATGAAAGGACTCCACAGGTGCTCAGTCTTGAAGATTTTGATGCAAAAGGCCCTTACAGGTGCTCGGTCCTACAAAGAAACATGTTAAGCTATAGACAAAAAATGTTAGGCAAAAAAGCCAAGGTAGACAGAAAAATCATGGAGCAAGCAATTGAAGGAGAAGTTTTCAAAGGTCCCCCCTCAAGAACCCATCACGATAGCAAGGGGCCCATGCAAAGGGAAACTCCATTTTGAAAACCATGATTGTTTTTGCAGATGATTTTGTCATCAAGGAATTCGATAAAAAAGAATGATCCTTCTCAAAGGAAAGTTTTTTAGATTTCTTCATCAGAAAAAGTACTCCTTTTTCAAAGGAAAGTTTTTATCTTCTTTTACTACGATTTCATTTCCGAAAGAAAAATTTCACTAGGGGGTCCTTGTTGAAGAATGCATTTTTGAAAAATGAAAGATTTTCAGTAAGGGATTCATTGGCCACCAAATTCACCTTATTGGAAGTTAGATAAGTATGGTAGCCCCCCTTAGGATGGTGTGTGCGAAGTAAACTAGCACATGGCATTCTAAGGAGAGAAAGAAGAACAAGGATGTTGTGGCCCATGATACATTGCAAGATGTAAATGTGTTAATGTTGTCACACACACGAGGGACAACACATAAGCACCACAACATCACTAAATGGATAGAGAGACAAACAAAGACAAAGAAAATAAGAAATAATTAGAGATGAAGAAATCAATAGATGAAGGGGATCTGTGAGTTTGGGGTTAGATCAATTCATATATATAAATAGGTAGCATGTGATGTATGAACGAAATATCATCAATCTCCAAAGTTCCCAAATCACGAAGAAGAGCACATGAAGATAAAATGAAAATAAAAATTGGGTCAACATGGAAGGGAGGCCTAAATGCCCCCAATGCTTTGCATCATCCCCAATTGTCGAAAATCAAAGTTACAACTTATAGAAGAATGATGAAACATATAGAGGAAATTCAAGATAAATTTTCCAGGCATGTATCCAAGAACCTACATGTTGGAATGTGATGTTGTTGATTGTTGTTGTTAATGGTTTTCATTGATTTCAACATATCTTGGTTGATTGATTAAGGTTTTGTGTTGATGCTTTGATGGTCTAGATTGGTGTTCTCTAGATTTTGTGTTGTGATGATCTATCTTTGGTCATGCCTGTCCTAGTCCCCTTCATTTTGCAACATAATGAGATACACTCATGGGTTCAAACCGATATGGAAATTGGTTAACGTGCCCTGGAACATTTTTTTCATTGTAACGTGTATATTTTATTCTTTGGTTTTGAATATCATGGATAATATTTAGCATGCTTATTTGAGCGAGGAGGTTTTGTATGGTCCATGTTTCATTCCTTTCCACCGTGGGAATGTTTTGTGCTAGCCTAATTCAAATTGTGTTTAGCTGACTTAGGAGATTATGAAGGCATGGAATGTTATAAGTAAAAGTTGATTCTATTCGATGAAAGCAAGTGTGGTGAATGGGAATCTAAAAATCCAAATATTGTGAAGTATGTGAAAGTATACAACTGGAGGCAGCAAATAGTGAGATTCTTCTAGTGTGATTTTTGGTGACAATTATTTCCAGCTGTGCATTCCCTTTCATCATTATTCTGGTAGTAAGCCTTTTTATTTTGATGGTGATCCTTTCTACTTTTGGTTGTAATAGTCGGGAAGTGAGCCCACCGACGATGAGCCTTACCTTAAGTGATCCCTTGTAAAAATCACCTTAACTAGTGTCACCTTAACTGGTGTTTTATAATTGAGAATTAGGATTCTTCATGGTTTTTCCAATCTTGGGTTTCCATGTAAATTTTGGTGTTCATTGTGCATTGTGTTGTTGTGTTCTTTCATGTTCATATCCATTTTAATAATTATCTGATTGATTTAAGATTGCACCAGATTAATTAAGGACAATAAATTTTTTTTGGGATAATTGATTCACCCCCTCTCAGTTATCCGTACTATTCAATAATTGGTATTAGAGCGAGGTTCCTCGAAGAAGAGCTTAACCACTTGAGGTAGATTCAATGGCACACAAACTTACAATTCCTGTGTTTGATGGATTTGACTATAGTTTCTAGAAAGTGCAGATGAGAGGTTACTTGATTTCTCTAGGTTACAATACTTGGAAAGTTGTTGAGACAAAATATGTTGTATCGACAAATGGTCCTAATGCTGCAGATGAGATTTCAACCTATGAAGAAAATCGAAAAGCAAGGCATGCAATCTATAGTACTTTTTCTAAGACTGAGTTAATAAAAGTTATTTCATTAAGCATTGCTTATGAAGTTTGGGAAAAGTTGAAATAAATCTATGAAGATAACGATAGAGTCAAATTATCAAAGAAGTTGATAGCTAAGCACAAATATGAAAACTTGAGGATAGAAGAAGGTGAAGATATAGAAAGATACTTTTAGAGAGTTGACACTGCAGTAAATGAATTCAAAAATCAAGGAGGCACTCTGATAGATGAAGATGTTATGGAGAAGATTCTGATGACCCTATCAGAGAGCTATAGTGACAATATCTCAATTATTGAGGAAGTTTATGATCCAAATAAACTCACCAAAGAGAAACTATTTGGCACGTTGACCATGTTTGAGATGAGGAAATTTGGAAAAGAAAATGAGAAATCTGAAATAGCCTTCAAAGCCTCAAAAATAGAAGAAGATCCAGATAGTGAAATTTTATATGAGTTGGAAGAAAACTTTACAAGAAAAATGAAGAAAGGTACTGAAAATTACAAAGTTATGTTACCTCTTAAATGCTTTAGATGTGGAAAGATTGGTCATCTAGCATCTAGGTGTCCAGAAAAAGGAACACGACAAAATTTTAAAAGAATCAATAAGAAGGCCTATTATGTTAATAAAAATGCTAGTATTTCAAATGTTGAATAAGATCAAGAGGATTGTTTGTTTTTGGTGGAAAAGGATGAACCTAGATTTGATATCTCTAATATTTTTTTGGAAGCTAATTATTGATGGTGAAAATGACACAAACAACGTTAAAACAGAATATTTCTACTCTATTTCTCCTGAAAAAGAAAGACAACATATAGTAGCCAAACTCCCAAGGTCCTAGTAGTTGGTTCTCAACTGTCTGGTGTCACTCAATCGGTCCATGCAACTGTAATGTTCAAGGGGCCTGTGCTAGTAACAAAGAATACAAGCAATGACTTATTCATTGAGCTATTTTAATAAAGAAAGGGGTTTTTAAATAAAATAAAAAGATAGATCAGAGGGTAAATTAGTAAACATGAATCAAACTTATCTAGCATCTAGACATATATCTTCAATAATGAATGTTTTTCCAACAGATCAAGAAAACCAAAGCATGACACAATTTACAGAATAATCCATACCATTGCATGCATCTAAGGTGCTTATTTTAACATCACAATTCGCATATCACAACTATTTAAAAGATTCCAAAAAGAACACATATTCATTCATTGCCAAGATCATAGATCAATAGACTTCAATAAATTCAATTCACTGATAATCTAACGAGATAATCCTTAAATCCGGCTTCTTCTAATGACTTTCATCACATAAGAAACAATCATGCTTCAGCACAATCATTGGCATACAGATAGATTATAACTCATCAACCTTATCAAATAAAACTTAATTCTAACACCATATTGCGTAAACCTATAATTTTATTTAACTGTAAAAAATGAAGTAACAATGTATCTCTGTAACAACTATGCAAAATTCTATTCTCTATTAGCCGACCCTTACAATATGATACCCCAAGGGTATTTATAGATATACAAAATCTGAAGTCCTCTTCTATTGTAAGTCGACCCACCCTTTTAGGGATTAAAATTATCTTTGGAAACTCAGATAAACTGGAAGAAAAATAATAGAAGAGGAGAAAGCCATGCGCTTCAAAAACTGCCAGTGCTGCATGCAACATGCAAAGAAGAAGAAAGCCATGCATGCATGAGATTTACGCATGCGAAGTTTGTTCCACAATGTATTTGTCATATCTTAAGAAGACTTGTTGTAGAGTGTCCAATTCCGACCCATCCACCCAACTGTCATATCTTTCAGCTTCGTCAACTCTCTCTTAGCTGCTACTTTTGATGTTCCTGGAGGCCGGTTCCTTTGGACAACTTCTCTTGATGTTCCCGACATTCTTTAGCTTTCTTGCAACAAAACCTCTAGTTAGATCCTTGAATAAACATCTCAACATATGTCTTAAAATCATACCTTTCATACATACATCAGAGGCGGAACCAGGCAGAAAACATCCTAAACAATCCCCTTTTAACATACTTTCCGGCTCGTAGCCAAAACAACTATTGATATTTCACTAACAAGAAGCGGGCTTGGAGTCGAAACTGGAATGGTAATCAGAACTGGAACCGGAATGGAAATGGATTTGGTTTCTTTCAGATTTTCCATTTTCACATTCCGTTTCGGTTCCGCTTCCACCTCCGCCAAGGTTACCATTATTTTGAAATGAAGCTTCTCACTATAAGCAGAGTCGGAGACGGGATGGAAAATGGAATTGACACTAATTATAAAACATGCCTAAAAATCTAAATCAATTCTGATCCCGCTTCCGCCTAGGTTGACCATGACATCATAAATGATTTTAACAGTTTAATGCATAACTTCCTGATTAAGGACTAAGGTCATATTAAAATGAAATGAAGCTAAAATATAACATGAAAAGACCATGCCCATATGACCGTGGGGGCTATTGTAGTTTTAGGGCATCATATTTAACATTTGAAAACATGAATACAGAAATGTGTCTAAACCCTAATCTAAAACAAACTCAATATAAAAACTAGGGCACAAATTTAACCCTTCCTAATTTAACCAGATGAATGTGCAACAAAAACCCTAAGTAAAAACCAAATTTAACCAACCCTAACTCACTGTAAAACCTGAATTTAATCTATCTTACTTTAAACCCTAATTTAATCTACGCAATTAAAATCAAAAGCAACATGATGCGATCACGACAAAAACATGAAAATGACCGTGCCCTAAAATCCAAAAAACTAGATACAAGAGCAAAAAACAAAGACAAGAACAACAATAAACAAAAAAAAAACAAAGAAAAACTAAACATGCAAACCCACTGAGAAACGTGAACCTACCTAAAGAAAAATGATCTAACAGAAACAAGAAAACACGAAAGTAAAATAAAAGAAGAACGAGAACAAGAACCTTACCTTGAGCGCAAAACAGGCAAACCTTCTGAAGAATTCCGCAAGAAACTATCTCCTCTTCTTTCAATCGATTCACTCCAAAAAAACTCCACTGTTGCTCTACTTCGCTCTTTGATTTCTTAACAATAATAATGATAACCACTCATTTAATCCCTAGTCAAGGTAAAAATCAGAGTTTCTACCTACGCATGGCAGTTGTCATTAACGTATTAAATGCAGTAAAGCGGAGTCGAAACTGCAGAAGAACTAGCACCTCACTGCAGTGTGACTTCGGTAAAAAGTCAATGACCAAGAAATGGTGGGAGTGGAATCGGAATGAAAACGGATTTGGAAACTTGAGTAATTTCCCAACTTCGTTCCCGTTCTGGGTCCAGTTCCGCTAACAAAGCATAAAACAAAACCAAACACAAAAATAAAACAAAAAGAGCGAAATAAGAAAACTTAACATAAAAACTTAGTCTAAAACAAAAGTCCAAAAAGCGGAGGCGGAGACAGAATGAATTTTGATTTTGAAACTTCAAATAAATATCGACTTAACTTTCACTCCGATTCTGGCTCCAACAAAGACAAAATAAAAGGTCAAAAAGAAAGACTGTCAAGATGGGGATCAAAATAAGTTTTAAAGGAAGTTTCAAAACCCGATTCGGTTTCGGTTCTGATTCCGGCAGACTAAACCAAAGAAAAACAAAGTGTTGGAAACAAAAGACTCCAAACTTTGTTTGAAAATCAACAAAAGATAAAAACATAAAGGGGGACCCATTTTGACCAAGGCAAAAGATGGGGTGGTTATGCAAGGCGTAACACTAATGATAACATTGAATCTGCATTATTTGTTAAAAGAAATGGAGATGAATGGTTGATTGATAGTGGATGTTCGAATCATATGACTAGTGATAAAAGTAATTTTGTTAAGTTTTCGAAATATGATGGAGGTTCTATTAGATTTGGAGATGATAAAATGACACAAATTGTTGGAACTGGTTCTATTACCTTTGATGGAAAACATAATGCTGACAATGTTTACTATGTGAAGGGTTTATATCATAATCTTTTAAATGTTGGAAAAATGTGTGAGAATGGCTATAATGTTGTATTTTCAGGATGATGGTTGTGATATGTGGAAGAGTTCCAGAACTATTATTGCAGCAGGAAAAGGAATAAGTGGGAATATGTCTGAACTGGAAGGAGCTACAAAGATATTCTCATTATCTCAGAGAAATGACAGTTGGCTCTGGCAGCGGAGGATGTGTCATATCAACTTTGACAATTTGGTAAGGATAAGTTCAACAACAACAGTCAGAGACTTGCCAAGACTAACCAAACTAGACAACATTATTTGTAAAGGATGTTAAGAAGGAAAATAGACCAGAGGAACATTTTGAGGAAAAAAGAATCATCTACCGAATTCTTGGACCTAGTACACACTGACCTATATGGTCCAACCAGAACAATAAGCTTACAAGGTGAGAAATATTGCATTCTCTTAATAGATGATTATTCCAAATTAACTTGGGTTACATTTTTAAGAGAAAAATCAGAGGCTTTAGAAAAATTCAAGATTTTCAAGGAAAGAGTTGACAATGAAGTTGATAGGAGAATCAAGTATTTAAGATCTGATAGAGGAGAGTTTACTTTTGATGAATTCAACAAGTTTGGTGAGAAACACAACATTAAAAGATAGATTTCTACCCCTAGAAGACCATAACAGAATGGTGTAGTGGAAAGAATGAACCAGATAGTTCAAGATGCAGCTAGAACAATGATCAAGGAAGCAAGTTTAATAGAGGTCTACTAGAAAGAAGTGATGCACACAACAATTTACACTCTTAACAGAAAACTATTCTGGAGAAGGTATGGAATGAAATTATATGAGCTATGGCATGGAAGAGCTCCCACAGTAAAGTACTTCAAATTTTTTGGAAGTAAATGCTACATCCAGAGAGATGAGGACAATCTTGGAAAGTTTTATAGTAGAGCTAATGAAGGAATATTTTTGGGTTACTCTACAAGAAGAAAAGTGTACCAGTGTTACAACAAGATACTGAACAAGATAGTTGAAAGTGCAAATGTGAAAGTGGATGAAGACGTTCAAAGAAATCCTAACAGGCATATTGAATATGAATCAAATGACTCAAATGACAAAGGAAAGAAGGATAAGAAAGAAGAAGAGACAAAGGAGGCTCTAACATCTACAACTAAAACCCCAAGGTATGTATAGAGAAACCACTCAGAAAATCAAATTATTGGAGATAAGAATAAAGGAATCATCACAAGAATCAAAGTTGTTCAGAAACAAGTATTATTGTGTTTACTATCGAAAATTGAGCCAAATACTGTGGAACAAGAATGAAATGATCAGAATTGGGTGAAGGCAATGAAAGAAGTGCTTGATCAGATAGAGAAAAATTAGACTTGGGAACTTGTGCCCAAACCGATAGACAAAAATTTAATTGGAACTAAGTGGGTATTCTGGAACAATTTGGAAAAAAATGGAAAAGTAATAAGAAACAAGGAAAGATTAGTTTGCAAAGGTTACACTCAGATCAAAGGTATTGATTTTTGAAGAGACATATGCCCCTATTTCCCGAATGGAAGCGATCTAGATATTCCTGGCTTTTTCAGCTTTTAAGGATTTCAAAGTCTATCAAATGGATGTAAAATCAACATTCTTAAATGGAGAACTAAAAGAAGAAGTGTACATTGAGCAACCAAAGGGATTTAAGTCTGGAAATGACCCCGATGTTGTTTGTAGGTTGAAGAAAGTTTTATACGGATTGAAGTAGGCACCTAGAGCCTAGTATGGCAAATTAGATAAGTATTTGATTAGACAAGGATTTCAAAAGGGATTTGTTGATAGTAATTTATACTACATAATTTATTCAGATCAAATTTTGACTGTTGTGGTTTATGTTGATGGCATAATATTTGGAGGAAATGATCATTTATATAGAAAATTTACAAATGAAATGCAAAAGGAATTTAAAATGTCTATAAAGGTGAGTTAAATTTCTTCCTTGGATTACAAGTAAATTATAACAACAAAGGAATTTTCATCTCTCAGTCCAAGTATACAAAAGAATTATTGAAGAAGTTTGGATTGGAAATCTTCAAACTGGTTTGTACACCGATTGTTACTGGATGTAAGTTGACAAAAGAAGATGATTCACCTAAAGCTGATGCAAGTATGTATAGTTCAAGGATTGGAGGATTATTATATTTGATTGCTACTAGACTAGACATTATGTATGTTGTTTTCTTAGTAGATATATTTCAACAAGAACCAAAGGAATCACATGTCATTGCAGTAAAAAGGATCTTTAGATTTTTGAAGGGAACAAAAGATATCGGGTTGTGGCATCCAAAGGATTCATATTTCACTTTGATAGCCTATATTGATGTTGATTGGGTTGGGTGTGTTGATAACATGTGGATCACAAGTGGTGGAGCTTATTTCCTTGGCTCCCGGTTGGTTGCTTGGTCAAGCAAGAAACAAGATTTTGTATCTTTATCTACTACTGAAGCTAAATACATTGTAGCATCCTCATGTTGCACTTAGGTACTGTGGATGAAAAAAAGGTTGAAATAAATTGGCATATCTTTTGATGAATAAGTCTCAATTATGTGTGATAATACTAGTACAATAAACATTTCCAAGAATTTGGTTCAACACTCCAGAATGAAACACATATCCATTATATATCACTTATTGAGAGAGAAGGTTTTGGACAATGAGGTAAGACTTGAATATGTACCTACAAAATAGTAGATTGTAGATATTTTCACAAAACCATTGAACAAAGATACTTTTGAGTATTTCTAGCAGAATTTATGGGTTCTACCCACTCCTAGTCTACAATAATTTTCACCAGGTTGTGCATTGCTCCATGGTATTATATGCTCACACTTATCTAGATCAATTCTTGGTGGCTTCCTCATAGGGGGAGCGGAGTAAGTTTTTCAGGGGGATTTTTCCCCTTTGTCTTTGATGCCAAAGGGGAGAAGAAAATAATGTCCTTGATGTTGTTGATGCTAACATTGTGTTGTTTGGTTTGTCATTGATGAATGTTTCCATCAATGAAAAAGTGGGAGATTGTTGGAATGAGATGTTGATTGTTGTCATTAATGGTTGTCATTTATGTCAACATATCTTGGTTGATTGATTAAGGTTCAATTTTTTGATGCTTTGGTGATCTAGATTGGTGTGCTCTGGATGTTGTGTTGTGATGATCTATCTTTAGTCATGCTTGTCTTGGTCCCCTTCATTTTGCAACATAATGAAATACACTCTTATGGGTTTGGACTGATTTGGAAATTGGTTAACGTGCCCCAAAACATTGTTTACATTGTAACATGTATATTCTATTCTTTGTTTCTAGATATCATGGCTAATATGTATCATGTTGATTTGAGTGAGGAGAATTTGTATGGTCCACATTTTATTCCTTTCCTCCACAAGAATTTTTGTGGTGACCTAGTTCAAATTGTGTTTAGCCAACTTAGGAGATTATGAAGGCATGGAATGGTATAAGTAAAAGTTGATTCTATTCGATGAAAGAAAGTGTGGTGAATGCGAATCTAAAAATCCAAATATTATGAAGTATGCGAAAGTATACATGCAGAGATGAAAGGTAGTGAGATTATTTCGGTGTGACTATTGGTGATAGTTATTTCTAGTGATGGATTCCCTTTCATCATTATTTTGGTAGTGAGCCTTTTTCTTTTGGAAATGAGCCTTTTTACTTTTGGCTGTAATAGTTGGGCAGTGAGCCCACCAGCAGTGAGCCTTACTTGTAGTGAGAATTTTGGTAGTGAGCCCTTGTAAAAATCACATTAATCGGTGTCACCTTAACCGGTGTTTTATAATTGAGAATTAGCATTCTCCATGGTTTTTACCATCTTTGGTTTCCATGTAAATTCTGGTGTTCATTGTGCATGGTGTTGTTGTGTGCTTTCATGTTCATATCTATTTTAATAATTATTTGATTGATTTAAGATTGCACCAGATTAATTAAGGACAAGAAAATTGTTTTGGATAATTGATTCACCCCCCTCTCAATTATCTAGACTGTTCAAAACTATAATGGTAGCAAGGGTCCTCTGAGAAGGAGCACAGACACATAAATGCAAACAGGGGAAACAAAATACACACACAAATCTAATATATAGATAAAGAAGAGGTACTACCCTACTCCTGATATACCATTAGGTTGTATTTCTCCCAATCTAGGTCATTATATGGGGAGGTAGGACATGCCTACAAGGGAAGGATAGTGAGGGGAGCACCATTCGACTCTCCTACAACAAGGGACAAGGAAGAAGGCCCCTCGAGGTCTTCTTTATTGAGCTCTTGTGAGGTGAAGTTCATTGATCTCGCAAAGATTGTTGATAGAGTTGAGACATCACCCACCGAGTTAAACATGCACTTAACCAGAGTTCCATGTGTTAACCAGGTGGAAGAAGAAGGAGGCATCCAAGATCCACTATCAGCCTCGTCAAAAGGGGCAGTCACAATCTTAGGGGACATCGGGACCACCTCCATCACAAGGGTGGTGCAAGAAAAAGAAGAACTACCTCCTAAAGAAGGTGAGCCCTTCTTTTGACCACCACTCGAGATGATTTCATCCTTTGGCTTACGCTTTAGTTGAGGATGTTGGATCCCCATAGAAGAAGTGAAGGTAGAGGAGGCATGAGAAAGAGTCATGACATATACCACTATTGTGTTTGATATGTTTGTGGGTTGAGGAAATGGTGGGATGTTTGGAAGGGTCATCAAAAGTTGAGGCTCCATGAGAGGGGTGATGAAATATTGCACCCTTTTGGGGTGAGGATCATCAACACCCACCAGAGGAGCTAGAAATAGAAGGAACAAAAGGAGGAGGCAAAAAAGGAGGTGCCAAAATAGGATCCACTGGTTAGCCTTCTATGTTTTGCAAGGCAACTTGTTCAGTAGCTAGATTCTTTCTCCTATACCTGTGCTCATGCATAAACTAGTTACATCAGCTCTAATCACTATAAATCATAGCCTAAGAAGAGATGGAAGGCTCATGTTCTTCCATATAAGTTTCCTCCATAATCATTTTCGATGGAAGGATAGCCTCTTGGACAAGAGCAGGAGTAGGAAGCGTGGGAGAAGAAACAACAGTAGGTGGAGAAGCAAACATGAATGCATCAACAATGGGCCTCTTCCCATTCATTTCCAGAGGGGTAGGAGAAGGAGTGGTAGGAATCTGCAAAGGCTAAGACACGGGGGCCACTTCATGAGGACCCTTCCCCTTGCCATAAACAACAAGTCTAGGAACCATGGGAAAGACAAGAAGTTCAAACACTCGACGCTTAGCTTTTCACCAAGTGATCACCATCAAAATCTCCATGTGAGGCATGGGAGCAGGAGACAAGGATACCATAGCAAGGTGAGAAGAAAAAGTGGATGGAATAGGAGATGTAGAAGAGGAAGGCCCATGGTCACGAGCAATATTACCTTTTCCCTTTTGCTGGGAGGAGGAGGCAACTTTTCACTGCACAATCATAGAAGTTTTACTAAAATGGCGTAGGGAGAAAATAGATAGGTCACATTTGGCATTGTGCCCATAATTTTATACTTGACACATGTAGGATATAGCAAGTCCATCCTCAAAGGGAGTGGTTAGATAGGAGCAGGCCAAAAGTGGTCTAACAAGAAGTTCTCATGCAACACTAGTGGTTTGTAACCAGTGTCCTGCACAACGTGCATAAAGCCCTCATGAGAGAACTTGAGACATTTATGAATGATCAAAGTGATTGCATTCATGGAAACTAGCCATGGGATGCCCATTTTTTCCCTCATTAGGCCCGACTCTAGAATTATAACAAAAGAGGTATCTATGGCCCTGGGTCCTACCAAGATTCAAAGAGTAATAGAACCAAGGGGAGGGATCGATAAACCATCGCGTGTGCATATAGTGGCCTTAGACTCTTTGTATTCCTCCCTATGCAAAAATTTTATGAACATAGTTTATTTCGTTATAACATTCACTTGGCTCGTGGGGTCAACTACACCAGTCACAGTGTTTCCATTGACACGAGCAGGAATGTACAAGGGAGAAGGCTCTTTTTTCATAGGTAAGTCCTGTGAGGTAAAATTTATGTCTGGTGATCCACTCATAGGTTGGGTGGAGGGAACACATTTGAATGAGACCATATTAATGTACACAGGTGGAAAAAACTCAACGGACATAAAAGATTAAAAGAATAGTTAATGACCTATCTAAATTTCATTCCTAAATATCTAAGATCCCTTCTAACTATGGAACTAGTGGTTGTAGACTAGGTTGTAAGGTTTTACACCCTGCAACATACAAATATACAACATGCCTAAGATACAAGAGAAGGTTCTTGGATACCAAGAAATGGAACAAAAATGGTTCACGTCAAGTTCACCAAAATATAGAGGAGGGGGAACTATCACCCCCAGCACTCTAGGTCGCAATTTAGAGTCCTAAGGGATGGGTTTCCCTAAACTACCTTAGGTTTTCTAAATATTTTAAAAAGGAAAAGATACTAAGGATGAAAAGGAAGGGAAAATAGCTTATCGCTTTCCTTTTGCTAAAACCAGATGCTCACAAGTCAGAAGAGCTAGTTTCCCTAAGGGATGGGTTTCCCTAAACTACCTTAGGTTTGGCTTGCTGCCTAGACAGATCACTATTTGAGGAGGATATTGTGGATCTCAGACTCTAGTGTGGTGCGCTAGTGTCCATATGAATAGGGGTTTAGAAAACAAGAAAAACTCATAGGGAAACCAAATAACTACCTCACTATGCAATAATTATACTTTGACAGAGAATAAAAAGGATAGAAACAACGAATATGATAAAAGAAGACTAAGAAATAAACTAAATTGTAAAAATGACAAGGAGAGTGAGAAAATGTGCCTTTTCACCCATGAGTTGATTATTCAAGTAACTCCACTTAAAAAAACCTCTACACACAAAAATGGGAAAAATGTTGGGGCTATTTTAGAGGACTACCTTAGTCAGTCCCCCGTTTGGATGTTCCCATCTCCATGGATAGCCAGATAGCCACAAAGTATAGAAATCAAGAAAGGAAAGTAGAAGAAAAGTAGAGAGAGCACAAACAAATAGTATGTTACTCAATAAACAAGATAATGGAAAGAGAAAACAATGATGAGAAATATCACCTTTGTAACTATGAGCACTCAAGGAAATTAGTGGAAGGAAGAAGCTTGAGAATCCCCAATGATGGTGTTGTTGCAATGAGAATGCGGTGTAGGAATCCAAACCAGCAGCTTGCATCCAAGAAGAAGTAGTGTAGAAGTTGTGGAATCATCTTAGAAGGTGAGAATGATTGAATAGAATGAGAATTGAGCAAGAGAGAATCCAAGGGAGTGAATGAAGGTGAAAAAATGGATTTGAACTAGCAAAAGGGAGGCAAAAGACCCATTTTTTGTTGGTCAAGGTTGCAGGAGATGTTACGCTTCATGACCAATAGAGAAGTGTAACACCTTTGTGGAATGCAAAGGTAGGAATCCTATAAGGATGATAGCACAGTGTGCAGACATCCACACGGCGTGTGTGCATCCTTGATAAAGATTCCTCCACCGACACAAAATGACATGACTAGGTGGAAGGAGCGAGGTGGTGACAATGAAATTGCATCATCGAGTTTACATTTTATAAGGTAGGGTTGATAAAATGAGGACTTTTCCTAGGGGTGCAAATTCACTCCATTACATGTATGTATGTATGCTTGTATGTATTTATGTGTGTATGTTTGTATACTTGAATGTATGTATATGTATGTTTGTATGTATGAATGTATGCTTGTATGTACATAGGTATGAATGTATGTATGTATGTATTTATTGTGGCATCCATTTTATTAGAGCGAGTATTCACCATTAGGAGGGGTCCTAAAGTGGCTTTAAAAAGTGTGTCAAATTTATACACCAATGTGGTCAACTTGAAGCTCTAGAGTATAGGGTTTAGCGTATTAGGTTGAGGCTTTAGGGTATAGAGATGAGGGTTGAGGGTGTAGGATTTATGGTTTATGGTATAGGGTTGAGAGTTGAGGAATAGTGTGCGGGATTGAGGGTATAGGGTTAAGTGTATATGGCATAGGGATTAGGGTTTAGGATATTTAGTATAGGGTTGAGGGTTTAGGGTTTAGGGTAAATTATGGTGCAAAGTTGAATGTAGGGTTTATGGTTTAAGTATGGGGTTGAGGATTGAGGGATTATAGTTGAGGGATAATGTTCAAGGTTAAGGGTATAAGGTTAAGTTTATAGGCTATATGAGTTAGGGCTAAGGATTATGGGTATAAGGTTTAGGTATGGTTTAAGCATATAAGGTATAGGGTTAGGGGTTGAGAGTGTAGGTTTTAGGGTTAAAGTATAGGTTTGAGGGACAATGTTCAAGGTTTAGGGTATAAGGTTGAGGGCATAGGGTAGAGGGATAAGGGTAGAGGGTGTAGGGTTTAGGGTTTAAGGTATAGGGTTCAGAGTTGAGGGATAATGTTCAAGGATGAGGGTATAAGGTTAAGTATATGGGGTATAGGGATTGAGGGTATAAGGCATAGGGTGAAGAGTTAAGAGTTTACAATTAAAGGGTGTAATTATAGTGTTGAGGGACAATGTTATGGTTTTAGCATATAATATTGAGGGTATAATGTATAGGGATGAGGGTTTAGGGTGTAGGTTTTAGGGTTTAAGGTATAGGGTTGAAAGTTAAGGGTGTAGGGTTTAAGTATAGGGTTGAGGGTGTAGGGTATAGGTTTCAAGGTTTAAGGTTTACAATTGATGGATAATGTTTGGGGTTGAGTGTATAAGATTATGTGTTTAGGGTATATGGATTAGGGTAAATACGATATTGGGTATGGGTTTTTGGTATAAGGCATAAGGTTAAGGATTTAGAGTGTAGGTTTTAGGGTTTAAGTATAGGGTTGAGGGTTGAGGTTTGAGGGACAATGTTGAAGGTTTATTGTATAAGGGGAGGTTGTAGGGTATAGGGATGAGGGATGAGGGTGTAGGGTTTAGGGTTTAAGGTATAGGGTTAAGGGTTGAGAGTACAAGGTATAGGGTTGAGGGTTGAGGTTTTATGATTGAGGGATAATTTTCAACCAGCTGAGTGTATAATATTAAGTGTGCAGGGTATAGGGATTAGGTTTTAGGATATTGGGTTTAGGGTTTAGGGTATGGGTTGAGGGAATAAGGCATAGGGTTAATGGTTGAGAGTGTATGGTTTATGTTTTAAGTATAGGGTTGAGGGACAATGTTCAAGGTTTAGGGCATAGGGTATAGGTATGAGGGTTGAGGGTGTAGGGTTTAGGGTTTAAGGTATAGGGTTGAGGGTTGAGGGATTAGGGCTTAAGTATAGGGTTGAGGGTTTACGATTGAGGGATAATGTTTGGCCCATTGAGTGTATAATATTAAGTGTTTAAAGTATAGGGATTATGGTTTAGGATATTGGGTATATTGTATAGGGTTGATGAATTGAGGGTATAAGGCATAGGGTGAAGGGTTGAGAGTGTATGGTTTATTGTTTAAGTATAGCATTGAGGGACAATGTTTAGCGTTTAGGGTATAAGGTTGAGGGTATAGAGTATAAGGATGAGGGTTGATGTCTTAAGGTTTAGGTTTTAAGGTACAGGGTTGAGGGTTGAGGGCTTAGGGATTAAGTATTGGGTTGAGGGTATATGGTATAGGGTTTATAGTTGAAGAATAATGTAAGGTTGAGTACCTAAGGTTAAGTGTATAAGGTATAGGGTATAGGGATGAGGGTTGAGGTTGTATGGTTTAGGGTTTAAGGTTTAGGGTTGAGAGTTAAGGGATTAGGGCTTAAGTATTGGGTTGAGGGATTAGGGCTTAAGTATTGGGTTGAAGGTTGAGGGTATAAGGAATATGGTGAACGATTGAGAGTGTATGGTTTATGGTTTAAGTTTAGTGTTGAGGGACAATGTTTAGGGTTTAGGGTATAAGGTTAAGGGTATAGGGTATATGGTATAGGGATGAAGGTTGAGGGTGTAGGGTTTATGGTTTAAGGTATAGGGTTGAGGGTTTACAATTAAGGAATAATGTTTAAGGTTGAGTATCTAAGGTTATGTGTATAGGGTATATGGTTATTGTTGGAATGTGATGTTATTGATTGTTGTCATTAATGGTTGTCATTGATTTCAACATATCTTGGTTGATTGTTTTGATGCTTTGGTGATTTGGATTGGCGTACTCCAGATGTTGTGTTGCGATGATCTATCTTTGGTTGTGCTTGTATTGGTCCCATTCATTTTTCAAAATGATGAGGTACACTTTTATCTGTTCATACCGATCTAGAAAGTAGTTAGCCTGTCCCAAAACATTGTTTGCATTGTAATGTGTATATCCTACTCCTTGGTTCCGGATATCATGGTTAATATGTAGTGTGTTGATTTGAGCAAGGAGGTTATGTGTGGCCCAAATTTCATTCCCTTCCACCATGGGAATTTTTTTGTGACACCTAATTTAAATTATGTTCAGTCGACTTAGGAGTTTATGGAAGCATGAAGTGGAATTGTGTTTGGTCGACTTGGGAAGATTATGAAGGCATGGAATGGTATAAGTAAAAGTTAAATTTGTTCGATGGAAGCAAGTGTGGTGAATGCGAATCTAAAATCCAGACATTATGCAAAAGTATATCGGAGACAAAAAATAGTGAGTTTCTTTTGGTGTGACTGTTGGTGACATTATTTCAGTGGTGGATTCCCTTTCATCATTCTTCTAGTAGTGCACCCTTTTTTTAATCTTTGGCTATAATAGCTGGATAGTGAGCCCACCGAAAGTGATCCTTACTTGCAGTGAGCACTTTGGTAGTGAGCCTTTGTAAAAATCACCTTAACTGGTGTCACCTTAACCAATGTTTCATAATTGAGAATTAGCATTCTCCATGGTTTTTCCATTCGTGGGTTTCCACGTAAATTATGGTGTTCTTTGTGTATGGTGTTGATATTTGCTTTCATGTTCATATCTATTAGATCATTATCTGATTGATTTAAGTTTTCTTTGAATTAATTAAGGTTAAGAAATTTTTTTTCTAATAATCGATTGACCCCCCCCTCTTAGTTATTCAGACTGTTCAACAGGGTTTAGGGTATGGGTTGATGGTATAAGGCATAGGGTTAAGGGTTCAGAGTGTAGGGTTTAGGGTTTATTAAGGTATAGGATTGAGGATTGAGGGATCAGGGCTTAGGTATTGGGTTAAGGGTATAGGGTGTTAGAGTAGATGTATGCACTCCCACAACTCCTTGAATCACTTGCAACGATAAACCTATCACACTATGAAGAAATAACCAAGATATGATTGCCCAACAACTCAAATTTGATGAAAACACCAATTTGCATTATGTGAACAACTATCGCATTGAATATGTTGTCATAGAGAATGTAAAAATAATTACAATGAATCAATCCTTATGAAAAGGATGAAGCTAACCCTAGATTAGGGTTAGATTAGAACATGAAAATTGTCATCATAGGAATGAATGAGACAACATGTTCTAATATGAGAGGCTTTAGTCATGCAAAAAGAAACTAATTAATTAAAACACTCCTAAGTTTAGCTTAAGTGTAATAAAGCATAAAGTGACCCAATTAATCTATAATTAATTAACTAATTAGGTGATGACTTTATTACTCTAACACCCCCCCTTAAGATGAACTAGGCAGAAAATAAACTATAATAAAGAAATACTTGATTGGATGCATGAATGGGTCCCGCCCTAATGACTGATGAGATACCCATGTACATAGATGAAACTCTCATAACTGGAGAAGAGGAGAAAACCACATGGGAAAAACTCCTCTCCAAAAGAGAGAAAAATAAATGACTACACAAGTGAAAGAATGATAGAAGGAAGACTCAATATGACCCCCCAAGGACTACTTCTATCATGCAAGTACAATAGATGTCTCCTTGATAGGAGAGAGAGAATGAGGATATGAATCCCCCCATAATGAACGAGCTCATGTGCCAATGATGTATGTTTGAAGATAGAATATGATTCACTACCTACAAACAACATTTCTCCCCTTGGGAAGAAAAGGATCCACTGGTGATTGGAGAAGCTGATCCAAAAAAAATGGGTGATTCTGGAATCCAAGTCCAAATGATGTGTACCTCTAAAAACTGCTCACATATCCACATGTCGGAAAGTGATGTTGTCAATCCAAGATCATGTGAAGAATGATGTAGAACAAGTTGCAAAGGTGATGAAGATGGTGGGCCAACAATGGTGATGTGGCTGTCAACAAAGAGGAGATGAATGTCCTCAAAGTAATCCTCCAGATCTACAATATAGGACTCTACAAACAAGGATGATATGTCTACAAGATGTGAATCCCAAGTAGCTCTATCCAGAAGATGTATGATGTCCTACTACACTGAATCAATAGGGGCCAAGGATGTGGCGATGTCAAACTAATCAGGAAGAATAGGAGATGCCAATGTAGTCTTGATATGAAGAGTGGGAATATGAATGCAAGTCTCTAAACCATCCAAACATGTAAGACATGTGATATACTCAAGCTCCTCTAAAGTATTGTTATCAAAGAGTATTGAATATGCATATGCAAGAGGGATGAGACAACCTACAACAAGATCCTCTAGGTAAGGAGAGATATGAGGGTTTCCATGGATCTCCCAAAGTTGTGTTCAAAGTATGTGGGGAAATTCAATGTTCGATACAACATACATAGTGTCAAGATCAACACTAGAACATATAACCCCTAAAATATGATCTATGATGATGCCCCATGCTGAAAATCTCCCCAGTGTATCTGGTGTAGGTATGAGTCCATACAAATAAGGAAAAATATCAAGCCACTTGAGATGTATCAAGATGTCATTTTGCCAAGGCTCATAATTGTCCTTGTCCAAGTTGATAACAGAAGGATGAATAGTAAAACCCATGATACTCACTCAAAAGAAGAAAAAAAGAGAGACTAAAACACTCAATATTGAAAAAGTAGATCAAGTGATGTCATCTCACGCAAATAGATCCTTTCCAGGTGCCAAGATGTCCAAGTAATTAAGCAAAGTGTGAAAAAACAAAATATTGAATAAAATTTACTTGGGGCATATTCTGAAAAAAGTGAATGAATAGATCTAAAGAGCTCAGAAATGTAGGATTTGAGAAATACAAATCCACAGAACCCGATCAATACCTGCATGCAAAAGAGTTGTCACAGAGAAAGAGAGAGATCAAGACAAGGGTTTGCCTCTCACAATGTGCAAGATGTATTCCAAAAAAATGGAAAAAGCATAAAAGAAATACAAGAGATCGATCCTTATAAAAGGAGATCAAAACCTAAAAGGAAAACCTAACCCTAAAGGTGAGTGCATTTAATAATTAATATTAATTATTAAATGACTAATATGTGTGCAAGGCGAAATCTTAAGAGGAGAGTAAAGTTAATTAATTACTTTACTCTAACACCCCCCCTTAAGATAAGCAAGAGTGCAGCTACAAACATGTGCAAAAAGCAAAAGTAACTACAATGCATGAAAGTAAAAATGGGTCCCGACAACTAGGCCTGATCAGGTACCCAAGTACAAGGAGATCTCTATGAAACGGAGAAAAGGAGAAAACCCAGTGGGAAAAAACTCCTCTCCAAAAAGAGATAAAGAAACATGCTTAAAGAAAACATGAAGGAAGGAAGGCCTCACTGAGACCCCCCAAGGACAACTTCCTTCACCCCAAGCATGGAGCGCAACTGAAGATAGCGCGGAGATGCTAAAGGTTTAGTGAAGATGTCTGCAACCTGCTCCTGTGTAGGAATGTACTCCAAGATGAGAGAACCATCCTGAATCAACTGCCTGATGAAGTGCATGTGGATTTCAATGTGCTTAGTCCGCTGATGCTCCACTGAGGTTGCGAGAAATGTGAATGGCACTCTGATTGTCACACCAAAGAATAGTGGGACTATCTGGAGGAAACCCAAACTCTATCATCAACTGCCAAAGCCATAAAACCTCCTGACTGGCTAAGATTGCTGCTCGGTACTCAGCCTCTGTAGATGATAATGCAATAGAAGATTGCTTCTTGCAAGACCATGTGATAGGACCAGAGCCAAGGCAAAAAACAAAGCTAGAAGTAGACTTTTGATCATTGACATCACCAGCCCAATCTGAGTCAGTGAAGCCAATGATGTGAGGGGATCCTGAAGTGTAGTGAATGCCAAAATGAGTGGTGCCCCGAATGTACCTCAAAATACATTTGGCTGCTTGCCAATGGCTCTCATGAGGATCATGGGAGAACCTAGAGACAAGGCCAACGCAAAGGAAAGATCAGGACAAGAATGTGTCAGGTACAACAAACTGCCAACCAACTGCCTGTATAAAGTGGGATCCACTGAAGGAGTAGAACAAGTGGAAGACAAAACAACACCTGACTGAAATGGAGTGGGGGCAGACTTGCAATCAAGCATGCCAAATCGCTGAATCATATCAAGAGCATACTTCTCCTGAAATATGGAAATCCCATCCGAAGACTGAATAACCTGAAGACCCAGAAAGAAGTGCAGAAGATCGAGATCTGTCATCTCAAACTGCTCCATCAAGGCTCTCTGAACACTCTGAATCATGGAGGATGAGCTACCTGTAAGAATGAGATCATCTACATATAGCACAAGAATCAAAAGATCACCCCCCTGACGCTAAGAATACACTGTGTGATCGGAATGACAACGTGTGAAGTGAGAGGAAAGCAAGAAAGAGTCCATCTTCTCATACCAAGCCCGAGGGGCTTGTTTGAGACCATACAATGAACATCGAAGTCTGCAAACCAAAGAAGTGTCTTGCACAAATCCCTAAGGCTGCTCCATATAGATCTCCTCATGTAGGTCTCCATGCAAAAAGGCACTCTTCACATCCATCTGAAACATTGTCCATCCCTGTGAAGCTGCAAGTGAAAGTACAAGGCGTATAGAGTTCATCTTGGCAACAGGAGCAAAGGTCTCGGAGTAGTCAATACCCTCTACCTGAGAAAACCCCTTCGCAACAAGACGTGCCTTATACTTATTAATAGAACCATCTCAGCATACTTAGTACGGTACACCCACTTGCATCGAACCAACTTTCTTCTCGTAGGAAGAGGACAAAGATCCCAAGTATGATTCTTCATGAAAGAAGAATACTCCTCATCCATGGCCCTATCCCACTCAAGGTGATTTGTCACCTCTAAAAACTTTAAAGGATCATCTGAAATGGCATGACTCAAAAGACTAGAACCAGTTGTCTGAGCACGAGTACGATGAGTATCTGAAGGATCACCTGCCAAAGAACCAACTACCTCAACAGTAACACGGGCCCACCTAGGAAAATGTGGAGCAACTGGTGGTGGTGGAGATGGTGGATCATCATCATCTACATCATCCTCAAGAGATAAGTAATCCTCAAGAGATGAAGAGGGAGGAGTAGGTAATGAGGGAGAAGCCGGTGATGGAGAATCCATCTGAGGATAGTGCTCATCAAACTAGACATCCCGCCGAAACAAGACCTCTCTAGAATCAGGATCAAACAACCTGTACGCCTTAACATCCTCATAGTAGCCAACAAATATGAGTGGTCGACTTTTCCTCTCCATGGCTTTCCGCTGAGCATCAGGAATAAATGCCCAAGCCTCACTACCAAAAACTCGGAATGTAGAAACATCAGGCTTGACATGGGTCCAAGCCTCCTCTGGAGTCATATGTCGCAATGCCTTATGAGGCATCCGATTCTGAATATAATTGGCACAATTGACTGCCTCAGCCCAAAATGAAGAACTGATAGCTCGAGATTGTATCATACAATTTTCCATCTCTCATAAGGTTTTGTTCTTTCTCTCAGCGACACCATTCTGCTGAGGGGTGTGAGGGACTATAAAATGATGTTGTAAACCATGCTCAGTGCAAAAATCTCTGAAAGCCTGATTAACATACTCCCCCCCATTATCTGTGCGTATCCTCCTGATAGAAAGTCCAGATTGCTTCTCCACAAATGTCTTAAAAGTCCTGAATGAGTCAAAGACATCAGACTTGTACTTAAGAAAGTACACCCATGTACGTCTGGAGAAGTCATCAATAAAAGTGAGCACATAGCGGGCCCCTGAAAAGGAGTGAGTCAAAAAGGACATAAGATCACTATGTACCAACTCTAGGGGTGCCTTAGCACGAGTGGCGCGACCCTTAGGAAAAGGATCTCGATGATGTTTGCCAAGGGCACAACCTCGACATACACCATCAGTACAAGAAATCTGTGGGAGCCCAATCACAAGTGCCTGAGTACTCATCTGCTGGAGATATCTGTAATTGACATGGCCAAAACGCTCATGCCAAAACCTGCTCACTAAATCTGCATGTGCTATAAGAGAGGAACCAACAATGTCTGAACTCTCAAAACCATCAAATCGATATAAGCGTGATGCAAAATCCACACTCCTAGTAGCCACAACCAATTCAGGATCATGAAGGTCTCGAATAACCACATCATGTGGTGAGAACTCAACTGTCTTACCAGAGCCAAAGTGGAAAATTTGATAAACGGATAGAAGGTTTGTCAAAATGTCGGGAACCAATAGCACATCCTGAAGACAACCACCATCCAATGAAACAGTACCAGAACCCTGAACTGAAAGCTATGCTGAGTCACCAACTGCAATATGTCTAGTGCCTGTAGGGGCAAGAGCGGTGATCAAATCCTTTGTGTGTGTCATATGGTGAGAAGCACCAGAATCTAGAATCCAAGTGGATTATGAGGACAATGCTCGTGCAGAAATAGCATGACCTTTCCCTGTGAGTTGGGAAGGAGGCTGAGGTGCAGTGATATGTTGTTGTTGCATGGATTCCTCTAAAGCCTCTAAACATTTCCAACACCTGGAAACTGGATGCCCTTCCTTGCCACAAAAACTACAAGGATCGTCGGATTTCTTCTTAGTCTTAGATGAAGACTCACCAGACTTGGAAGATTTGTTCTGTTTGGGCTGTGGGTGTGAATCAAAATTAGGTGGTGGCTTGGAGGGATGCTCACTAGCCCTTGAATTTTTCTTGGGCTTCGGTTTCTGCTTTTGTTTTCCCTTGGAGGACTGGGCTACCAAAGCTTGGTTCTGTGAACCTGAAAGTGAATCTATTTGCTTGAGCTTGGCTTGCTCATGAGTCAGACGACCACAAAACACCTCAAAGGTAGGCATGACATGGCAAGCACCCAAGGCATCCATGGTGGAATAGAAGGTCGAAGAGAAGATCTGAAATGGACCCCGAAGCTTGGAGAGGATCAGGAAGATGCACTCTGTATCAGTCTTATTCTTGCCACAACCCTGCAAGATAGATCTCTGTTGTTTGAACTTCATTAGAAAGTCCTCAATGGAAGGAAAGGGATCAGGTACCAAGGAAGTCAACTCGGCCTCAAGTTGTAATGCTCTAAACTGGTTGATAGTGCCAAAAAGTCCCTCAAACTTGGTCCAAATGGCCCTAGGTGTGAGACACCCATCAAGATGAAACAAGAGACTATCTGAAATGTGCAAAGCCATCAATCCCATAGCCTGATCCATATTGTTCCTGTGCTGCATAACCTTCAAGGCGCGAGTCAATGGAGGCTGAACCTCATCCAAACAGGACCATAACCCTCGAGAATGGAGAAGTGTCATCATGCGACCCTTTCAAGTGTGATAATTATGCGGTGTGAGAGGCTCAATAGATATGTCGGCCATGCTGTGAACTGTGCCTCAACTGCTCTAAATGTTTTATTATTATTATTATTATTAAGTGGTCTTTCAGAACTAGATAGAAGATGCAGATGGGGTATTTTTTTTTTGGTGTTTATAGATTTTGGTTTTCTAATGTAAATGACAGAAAGCAGGAAAAAACACCCCCCCACAATGCAAAAAACCAACCCCCAGTACAAACTGAAAGCCAAAAAATAATAGAAAGCAGTATATGATTGAGAAAAATCTCTATGTACCTGAAGAAGTTTCTAATGAAAAGGATCACATCACTGAATAGATCATGCGGATAGCTTTCCAATGCCTATCCGAGTGAGCAAAACGGAGCAAAAACGAGAAAGTTATGCCCCCTGGAGTGCAAGAATCAACATGAGTCTTTGACTGCGAAAACAGGCAACCAAACGGAAAAATTTTGAAATATTTTCAACACCATCAGAATGGTGCTAGAACCAGCTTTCCAACGCCTATTTCCATTCAAAAAACGGAGCTCAAACATCCAAGATACACCCGATTTTGTGAAAATAGCTCAAAAAGGGTTTTTAAAAAAATTTCACAGCCCTCAGGGGCTTAAAAACCTTCGGCCCCTGGTCACATGGCCGACTAGGGGTCCTGGCGTGCAGGTGGTGGCGCACGGGCGGCGAGCTTGGGTCGGGAAAACATGGCCTACGATGGGGCGGGTGGCGGGTACGGCCGGATGGCGGATGAACCGGCAGCGCGTGAAAAATTAAAAAAAACTGTGTTTTTTAAAAAAAATTGATTTTTTTCTTCTCGAACGGCGTGCCCTGGGGCCATACGGTCATAGGGCAAAAAAAATTTGCTTCCCTGAATGACTGTAGCCAAAATCGATGAATGAACAATCGATTTAGGGGTTTTTGGATGCTGCGAACTCAACAGTGAGGTCCGTTTGAGCTCAAAGTGTACCAAGAAAAAGAAACCCCCTATGCCAAAATAAAAACTGAAAATGAAAATAGATCTAATGCAGCCAAACCTAGATCTCTAAATCTTTCAAAAAACTGAACAAGCTGCAACAGATCTGGCTCTGATACCATGTAGGATTTGAGAAATACAAATCCACAGAACCCGATCAATACCTGCATGCAAAAGAGTTGTCACAAAGAAAGAGAGAGATCAAGACAAGGGTTTGGCTCTCACAATGTGCAAGATGTATTCTATAAAAATGAAAAAAGCATAAAAGAAATACAAGAGATTGATCCTTATAAAAGGAGATCAAAACCTAAAAGGAAAACCTAACCCTAAAGGTGAGTGCATTTAATAATTAATATTAATTATTAAATGACTAATATGTGTGCAAGGCAAAATCTTAAGAGGAGAGTAAAGTTAATTAATTACTTTACTCTAACAAGAAATACCTTTCCAACGTTGCTTAGATCATGAAAATAAGAGATACAGGAAAAAAATTATGAGCTCCGAAGTACAAAATGAAGATTTGACTTTGACTGATTATAAAAGGAACCAACAACAAAATTTGATTATGAGACCTGCACCACTGGAAATTTTGCGAAACCAACTTTCTGACAATATCTTGTTTCCTTGATTTCGACACCGTATGCCCAAGTTATGCCAAAAAGGAAAAACATGCTCCTTTAGGGAAAATGGGGGCTAGGAGGGGGCAAAGAGGGACACTCTTACAATGACATCAGTGTAACATAATGATGACATTAGCAAAACTTTCCATTAAATTTGATAGTCGTTGTTGAGAAAAAAATGCCCCTGGTTGGAAAAAAAATTCGTTGCCTTGAAAAATTTCCCATTGATGAAAACCTTCATAACTACCAAGATATGCTCTAGTTAAGGGAATATTTCCTTTGCTAGGTAGCTGTTGAAATCTAGAAGATTCCTTAGGAATCTTAAAAATGTCATCGTTGTTCTTTCGAGGTCACCGTTTGTTTATGATTGTTGTTGGGTGGCGTGAACAAAGGTCCACGACATTTGAAGGCCTATGGTGGGGGTCCTACCCTGTATGGTGAGTTGTGTAGGCTGTCGACAGGGTCCAGTACCCTATACCCCCAATTGCAAGCTTTTCAAAGCCTTTTCATTTTTTTGACTGGTAAAAAATTAAAAAACCAATGTGTTTTTTATAAATTTTGGAATTGATTTAAAAAATAATTTGGAAACGTGAAAAAAATAGAATAATTTTTTTTAGAAACCCTGTACTATTACCTGCACATGCAAATCGAGGTAGAAAAAGGCACAGATCTGTATGGGTCTTTGTGCCCTTTAAAAAATTATTTCATTGCAACTGCTTGAATTTGAGCAAAATGGCAAGTGATCTTATAGTTTTCAACTCCTTTGGACATGATGGTGGTGTTTATTTCTATTGAAAGTGCCCAAATTTATCGCCCACCTCTAGATCTGGAAAAAAAAACTATCGTATCTTCAAACCCTCACAAATCTGACAAACATAGGCCTTTTTCGATGAAACAAAAGGAAAACCTATATGTTTCGACAGCTCTGGATTCAATGGAATGCTCAAAATTTGACCACAAATCATGAATATTAATGCATGAGTTGATTTATTCAAAAAATGTGGACAAGGTGGCTGCAAATCTAGTGCTTTGATACCATGTTAGATTAGATGTATGTACTCCCACATCTCCATGAATCACTTGCAACAATAAACCTATCACAATATGAATAAATAAGCAAGATATGATTTCCCAACAACTCGGATATGATGAAAACACCAATTCGCATTATGTGAACAACTGCCGCATTGAATATGCTAGCGTAGAGAATGCAAACATAATTACAATGAATCAATCCTTATGAAAAGGATGAAATATAACCCTAGATTAGGGTTATATTATAACATGACAAGTGTCCTCACAAGAATGAATGTGACAACATATTCTAATATTAGAGGCTTTAATCATGCAAAAATCAACTAATTAATTAAAACAAATAATTAAATAAAAGAACTCCTAAGTTTAGCCTAAGTGTAATAAAGCATAAAGTGACCCAATTAATTAATTAGGTGATGAATTTATTACTCTAACATACGGTATAGATTTGAGGGTTGAGGGTTGAGGGTTTACAATTGAGGGATAATGTTTAGGGTTGAGTGTCTAAGGTTAAGTGTAGAGGGTACAAGGATTAGGGTTGAAGATATTGGGTATAGGGTTTATCTCGTATGGGTTGAGGGTATAAGTCATAGGTTTAAGGTTTGAGATTGTATGGTTTAGGTTTTAAGAAATAGGGTTGAGGCTTGAGGGATTAGGTCTTAAGTTTTGGGTTGAGGGTATAGGGTTGAGGGTATAGGGTATAGGGTATAGGGTATAGGATATAGGGTTGAGGGTTTACAATTGATGGATAATGTTGAGGGTTTAGTTTGTAAGGTTAAGTGTATAGGGTATAGGGATTAGGGTTTAAGATATTGGGTATAGGATTTAGCCTGGATGGGTTGAGGGTATAAGGAATAGGGTTAAGGGTTGAGAATTTAGGGTTTAGGGTTTAATATATAGGGTTGAGGATTGAGGGATTATGGCTTAAGTATAGGGTAAATGGTTGAGGGTTGAGGGTTTACGGTTGAGGGATAATGTTAAAGTTGAGTGTCTAAAGTTAAGTGTATATGGTATAGGTATTATGGTTTAAGATATTGGGTATAGGTTTTAGGGTATGGATTGAGGGTATAAGGTGTATGGTTAAGGGTTGAGAGTGTAGGGTTTATGGTTTAAGGTATAGGGTATAGGGTTGAGGTTTGAGGGATTAGGGCTTAAGTATTGGGTTGAGGGTTTACAATCGAGGGATACAATTTAATTTTGAGTGTCTAAGGTTAAGTGTATAGGGTATATGGATTAGGGTTTAAGATATTGCGTATATATTTAATGTATGGGTTGAGGGTATAGCGAATAGGGTTAAGGTTTGAGAGTGTAGGGTTTAGGTTTTAAGTACAAGGTTGATGGTTGAGGTTGTAGGGTTTAGGGTTTAAGGTATAGGGTTAAGGGTTGAGGGATTTGGGCTTAAGTATTGGGGTGAGGGTATAGGGTATAGGGTATAGGGTATAGGGTTGATGGATTGAGGGTAGAAGGAATAGGGTGAAGGGTTGAGAGTGTATGGTTTAGGTTTTAAGTATAGTGTTAAGGAACACTATTCAGGGTTTAGGTATAAGGTTGAGGGTATAGGGTATAGGGATGAGGGTTGTGGGTGTAGGGTTTAGGTTTTAAGGTATAGGGTTGAGGGATCGAGGCTTAAGTATAGGGTTAAGGGTATATGGTATAGGGTTGAGGGCTGAGGTTTTAGGGTTTATAGTTGAGGGATAATGTTCAAGGTTGAGTGTCTAAGGTTAAGTCTATAGGGTATAGGGATTAGGGTTTAATATAATAGGTATAGGGTTGATGGTATAAAGCATAGGGTTAAGGTTTGAGAGTGTAGGTTTTAGGGTTTAAGGTATAGGGTTGAGGGATTAAGGCTTAAGTATCCAGTTGAGGGTATAGGGTTGAGGGTTTACTGTTGAGTGATAATGTTTAGGGTTGAGTGTCTAAGGTTAAGTGTATAGGGTATAGGGATTAGTGTTTAAGATATTGGGTATAGGGTTTAGGGTTGAGGGACAATATTCAAGGTTTAATAAGGTTGAGGGTATAGGGTATAGTGATGAGGGTTGAGGGTGTATGATTTAGGGGATAAAGTATAGGGTTAGGGGTTGAGATATTAGGGCTTAAGTATAGGGTATAGGGTATAGGGTATAGGGTGAGGGTATAGGGTTTAAGGTATAGGGTTGAGGGATTAGGGTTGAGGGTTTAATATATAGGTTTGAGGGTAAAGGGATGTTGTGTTGAATGGAAACTCATACACACAAAGGTTCATGCCATTGACAATGACACATATGACATAAAAAGGGAATTGTGGTGAAATTTCATATGACACACAAAAAAAGACATAGATAACACTTACAAGATGTCATCATTGCTCCAATAAAGGTTTCATAGATATACCTCAAGCCAACACCCTACACACACATGATGACACTCACAAAACCTTAAGAAATTCAAGTTTTTCAAAACACCAACACACTTGAAAAAGTTGATATTTGATGTCATTTAGAGAAATCCAAAACACGCTTGCACTTTGTGCAAGTGGAAACGCACTCACGTTATAATGTGAGCCCATTTTGGAGACTTTTAAAAATGGTAAAAAAAAGGTAGGAAACCCATGATGCAGACCCACATGCTTTGTTCTTCTCTTTCTTTTATGTATTATCTAATAATTTTTTTTTCATGATGTTGGGGAAAGCACATGCATTTTTACACATTCCACCACCTTTGCATCACCTTTTTTTTGTTTTCCAACTTAGCAAGGAGGAATATTATAGTTTTTATATGAAATTTGATTATATGAACTCAAATTTTCATGTTTATAGTGTTGCAATGTGTTGGTGTTTTTCCCGTCCACCTCAAGGAGATTCTAGAAGGTATCCAACCTTCATCGTCAAGAATCCTATAGGTGAAGGGCCAACTCGACGGGTAAAGGGTTTTGAACCTTTAACCCCTGCACTTTAGGCTCTGTGGGACCAGGGAGGGTATTTCCCAATGGAGTTCACAAGAATTTCATTATAATGGTGAACAATTCTACACATATGTGTTCCCTTCTTATGCAAACAAATATTGTTTGGTAAAGATATGGCTGACATTCACAAATAATCATTCATTTGATAGGAACAAAGTATTATTTTGGGCCTACACCTTGGGATTGATAGAATTTGGTTTACTATTATCGTCATTATAAATCCATGACTGGGTACTTTGGGTACGTCATTAGATTATAGGGATTTACAGAGGATAGACCAGTACCTCATCAATTGGGAACAAAGTCAAGAAAATGACAGTTAGTAAAGCATAAATCATGAGATTAATGGCTTATTATCATAATACCTTACATTATGAGAATTCACAGTTCCTAAAACACAACTTATTATCAAAATCTTGAGCAATTGCTTACAAACCTACAATTCCCTTCAATTATTTTAATTAACCCCTTAGGACAAAACAAGAACATAATCATACATTCAAATAACCATTGAAAGACAAATGAAAAAATACTTGGTTTCCATTTATAATATTGTAGTCATCACTTACAAGAGAGAATATGCTTTAATGTTACAGATTTGTTTCAATATCAACAATTTATGAAAAACTATTTAAGAGCATCATATACAAAACTTAGACCCAAGTCAATGCCCTAATCAGTCCTATATACATTCTGTAATGCTTTAACGTTCAAAATTTTACCCTAGCCATTTTTGGACTCAAAATTGACCCCTCGTAATGAGCCTTGAAATCCTTTTTATAGATTAAGGGAGCAACAAGCAAAGGGCCCATTATAGTTACATTTCCGATAATTTTGAGGTCATTTCACCTAGTGGGGTTTCATTCCTGAATCATTATATTTTCATTGACACATCACAGGAAAGAAAAAGGAAAAAAGGCAAGAAGAGGCACTAAACCATCATTCGAAGATGCCACACAAGCCTTCCAAAAGGAATCATCCTCATAACCCGCACATTACCAAAATAGGAGAAGTCGCCATCAACAATAGTAGCCAAAAAAACCTTTGCACCAACCACATCAGGAGAAACATCACCGCACCTAGGAACCAAGCACTACCAATCAAGACACATGGGTGTCATTTAGCCTTGTTAGCCACCAAATGAACACCCAAGCCAACCTCCTTAGCCTCCTCTGAAGAGCTATCATTGATTAAGACTAGGGAGTCAGGTTTCTCAGAACAAACCATTTCCTCTGAAGAGCTATCACTGATTGAGACTAGGGAGTTAGGTTTCTCAGAAAAAAGACTACCAATCAAGACACATGGGTGTCACTTAGCCTTGTTATCTGTTGAATGAACACCCTCACCAAGAATCTTCACAGAGAGTGGAGTTGAAACCACCAATGTGTCATCCGAGTTAGTATACGGTACTAAAAAAATAGGGCAATGGCCAACACCCAAGCCAAACTCCTCAGCCTCCTCTGAAGAGCTATCACTGATTAAGACTAGGGAGTCAGGTTTCTTAGAACAAACCCTAGGGTCTGCCTCAGTTCTTGTTAATTCTTTCACAAACACCTTAGGCCCCTTCCCTTCAAACTTGACTAATTCTTCTGAACAAGTCCTCGGTCAAAGATTGTAGGCACATTTGACAACAGTTTCCCTAGCCCTCTTGCGAGCACTCATCTTAGCCTTCAAGATGATTGGTTCTTCTACCACCACATGTTTCACTTTAGGTTCATACACCAGTGGCTCCTGCAGGCCCAGACATTGTGACCTACACACTGGTGTAGAAGATATCAGTTGACTCATCTTACATGCAATACAAATTCCATGCCAGATATGTGAGAAAAATTACTAGCTACAACTTCCAAAAAGCTCCTATGTGCAGATAATGTGAGTTTCACCAGCACCAAATATAGAAAAAGTCACCAAAACATAGCAGGAATAGCATGCGCATCACTATACCACCTTGGCAAGAAATATCAGGCAACAAAACTTACTACCTCAACACTTGTGATAATTAACCAAAGGAACTAATAGAAGAAGATGAGTAAACAATCTGCAAGATGATCCTCATCAAATAGATGAATTCAAGGCATGTTGCAATTAATGGTCATCTTGGTTCACTCGCATGACTAAAAAATCAATCACTTGCATGTTGCATCTCAGCCATCGATCACCTTGGATTAAAACTCGATCAACGAGGATCATTAAGGATCGCCACTTGCTTTGTTAGTCATACTTAGAAACAATGAAGAGGTGCTTTAAAACTACCATGTATTTGACAGTATCCTAACTCCCATCATTCTTGACACACGCATCGTCAATCCAGGAAACCATGGGAAAATTTGAGCGACAAAACAAAACACATCACCCATCACTGGTTCGTTCTTCCCATGGGAGTCCCATCAGGCGATAGCACTAAGGCCAACGATGAGACATCAATCGTTGATCTAGTCATAGAAGGATTTGAACCATTAAACAATTTCTTGCATCATTCATCGCACATCGACATCCACTTGAACCATCGTAACCAATGATAGATCAAGCTCGTGTGATGGGGAGGAACTCAACCCATTGGCGGGCGTGTGTTCCACCTGAAGCTACAAAGGACAACAAGTGATAGTTAGGGAAACAATGATGTGTTCCAACACAAACCCTCGGGCACCACCAACTACGTTCATTGCACAACGCGTGTTGTCCCTCCATAGATCGACGCCAACCAGCGACATGCTATGCCTTGGCAATAAAACATGGCTAAGGCATCAACGGTCATAGGTTCCACTTCAAACTGCAAAAGACAACTAGCGATAGTTAAAAGGGTAGCAATGGGTCAAAAGGTTGACCGCATCGCTCATCGGGTGTTACTTCCTCATGGCTACAAATGAACATGCGATAGACCAAAGGAGGTCGATCGGGAGGAAAGGAAAGGGCATCACTTATCACTAGTTACAGGAAGGAGCTAGGGAACGAGCAAGAAATAGGCGATGTAGACACTTAGAGCCCAACTTAATGAAACATTTGATGCTCGTGCGCCACAGTTTATTTTAAAAGGGACTGCCTAGTGACATGGGAAGCAAGGTGAAAGGGGTCGGTAAACCACAAGACTTAAGGACATGAAGGATTAAGAAAAGACCAAGAAATAGACATAACTAGTTAAATCAAAAATAGAAACCAGGGGCCAAAAAAGGGTGCGAACATGAATGGCTTGTAAAATCAAAACCCTAGGGCAATGACAATCAAGGTTTAATTAATCATAAAAAAATTAGTGAAACCACTTTCATCCCATTCTACATACCACTTTCATCTTTGTCAGTCCGGAAGACCCAACTCTCCTCAGATTGATATGGAAAAGTAAAACCTTCATAATTAGTTTGGTTGTGACTTCAGACACCACACTAGAAACCCTCAATGTGCCCTATTGTACACCGGACTTAGCCTTTGTGATTTCAAAGAGGAATGATCCATAGTCAACAAAATCTTCTTTATATTTGAGGTGAGTGTCATCATTATTTGATGTGAAAAATCCTATAGTGAGATCCAAAAGTTGAGGAGAGTCCACAAAAAACTCAAGTACACAATCATACTATTCAACAACATATGCCAGAGCAGGTGTATATATACCAAACCCTAACTTGTTATAGTAAATATTTACTGATTCATCTTGTGTGTCCTTACCAACAATGGTATCATATATAATATCATCATCACAAGAAATGACATTCCCAATATGATTCCATTCATGACTAGTATCAATACCACTATTTTTATCATTACATCCCTCCGATGGTTGGGAATCTGGCCGATCCAGGTCAGCAGTTGTGAGGACAAAATCGAAATCATTAATACCACTCTCGGTCTTATTTTCTATCATCTCATTTATATTATTTACAATATCTTTGCAAAGAACATCCGCCAAGGCATCATCAAAATTTGCAACAAATAATGGGTTATTCCTACACCAATAAGGATTATCTCTTGTTATGACATCTATTGTTGAAGGTTAATCATACATAGGGTTGTGCCATATTCTCATTGTTCTTACATTCACCCCCTTTCTTGGGTACATGGATCATGAACCTCCATGCCTTGAAAATCAACACTATCTTTAGAATATCAAAAAGGAAAACCCTCAGCGTCATCTTCATCACTTATACTCAAAATTATGGAGCCACATTTTGAAAACTCATCACACGAGGAAAATTGTTTATCCTCAATAACTTGGATCCCATCAAGATCACTCACATATCCCCTACTTGGGGCGATAAACTCCATCTCCACTTCATATGATGATCTGTAACCAACAAAACACTGCTCTGAATCAAATTCATCACCAAACAAACCACTAATTTGTGTATCATGGTCTCTAATTAGACCAAAATTTGACAGCTTCTCCTATTCCTCTATATTTTCCATGATATCCCAAGGGTGGAAGTCATGTATCAACTCATCATCCCCATGTTTTTCCCCAGTAGCCATGCCATTTACAAAATAAACAACATCACCAATCTATTGTTCATGCTTAGATACATCATCTTGGCCCAATTGTAAATATTCTTGATCCTCTTGATAATGTGCCCCATTAGTAACATTTCAGGGTGAAATTTGTCTAATATATTAATCCAGGGCTCCCTCGATAACCCTTATCCAATCATTGACTTGGCTCAAGGTATGAGGCTTCAACTCTTTTGGTAGGACACTCAACCAGATTTGTACACTTCACCAAACAAGTCAATGCATATTGGGGTACTAGGACTAACATTCTCAGGCATACCAAGTAAGGCATCAGTGAACCTAGAGAAAATATGTTCAAGGGACTCCCCTTCATGCCTTTGCAAGTTAGACAACCTCTTGATTGTAGTCACTTGATTAGCTTGATTGCACACAAGCACATATTCCCCTTCAATTGTTTTAGAATCTTCATGTGGTATTACTTATGGGCTTGGGACAACAGGAATCTCATTCCCCCTCCTTTATTCTTTGTTAGCTGATCCATTAATCATAGTAGCATGGGAAACAATTTGATATTCATCACAAATATGAAAGAATCCCTTCATCATTGAGTATTTCAAATTGTTTTCAATGTCTATGGAAATGTGGTATGCTTGCTACATTGTTGTGGGTTCTTTATCTCTCAACAAGTAACTCATATTTTTATCAAAGTCTCCCAAATACATGACCAAGAATTCAACATCATTTGGTCTTATATGTGTTGGGATCTCCCTTATTACTTTTAAAAACCAGAGATTAAAAGAGGGAATCAACTCATTCTCCTCCTTTTCCATGTCCATAAATTTTTTCCTGACCAAGACTGGATCAATCCTTTCTCCAAACTCTTCCATGAATACTAGCTTGAACTCTCTCCATGAGTGTATTGAGGATGCAGGCAGATAGGAGAGCCAATCTATGGCATCTCCTTTTAGGGATTGAACAAACAACTTCATGTCTACATCTTTGAAGATTACTTCATAATCTCCCATCACATCAAAAAAATCCTACATATGTTGATTTGTTGATTCAGTCCTTTCACCCTTAAATCTGGGTATCTTAGCTCTGATCTTGCATGGTACAAAATTTGGGTAACCATAAATGCCACGAAAATCCAAGGAATTATACCTTTCACTAATAAAACCTCCCTGATGTAAAAGGGGGGTCCATTATTTAAATTTCTATCAGAAAACATGGTCTGACAAGACATGTTTTACATTTACATGCTTTGTCAAATAGAATCACAAAGGGTACTCAAATTCCTATTACAAAATAAAATTTCAAACCCTTTTTGTCATAATTTCTATGTACTATTAGCTTAAGATTAGGATTCACATGTTTCTTCTATAATAACATATAATTCCATAGTATGTGTCTGGAAACATGCAAAGTTTAACTATCTTTCCCTTAACTAGTGCTATGTCACTCAATTGGGAATCAGTTACATCTTAAAATAAAAGAACTCTCCTAATATATTTAAAGAATAACCTGAAAATACCTGGCCTTCCTGCAACATTCACCTAGCTTTGTTTCCAAGTAGATGGATATGGAACTTCATTATATCCTTCGTCAGGTTCTTTAGTCAGAGTCGCCACCTCCAATTGGGAGGAGATAAAATTCAAATGAAGTGAAGATTCTTATCAAATAAACATGTTTTGGGTTTAACTCCTCAACAGAGTCACTTTCAGATACTTTGAAAGCTATTGCAGCCCAACCTTTGATCAAGTTCAAGAATTCTTTGACATATGAACAAAACGTCCATATTATTCACACCATTTGACTCTATGGTTCAAAGATTTGCGTCTGGATAATGGAATTTTTTCCCAAATAGAGTCGCCATTCCTGTTGGTGTTTTTCCCCATCCACCTCGAGGAGACTCTAGAAGGTAGCCAACCTTCATCGTCAAGAATCCTATAGATGAAGGGCCAACTCGATGGGTAAATGGTTTTGAACCTTTAACCCCTGCACTTTAGGCTCTATGGGACCGTGAAGGGTGTTTCCCAATCGAGTTCAAAAGAGTTTCATTATAATGGTGAACAATTCTACACATATGTGTTCCCTTATGCAAACAAATATCATTTGGTAAAGGTATGGCTGACATTCACAAATAGTCATTCATTTTCTAGGAACAAAGTATTATTTCGAGCCTACACCTTGGGATTGATAGAATTTGGTTTAGTGTTGTCATCATTATAAATCCATGATTGGGTACTTTGGGTACATCATCAGATTATAGGGATTTACAAAGGATAGACCAGTACCTCATCAATTGGGAACAAATTCAAGCATACGACAGTCAGTAATGCATAAATCATGAGATTAATGGCTTATTATCATAATACCTTGCATTTTGAGAACTCACAGTTCCTAAAACACAACTTCTTATCAAAATCCTGAGCAATTTCTTACAAACCTACAATTCCCTTCAAGTATTTTAATTAACCCCTTAGGTCAAAACAAGAACAAAATCATACATTCAAATAACCATTGAAAGAAAAATGAAAAAACACTTGGTTTTCCATCTATAATATTGTAATCATCACTTACACAAGAGAATATGCTTCAGTGTTAGAAATTTGTTTCAATATTAGTAATTTATGCAAAACTATTTAGAGGATCATATACAAAACTTAGACCCAAGACAATGCCCTAATCAGTCCTATATATATTTTGTAATGCTTTAATGTTCAACATTTACCCTAGTCATTTCTGGACTCAAAATTGACCCCTCCTAATGAGCCTTGAAATCCCTTTTATAGATTAAGGGAGAAAAAAGAAAAGGGCCCATTATAGTTACATTTCCGATAATTTTGAGGTCATTTCACCTAGTGGGGTTTCGTTCCCGAATCATTATATTTTCATTGACACATCAGGTGAAAGAAAAAGGAAAAAAGGTAAGAAGAGGCACCAAACCATCAATCAGAGATTCCACGCAAACCTTCCAAAAGGCATCACCCTCGTAACTCGCACATTACCAAAATATGAGAAGTCACCATCAACAACAATAGCCCCAAAAACCTTTGCACCAGCCACGTCAGGAGACACATCATCGCACCCAGGACCCAAGCACTACCAATCAAGACACATGGGTGTCACTTAGCCTTGTCCACTGCCAAATGAACACCCTCACTAAGCATCTTGACAGAGAGTGGAGTTGAAACCACTACCTCGTCATTTGAGTTAGTATATGGTATGAACGAAACAGGGAAATGGCCAACACTCAGGCCAACCCCCTCAGCCTCCTCCGAAGAGCTATCACTTATTAAGACCAGGGAGTCAGGTTTCTCATAAAAAACCCTGGGGTCTACCTCAGTTCTCGTTAATTCTTTCACAAACACCTCTGGTCCCTTCCCTTCAAACTTGACTAATTATTTTGAACAATTCTTTGGTCAAAGATTGTAGGCACATCTAACAATAGTTTCCCTAGCCCTCTTGTGAGCACTCCTCTTATCCTTCAGGATGATTGGTGCTTCTACCACCGTATGCTTCACTTCAGGTTCATACATCAACGGCTCCTACAGGCTCAGACGTCGTGACCTACATAATGGTGTAGAAGACGAGCTCGGTTGACTCATCTTGCATGTAATACAAATTATGTGCTAGATATGTGAGAAAAAATACTAGCTACAACTTCCAAAAAAATCCTATGTGTAGATAATGTGAGTTGCACCAACACCAGATATAGAAATAGTCACCAAAACGTAGTAGGAACAACATGCGCATCACTATACTACCCTGGCAAGAAATATCAGGTAGGAAAACTTACTACCTCAACACTCGTGAGAATTAACCAAAGACACTAATAGAAGCGGATGAGTAAAAAATTTGCAGGATGATCCTCATTAAATAGATGAATTCAAGGCATGCTGCAAGTAATGGCCATCCTGGTTCACTCGTGTGACTGAAAAAATCAATCACTTGCATGTCGCATCTCAACCGTCGATCATCGTGGATTAAAACTCGATCAATGAGGATCATTAAGGATCACCACTTTCTTTGTTAGTCATACTTAGAAATAGTGAAGAGGTTCTTTAAAACTGCTACTTATTTGATAGTATCCTAACTCCATCATTCTTGACACACACGTCATCGATCTTGGCAACCACGAGAAAATCTGAGCCACAAAATGAAACACATCACCCATCGCCAGTTTGTTCTTCCCATGAGAGTCCCATCACATGATAGCACTAAGGCCAGTGATGAGACGTTAATTGTTGATCCAGTCATAGAAGGATCTGAACCATTAAACAATTGCTTGCATCGTTCATCTTGCGTTGGCATCTGCTTGAACCATCCTGACCAATGATAGATCAAGCCCGCACGATGGGGAGGAAATCAACCCATCGAAAGTCACATGTTCCACCTGAAGCCGCAAAGGACAACAAGCAATAGTTAGGGAAACAACAATGTGTTCCCATACAAACCCTCGGGCGTTACCAACTATGTTCATCATGTAGTACGTGTTGTCCCTCCATAGACCGACACCAACCAGCGACATGTTATGCCTTGGCGATAAAACACAACTAAGGAATCAATGGTCATGGGTTTTGCTTCAAATTGCAAAAGACAACTAGCGATAGTTAATAGGGTAGTGATGGGTCAAAAGGTTGACCACATCGCTCATCGGGTGTTACTTCCTCACGGTTACTAGTGAACATGTGATAGACCAAAGGTGGCCGATCGGGAGGAAAGGAAAGGGCATTTCTCATCGCTAGTTACATGAAGGGGTTTGGGAATGAGCAAGCGATAGGCGATGTAGACACTTAGAGCCTGACTTAATGAAACATTTGAAGCACGTGCGCCGTGGTTTGTTTTAAAAGGGTCTGCCTAGCCACACATGAAGCAAGGTGAAAGGGGTCAGTAAACCACAGGACTTAAGGCCATGAAGTATTAAGCAAAGATCGGGAAACGAACATAACCGGTTAACTCAAAAATAGAAACCAAGGGCCAAACAAGGGTGCGAACATGAATGGCTTGTAAAACCATAACCCTAGGGCAATGACGATCAGGGTTTTATCATAAAAAAATTAGTGGAACCAGGAAACTTTAAGGGGTTCCACCACAGTGTGTATTATGATTTTATTTATAACTTCATATTATAGATTAGTTATTTATATAGCTTTTAGTAATTCTATTAGATTTATATAAAATTGAACATTGAAAATGAAGAAAATTTATGAAAAGCTCTAGTTCTTGAGGAGTTTGATGCAAGAAGAAAAACAAACTACACATAGTTGGGTAGTTTCTCAAATCGAATCTTGGATTTTAAGGTATGTTGTCTTTATAGATATTCTTTACATTTTTCATCATTTTCTTATGTTTCTTTATCACTTCTTATCATGTTGATTTTGGGATTATATATTGCTAAGTATTTAAAATCATGAATATGAAAATCATACTCATTTAGACTAGAACTATTTTATTAAGTTAAAGATTTGAATCAACTACATCATAATCAACATCTATATTTAGTTCCTTCTTGCATGTAATCATAATCAAACACATCATATTAATCATCCTTATCTTTTTAGTACTCAACATACCCTTCCTTAGAAGATAAATTTTCATCCTTTTTTATTGAGAGGGCATTTTCACATTCAAATGAAACAAAATTAGACAAAAGAATCTCAATGTATATTACATTTTATTGTATTTTAACTCTGTATAACTCATTGAGAAAATTTCAATGTTGGAAAATAATGGATACTTTTAGTTATTGATATTCCATGAAATTATATTATAAATACACATCAAAGAATCTATCCCTATCTCTTCTACTAATAGGTATATAAATCCTTTGTATCTCATAACTAATCCTTCACACTTTATCAACTATTTTAGTTATATCATCGGCTAAATCTTTAGATGTATACAAGTATTAATTTTTCTTATATCTATATCATGGTCATAACTAGTTATATATAGCTAAGCCCCTGGGATTAGATATTGCCAATTTTTATTTGTAGAGTGAAATTTAATTTTCTCGAAGGCCAATCTACGTAAGAGGCTTTATTTTTCATCTAATCATACTCATAATAGGTTATTTAGCTTCACAAGGATGTTAATGAGTTGCACAACCATTTCCATCCTTTTTAAACTAGTTTTAAAGTGCATAATTTTTACCAACCCAAGTGCATAGTTGTAGGATCATGCTTGATCCATTCACACATGCCCATGTGCATAAATTCCCTTGGTTGATCCTTCCCATTCATCATTTCCCTTTGTTTCCCTTTGTTTTTCATGTTTATTGTGTGTGGAAATGGAGTTAATGGATTCTCATTCCTATGTTATTGGCACAAAAATTTGTATGTTGATACTAGGATGTACTATGCACATGGCGACTACTACAACTATGGTCATGGTAGCTACTCCTAGTGGTTTATATTCCAATTTCTATGGAATATCCTTTGGAACCTCTTATCACTTAGGCTCGATCTGGTTTCACATCAAATCCACTAGTCATATTCATACTAATTTTTATAGTGACTTCTTATATGAAGATGCTTTGCTAAAAACATTGTTCTAATGGTCATTTAAAGAGACCATGCTGGACTAGATTTTCTCACTTCCTAATCATTCAATTAAGAAATTTGAGAAATTACTAAACCAATTCCTTCAACATTTCTAGGTGAAGATTAGACCACATGTCACCTTTATTGACCTTGACCATTACCCCTATCATATCAATATTTTATAATAATTTGTTGATGTGTATATAATATGGTCTTCTTTACATACCTACTCATTTCAATGATAAATACATTAATTCCCTTTGCACACATGATAAATGCCATTTGTTTCCCTTTGTTTGTCATGTTTCAACATAGAGCCTCTCACTTACTATCAAACTTGCAAGTCTTTACATTTGGCTACCCTTTGTTTGTTAAATGCCTTGATGTCCTTTATTTGTCATATTTCGACTTGGACTTTATCACTACCATTTGTTTGTCATTATTTTTTTGAAATTCTTGAGAAATTTATAACAATCCTAAGACAAGAGTGGAAATCCCATGAAACTTATGAAAGACCCAAGAGACCTATGCTAGTCCTGAGAGACTTGTGATATTTCTAATAGACCTATCATAATCCTAAGAAATTTATGAAAGTTTTTAGAGACTTATTATAGTCTTAAGAAACTTATGGCAGTCCTAAGAAACTTATGACAGTCCTAAGATACCTATGATAGTCTTATTTTCTTCATTTTTCTCATTTTTTGTGCCCTAATGACACCATCTCTCTATGTTTTGGATTTGAATACCCTACAAAACTAAAAATATTTAGTTTTAGAATCATTTATTCACTTTAATCATTATTTTTCATTAGTTTCCCATGACTATTGGACTATCATATATTAAACATCATAATTTGATGACTAATTTTATATTTGTGTAAGATATTTATTTACTCTATAACTTACCATGGTGGAACTAATATTTATCTCCTTTCATGCTATAGATACAATTCTTTAGCATGTCAATGAAATGATCAAGGACACATCATCTAACATTGGACGAACAGGAAGCACTAAATGCAAAGAAAAGAGAAGAAATGGAGAAACTTCATGAAAAAAGGGAATTGAACACGATAGAAGAAGACATGCCAACTCAAGAGAAACATGAACCATCAAGGGGAGATATGGTATTAACGACACAAAGGAAAGGAATGGAAAAACTTTGTGCAATGAGAGATTTGAATCCCATAGTTGAAGACACACCATCTACTGCAAGTCAAGATGGAGGGACACCATCTACCACATCTCAACTTGAAAGTATATCATCACTCACATGTGAATATGGAGGTATGTGCCATATTTCCCATCTCAAATTTAAGTTACGTCATCTATTCCATCTCTAATCGAAGGTATTCCATCTATCTCATCTCATTTAAATTATGATGAAATTCCTAATGTTGAGGAAAATTTACCTTTGAGAACACCTCCTAGAATTTTGTTTAGAAAGCCAAAGTTTTTGATTGATATTTAAGAGAATATTTTGTAGGCGATGGATGATAAGATTCCAAAACATGCTTGTAGAAGATATTATAATAAGATTTGGATATTGTTCTTTGAAAAATTAAATGAAATCGGAAGATGTCAACTATTTGTTGAAATGATGAGAAATCTAAAGAATAGGTCCATTATGAAGATTCTTAGGCTGAGAACATTAGAAGCTTCAAGTGAAAAGTCTATTGTGAAGAATCTAATGAGTGCATATGAGAGTGTGGGTACCACCTCACACATGAAAGATAGTAATGTCACACAACGTGTCATTACATAAAAAATAGTAAATAATCAAACGAAGAAAGCTCATCGCATTAGAAAGGTAAGTCAGGCATTGAGAATAAATAGAATTTTTTTATTGAGAGATGTTTGAAGGCACTAGGGTAAAAGCACAAAGTTGTGTCACACTTTCATCCAACTTATCAACACAACTGAATTTAAGTATTTCTAACTAAAAATCAATTTTGGTCAAACATATGATCTAGTAAGATTCATTCTAGTTAACTTAGATACTTCCACAACTTTTTCAACGAAAATTGTTGGCTAAAAATATATGGAGCACCACTTTGAGTCCAATTTACCAAAAAAAAAAAATTATTTGAAAAACTTGAAGTTTCAATAACTCATGCTAATGTAAATTACATTTATAAAAAAAAACCCTTTTTTAGATCCATAAGTGTAGCTTTCAAAAATATATTTATTTTAATAGTTTAATTATTATTTATATTATATATTTTATTTATACTAAAATTAGGTTATCAACACAAAATATTAGGTTGATTACCATGCGAAGGAAAAATACTAAAACTTATTAAAAAAATTGAATCAAATATGGTGCACTAGATAAAAGAATCTATTTCAAGATGGTATAATTTTTTTTCCATTTTAGATAAATATTTAATATGAAAGTTGGTGCTTGATGGAAACAACCATTTTTTATTCACATCCATTTTAATATTTATTTAAAAATAGATATTTATCAAAATTGGAAAAAATTATATTCATGCACTGAAGCTTCAAGTTATAAATACATGCAAAAAAATTGAAAGAGAAAAACAAAATTTACTATAAAATGTTTGACATCCCATGCAACTTCATTTTTCAACATTTTATCAACTAAATTATAGGTTAATTTATTAAAAAATAGTTTTAAATAATTTTTAATTTTTTTAAAAAATACAAACATAAATATACTAAAAAATACATATTTTACTAGTTTACATCATAAATCAAAATTCAAAACATATATGCCACTTTTTAGTGATTCAAGTTTAAAAGTTGGATCAACATTGGTTGTTTCCTTTATAAAGTGTGACACAACTTTGTGCTTTTACCCACCAAAGAATTGAGGACACTAATGACAATGCATTATGGGAATTATCAGAGAGACTACCACAAAAAGATAAACTGATTATTGAAGCACCGAGGTCCCTAATTGAATAATTTTGGAAGAATAACACAAGGGTATCTCTGAATCATAGAGATGTGGTAAGAAGGAGAATTGGTAGTCGAAACCATGAGCCACATCCAAATAATTTTTTGGATATGACTCAAAAACATTTTTTTGGTAAATTCCAAGAGATATATCCTCAAGTTAAAATTTGTCAAAGATTTTTTGAAATGCTAAAGTCTTTCTATGTCAAAATAAATCACACACACTAATTTTTGTCGTAGAGTACATATTGATTTTTTTAACCATTTAAATTTTTATTGATGTATAAGTTTAGATTTGCATACTAAAAATGTTTAACAAGACTATGGCATACATGTCCCACCTACATCTTCAAGAGATTTCATATCAACAACTTTATGTGAAAGAGAGGAAGGTAAATTATTCTACAAGAAACTATTCTTGGATGACACATGTCAACATTGTGGTGGCTTGCAACATATAATTTTTTTTTGAACATATAGAAAGTACACATGTGGTTGGTGTTAGGGTTCAAGAAGATTAGAGTAATAAACATTAACAATTATATGCAGATAAAATAACCCAAAAATAACAATGAAGAATAACACAAAAGAGATCAACACATAGATTTTAATGTGGTTCACCCAATATGGGCTACATCCGCAGAAACTCAGCCACCCAATTATTTTATTATCCAGCGCAAAATAGATTACAATCTCATGAATGCCATCTCTCAACATACATCCCAGTTACTTATAACAAGCTTTTTAGAAGCTTCTAGAATTAGGGTTTTACAAAGTCATTTTTTTATTTGATGTGTTAATGGGAAAACCTTGATGTGTGTATAGTATTTGCATGATTGAAGTCACCACATACCAATAGTTGGAAATGAAGTAGTAGAATTTGAAAATTATAAGACAGTGGCCTACAATTCAAAATATGGTAAAGAAGCAAAAAGATGTGATTTGGTTATTGAAAAGATTCCAGTGTATCAATTTATGTCTATATTTTTTGATACTATAGTGTATGAGTATGCAAGGAGTACCCATAGAGCTTGATGGTTGGACATGCAATTTAGGTTATACAAGGACACATTTCCATAGGTTTCGACTTTGTAGAGAACTATAGTATATAGCCATAGTGTGAGGTGCAATCATAGTATTGCAACTCTAAACAGGTTGTATTTGTGAATAGAACATTCATTCATGCTAGTGACAATATAGAGGATGATAGAAAGATCATAAGGGAGTATAATTTTTATATCAGTGATGACCACACACATTTTGTAGAGTTCATGCACTTAGGTTGATTTCAAGTGTTCTACCATGATTTGGCTAGAAAGGGCATATCATTCTATCAGCATATCATACTGTTGGATAATTATGCATCACAATTCAAGAACTCGTGGATGTTCTATTGGTTGAGAAGGATGCATAATATTACAGGTGTTCAATATATGTGGAACTTTTGTGAGGTCGAGCATGGAAAGGGGAAGCATGATGGTGTAGGATCATGTATTAAAAGAGCCATAGCATGAGAAGAGTTAAATTATAAAGACAATGCAAAGTTGATAGATGCGAAATCAATCTTTGATTGGTGTAATGATTCAATGGGTCTAGGTAATGAAGGTAAGTCTTCAGTTTGTATATTTTTTTGGTTGATAGATGATACTAAGATTGCAAAATATGAGGATTGTTATACATTGATAAGATCAAGTGATACACTCTTTCAAAATTTCTAATGCAAGTTCATGGAGTGTTCATACATAGAAGATGGTATTCTTTTATTCTTCTTGTAATATCAAGATTAGAATGAGTGTGAACCACAAGAGTATATTGATGAATGGTGGCTACAAAGTCTAAGCCCACTTGACATATATTGACTCTTAGTTGCACTGCAAATCACTTAGATGGAATCATCAATTGAATTTGATCACACATAAGATCTAGTTCAACCAAGTAATATATATATTTGCATAGTTTATTAAATTCTTAATGTTATCTTACTTTGTATTTTTTTGTAATGTTGACTAAATTCACCTAATTTGATGCACATATCAATGCAAGGCATGTTTATGTAGTTATTGCATATGAAGACAAAGAAGGGGGAACAAATTATTACTTGTGTTGTTGTGTTGAGGCCAAAAAGAAATTGGAGGCCCTAGTTACAAATGGAGAAAGCATCAAATACCCTATAGGCTTGGTGGTTGTTACTAGAACATGGCTTAGAAGGTACCCAGTTAAGAAGTTTGATGTTTGGATATTTCAGGAGTTTAACATGCATCTAAATATTCTTCATTACTCAAACCTTGTCATAGAATCCAATGTTTATTTGATAAAATATGGGGGTATACCTTTGAACAAGAACTTGTGGAAGGTGTGTGAGTTTGACCATGAGACAATATGTGAAATAATAAAGAGTAGAGAGGACTCAGATGGTTTGTTGGATTGATTTGTAAGTATGTACATTGAATTTGTAAATTCATGTTATTGATCACGTTTTTTTGGTTATTAAAATATGTATCATTATCTTTTGTTCTAACTACTATGGAAATGAAAAAAGAACATATATTATAAATTTTCAATTTTGTAAATCACATTCTTTCATAGATTTAAACCTCTTCTTTATTCTAACTTATATATTGTAGTTGATAGTTAGAGTATATTAGTGTTTGAAAGAGTATTAGTGTTTCTTTCTTTCCTAGTTCACATTAGAGTATATTAGTCTACCCTACTCAACACATTACTTGCTCATGCTTTATTTTCCCTTTGACTATTGTCCTTCTTTAACCAAGGTGATTGCATTGATTTTGTTCTCCTTGCCACCTATCATCTTCCTTGCTGACCCTCATTGTCTCATGGCCACTGATTCTTAGAAATTTGTATTAGTGATACAATCATTTTCCTCCTTTAAAACTGACCTCCTTTATCCCTTTGACTATTTTCCTCCTTGACTAATATACTTTTCATCTTCCTTTCCGCTCCTCCTTATCTCATGGCTTATGGCTTACTGGTGAATCTATAATGACGTGTGCACTCAATTTGAGGGGCATATAATCCCTATTCCATTTATATATTTTTGTGATAATATAGATTGTGGGTGTTGCATTGGTTCCAAATCTGTATAAAACTTATACATCATGATTTGATGCTTATTTTTTTATATGACTTCATACTTGTATAGCATGATTTCAACTTCAATATTTTACATGAATTCATATATGTATAGATTGTGGAGGTCACATCTATTCCAACTCCTTGGAAACCATATACATCATGACTTACATTCGTAACATGCATGGTTTCATTGGGGTGAAACTTGGTTATATTTGTATATCTCCAACTTAGACTCAAACTTAGACTCAATTTTTATATTTCTTCATGCTTGTAACTACCATTGAGGCCAACTCAATCATAACCTCATGATTTTTTGGCTCATCATGATTCCATTCCACAAAAAGATTCATAGAGCATGTGCAACTACATTACATCAACATAATACATTTTGGATTAGTGGTATAGAAATGTGCATCATTTGTATGGTGTGCCTTCAATCACTTCTCCTTATTAAATAGACCCTTGAGTGATCCATATTGCTAACCTATATTGTATTGTTCCTCCTCATAAGTACTATTAGTACCTCTAACTTCAATCATTATTTATGAGCTATGCATGATCATAGTAATTAAAGGGGAAAAAATATCATGGCTCTCATATGAAGTCATGAAGATTATTATAAGATGTTTCCCTCTGTGATGAATAACCCTTCTTCAATTCTATTATCCTTTGATCATGATTTTTCCTTCTTTGTGAGGCCTTTGTGCATGTAGTGTAAAGTTGCAAGGTCGTGTAATTTTTGTTTAATTCTTTGTGTGACCAAACCAACAACTCCAACATGTTCGGGTGGGGGGTTTATGCTAAAAAAGCTTATGTTTCACACCCCAACATGTTGAATCATTCCAGGCTACATTGTACCAACGATTTCTCATAAGAGCTCTAAGTGTGAAAAAGTGGAAAACTTTGACAAGCTCTTTCTCAGAAACAGTGGCACTTGAAACCATTTTTTTTGAAGGTGCAGGGTCACGTAGGGTCCTTCTATAGTAATGTCTCTTAGTTTTTCATATCTACAATTCATTTTCCCATGGTGACAAGTTTTCAGTTGATGGAAAAACCATCAAATGCATGTCGTGTAAAGTTGCAAGGTGGCATAATTTTTTTTATGTTTGTTGTGCAACCAAACCAATAGTTCCAACATGTTCGAATGGGTAGTTTTATGCTAGGAAAGGTCTTTTTTCATACCCCAACATGCCAAAACATTCTAGGCTACATTGCACTAATCATTTCTCTTAAGAGACAAAAGTACAAGAATATAGAAAACTTTGACGAGCTCTTTCTTGGAAAACATGGAACTTACAACCATTTTTTCTAAAGGTACAGGGTCATGTAGGGTCCCTCTACAATAATATCTCTTAATTTTTCATATCTCCAATCCATTTTCCCATGGTGACTAAGTTTTTAGTTGATGGAAAAAACATCAAATGCATTGAAGAGAAAGTTGCAAGGTGGCATAATTTTTGTTGTGTTCATTGTGTGACCAAAACAATAGGTCCAAAACATTTTGATGTTTATTTTTATGGTCGACAAGGTCTTGTTTTTTACCCAAACATGCGAGAATGTTCCAAGCTATATTGCACTGATGATTTATCTTAAGAGACCAAAGTGAAAAAACCAAAAAAAATTGATGAGCTCTTTCTAAAAGCAAGTGGCACTTACAACCATTTTTTCTAAAGGTACGGGATCATGTAGGGCCCCTCTACAATAACCTCTTTCATTTTTTCATATATCCAATCCATTTTCCCGTGGTGACAAGTTTTCAGTTGATGGAAAAAGCATTAGTTGCATTCAAAAGAAAGTTGCAAGATAGCCTATTTTTTTTTATCTTCATTGTGCATCCAAAAAATAGTTCCAAAATGTTAGTGTGGGTGGATTTATGGTAGGAAAGGTCCTATTTCACACCTCGACATGCCAAACCATTTCAGGATACTTTGTACTAATGCTTTCTCTTAAGAGCCCTAAGTGCCAAAAAGTGGAAAACTTTGAAAACATATTACTCAGAAACCATGATACTTAGAAACATTTCATCTAAAGGTATAAGGTCATATAGGGTCTCTCTACAATAACCTCTCTCAATTTTTTATATATCCAAGCCATTCCACTGTGGCAACGATGTTTCAGATGTTTCAAAAAGTGTTAGTTACATTTAGTAAAAAGTTGTTGAGAGGCATTGTTTACATTCTTCATCTCATGGGGGTAAACCAAGAATTCCAACACGTTGGTGTGGCTACAAAATAAGTCCATTGTATGATTTTTCATCAAGGTAGGTGTATTTATACTCTTATGACTAAATGATCTACACCAAAGAACTAGTCTTATCAATTGATTGAACTTAATGCAGTCATAAACATTTTGTTAAATATAGGTTCAATACATTTTTTTGAGATTGAGGAAAGTGTGGGCATGAAGAATACCTCTATAAATTTGAAGTAGAGATCAGTTAACTAGAGGATGGGTACATAAATATACTTGAATAAAATTATTGGAAACATAGTGTAAATTGTTTGTACTTTATCTTGAATAAAACTTGATTCCATAACTATATGCCAAAAATATGGTATCCAAGACTACAAACACATAGTGGTGTAGGAAAGATAATAATTAAACAACAAATATAGGTGAAATGTATGTGAAGATCACCATCAAAAAATTAATAAAAAAGGCCAAATATAAAATACCAGTGGGAAACTAAAAAAGGTAAAGGTACATCATGATAAATATCATCACACACTCTTTGTCTTAATTTTATCAATACAACAAAATATTAATCCAATGAATGGATATAAAAGCATATTATTCAATAAAGTGTGTTAATGCTTATAATCAATAATACATAAATCTAAAAATGAGTTATGAAGTATGGAATAAACTTAGATTTTAAATATTTGAAGTAAACCATCTACAAATATCCATTGAAGCTTGTCATTGTATAATTGAGGAAACATATTATTTTCAAAAACTTGTAATCTAAAAATATAATCCTTAATTACCTCTTTTTCCTTTTGTTTTCATTAAACATGATTGAGAGATAAACATCTTAGCATGTTTTGAAGCACTTCGTTTATTGTAAGGAAATAATATAGGAACATTTTTGTAAGAACTAATTGGAATAACATTAATCATTTATAGTTACATCAAATCATTATTCATTTATTTAAATAATAATTTATAATGCAAATATGGACACCATCAATAAAAAAGATATGCATTAACAAAATAGCCATATAGGAATACACCAATTTATGTCGATATAAGTATAATATTTATACAAAAAATCCATATAGGCTTACAAGAATTCCATATGGGCATACAATGTCACATATATGCAATACAAAATATATGTTAAAAATGATATATATGCATACAAGAGAGGACCCTAATAAATAGTCATTTCTCTCCAGGTGAAGGAAACATATCATGAGCGACCTTTGATCATCAGGGGATGGATATGACTGTGATGGTGGTCTACTTTGAATTCATTCATTGTACCTCATGTTTAAATATTCATGGAACCACACCTATTACAATAAAAATTATAGACATAAATATATAGAAATTACATTATAAAATGAAATATTTAACAAAATAATCACCTACTGTAACCAAATGATCTCTCTCCTCATCCACAATAATGACACACTCACACTCTAGAATTGTGAAGTCCTATAACAACCATCCAAATGGAGATTATACTAAAAATGAATAATCATTTGATTTTTCAGTAATAGATGGCTAGAACAACAAATATAATGTGAACTTTACTAATTTTCCTCATACCTCTGTCAAAGGCATTGAGCTCGCTACTGCTGCATTGATGCCCTACTCCACTATCCTATCAATATCAAGATGAGTGTCTGCTTGCATCATCTAAAAATAAAAAAACATTATTCCATTACCAAAACTATAAACTTATGACTAAATTTTAGAAACAAATATTGATTTCTAAATTGTTTAAGGGGATCAAGTTAGTTTTTGGTCAAAATGGTTTCAATTTGTGTCTTCCTACTAATAAGTGTTGTAAGCTCATAGTTGTTGACAAGGTGTGCATCCTTATTTATGACTTTAATTATTGATATTGTGTGGGTCCCTATGCATATTTTATTGATATCATAAATAAATATGTTTCACTATATCCTTTATTTACAATAGTGAGACCATTGTGAATAAGGTGAAAAATTGGACGCATCCCTTATTGAATTGAATGAATGAGTGTGATGTATTAAGGATGATGTAGGTTATGGCTTATAATGTATGACATAGTCAAAAAAAATTTGAGTGTACTTATTGAACTATATGTTGCTTCATAGTTTAATAGGTGTTTTTTTTATGAATAGGCATTAGTATCTATATTAATAAAATATAATCATACATATTCACAAAAAAAAGGTGGCTGGTAAGAAGACACACCCCAAAAGTCACTTGGGCCAAGCCTAGAAATCCAAAGTCACATGGGTTGAGCCCAAAAAATAAGAAACATTACAATAATATTAAATAAAAAAGCCATAAAGCAGCCATAGTTGTGCTAGTAGAGGGTGGCAGGACTCTATCATTGAGTTTTCCCCATACAAAAATGGGGTCTAGAGTGACATTAGAGGGAGCCCAACCATCATCATCTTTATTAGTTTCTTTATCTTTATCTTCACGGTGAGGTGGAATTTCCAAATCCAAACATGAGAGCCACTTAGAAATATCAATGGGACATCCAGAACTGCCTCTAGGAGCATCACCAAAAGGCCACCCATAAGCATCACTACCATCCCCTCCACTCCTCTAGAAGGCCACCATAGGTCAACTCGTGGAGGAGGAGAGGGCAACCGCATGTGAGGGCGAGAGCCATGATGAGGAGGGGCCTAAGAATAGGGGCAAAAATCCCTAGCATAGCGACTTTGTCACCAACCCCCTAAAGGCGATTGACCCCAGAAAGAAGTGGGAGAGGGAGGAACACATGCCACAATACAAGGGGAATTACCCTAGTGGTCCAAAAGCTCTTGAAGGTGACAAAATTCAAGTGAAAATTTGTTTTCTTGCACTTGAATCTACAAAAGAACATTAGAGAAAATGATAGCTTTAGAATATAAAGAAACAAATTTATCCATTTGGCTATGAGAAAATATGAAGGAATTTTTATCTTTCCAAACACTAAAGAGGATTTTCACCTTGAAAGTGTGCCAAGTCTGAGTATACTTTGCGGGGAGCCTGGGAGAGTCTTCCAACAAAACCATATGCTAGGAGAAGAGCTCTGGATGAAATGGTTGAAAGAAGTCATGAATCCAATTCCACAGCTACTAAGCTTTGGTATAGAACTAGAAGAGGTTCTTAAATGACTCATATTTCCCATAAAAAGGGTAACGAGGGTCTTGGACCCCCAAGTGAACAAGTCAAGACCCCACTGGTAAGCCTTGGAAAAGAATCCACCAAGCAAAGTGGGCGAGCTTGGGCTCAACACTTGCAGACCACATAGCAAAAAATATTTTATACCAAATAGACACCAAGGACTAGAGGTGCCATCTCTGGTTTAGGTTTTTGATCATTGGAAAATTAGGAAAAAGCCATTGATAACCAAGTCAAGGCTTATAATTTCTAAAAGGGGTGTTTGAATACCATTTCTAGTCTTTCCACCAAGGCTTGGTGGAATAGATACCCACCTTATGAAGGATATCAATCGGGATGGAATTCACTAGGCCATCATAAGTTTCACAGTCATGGTTTTGAATACCAAATTGAGCACGAAAAGCTTCCCATAACAAAATACTCATGGTGGGTCTATGAAATAAATCTTGAAGGGTTTGGATAATCTTCTTGTGGAATCTGAGGGCCTTAAGCCAAGGAAGCTTGGCCAATGGTCGACCTGCACTGGAAAAAAGAGACCACCAAATATTCTATTGATTGAATGAGAGCCCATCACAAAATCCATTTTCAGTCCAATGAAGTCAAGGCTTGACCGCCTCCCAAACACGCCAAATGCTTTTGGCAACAAAGAAACCCAAAATCTGAACTGGCTCCCTCATAAAAAGGAGGGTATAAAAGCCAATTTCCTTCCAAGAAGGTTTGTGAGTGGGATAACCCATTTCAACACAATGTTTGAGGAGGATTTTCCAGGACTCATTTCTAGTAAGATCCTTGATAATCCATTTAACACAAAGAGAAATCCTTTGCCATTAAGTGGAAATAAGGCCAAGCCCACCAGAGTCTCTAGGGAGGTATCAAAACTCCCAGGCAATGCAATGAAAGCCTCAGTGAGTCTCAAAAGAGGCCCAAAGAAAATATTTGAGCAAATTTTCTAGCTTACCATAAGAGGATTTGGAAGGGGCCCAACATGATGAGTAATACACGTGAATCGTTGCTAATATCTTAGAGCATGTCTAAAACTTACTAGCCAGAGAGAGTGGCTTGGTAGCCCAAAAAGCTAATTTCTACTCAATCCGAGATAGAACCACTTGCTAAAGATCAACAGAAGAGGCCTGAAAGGTGAAAGGGATGCCAGGAAATCAAAATATTTCACTAGGAGCAATCCACTTCCACCCTTATGGGTGTGTACAAGAAGTTGAGTCCACTTTTTGGCCATTTAGTGGAAGTGTTTTCCCTAATTTTTCAGAGCTCAACACATTTGACCTTAAAATTTGAAGCACTTAGAGATGGAATCTTGAAAAAAATCACTAATCATAAAATGTAGTACTCATAGTCTAGTTTTCAAATATGTAATTCATTTCAATACCCAGATGATACAAATTGATTTTCAATAGGCATTTCTAAAAACCACTATTTAAAAGTCATTTTTTTATCATACCATGCACGTGTACGTCATCCATATTTTTACCTAAATAATCATATTTTTCTTAATCCTTTTGGAAAAATATTTGTAGCTCACTAAAGCACGCTTTCCATATTTTTTTGTAATTTTTTATTGAATTTTTTTTTTTGTTAATTTTTTATTGGCCATATTTGGTGTTTTAAAAAATCGTCGTGTACGTCACGCATAAGATGACCTAAACTTATGATTTATTTTTTTAAATTGAAAATAATTGTCTGAAGTATGCTTTTGTGCAACCTGTTCGTGAAAATGTTACATTGACAAAAAGTTATTAAAATACTAAAAAACCTTGATAATTCAAGTTTATGGAACTATTTAATCAAAAATTAAAGGAAAAATAAAAAAATTAATCCAATCGTAAAAAAATTACATATTTGGAATCTACACTATCTCATTTATAATGGATTTTAATTTCGTCAAAAATTTCAGCAAAAAATTTCTTCAGACATATGTCCAAAGTCACTATTTTCTTGTGACATTACCAAGACCTTCAACTTGCAGGTCAAACCAAGTCCAACGCTTAGGTTCGGTTCCCCAAGCCTTTTCTCGAAGCGAAAAACAAAGCAAAAACTCAACCAAAAAATAAAATTTAAAAAAACGGGCTCTCGTTCTAAAACAGGATCCCATTTCATAAAAAAAAATATATTTTTATACTTGAATGAAATGGGATTCCGTTCTATAAAATGAGATCATGTTTTACAAAACATGATCCCATTTCTTAAAAGTAAAAAAATAATATTTTTTTATGAAATGGGCCATTAAAAATCGGGATCCCGTTCTAAAACGGGCAGCTAAAAAAGGGATCCTGTTTTAAAATGGGTCATTAAAAAACGGGATCCCATTTTAAAATAGGTCATTAAAAAATGAGATCCCATTTTTTAATGGGCTGCTAAAAAATGGGTCATTAAAAAATAGGAAATGGGATCCCATTTTTTAAGAAACGGGATCTTGTTTTCGGCTCGAGACCTCGAACCTAAATGGGATCTCGTTTATTAAAAAATGAGATCCCATTTTCTTGAGGCTGATTTCGGATTTTTTTCTAAGGAATAAACTTCCACGTTTCGTGGACTCATCTTCTTGCTTTTACCCTTATTGTTAAATCCAGAGGGCTAGGAAGAACGAATTGTCTGTAACATAAGGTTTTGTGCCACTGAATGGTAGAACTAGAGGCCAAGCAAAATGTCTCTAGACAATCAAGAGCAACTTTAACATTATTTTCTTCTTCTAGCAAGGTGAGTAAGGAATCATCAAAAAAGTGGCCATTGACCAGTTGAGATGGAAAATTAGGCAAGGAGATCCCATGAACAAGCCCTTGGGAAACGAAATGAGCAAGAAGATAGCCAAACCCCTCAACAACAAGCACATAAAGCAAGGGGGAAAGCAGGAAGCCTTGATGAATGGAGCGAAATAGACCAAAGGATTGAGACTGGTGGCCATTAATGGTGATGCAAGCTAAAGCTTCGAAGAACAACATGTTCACAGATTCAATGAAATTTGACCCAAATCCCAACATAGAAAGCATGGCTAAAATGAAAGGCCATTCTATGCGATCATAAGCTTTGGAAAAATCAATTTTGAGAAAAAATTCCTTTTGATTAGAGCGTATTGCCCATTCCATGTCTTTCGAGATAGTAATAATGTTATCTAAGATGAACTTGGATTTGATAAATACAATTTATTCAAGGCACACAATCTGAGGCAAAAGAGGCAGATTTTTAAAGGAAGCGATTTGGAAATGATTTTGTAAGAAACATTAAGGAGCGTGATGGGATGCCAATTGTAGATATCCTCGGGATCACTAGCTTTAGGTAGGAATTTTATATTTCTTTTGTTGATAATATTACCTAGGGATTTAGAATTAAAAGCTTCAAGGTGAACCTTATGCAGATCCTTCCCCATACAATCCCAAAGGGCCTTGTAGAACTCACATGGGAACCCATTGATTCCTAGGGCTTTATCATCATCCATAGTATAGATAGCTTCTTTGAGGTCTTTAGTTGTGAGTAGTTGCTCACAAAAAGCTTTTTGGGCTGATGAAAGCCTATTTGGCACAACAACAAGGCAATCCTGGAGTGCATTATTCCACTTAGGGGTGTAATCTTAGGTTGCGAAAACTTGCTCATAGTGCTTAACAAATGTCTAGAGAATGTTTGGAAATTTTATAAGCACATTATTGCCCTCTTTGATTCGTTTGATTCTAGGTGACAAATGTCGAGCTCAGAGAGCCAAAATAAATTCTTTCAAGACATGATCCCCAATTTTAAGCCAGTGAAGGTCTAGCCTTGATTTGCACCCCTCTAGCCACATAATTATTAGCAACTTTCTTTAGATGTCTTAAATCTACAACTTCGAATTATAGAAAAGGGGAGAAGGAATTAACCACCAAAGCCTCAGTGGCAGTACGAAGATCAAACATTGTCACTTCATAAGACCATCTACAAAAAATAGCTAACTGGTGCCCATAAATGTGAAGAAACCTCGCAATACGAGTGATGGCATCATTCCACCACTTGATCCAGATAGTTGAGTTGGGCGGTCTACACTCTAAATTCCAAATAGTGATGATGTGGGCCAGTGCGGGTTGGTGACTCAGTAGGGAGGTATTTAGAAAAAAATTGGGTCCTACTGGTGTGGGGCTGCTTTGATTCCCATTCAATGCAAAACAAAATGGGAAAGTGGTCTGAAAATGTCACATCTACCAATAGCTTAACCAGAAGTGGGGAAGAGCTAGAAAAAGAGAAAAATGATTGAGCCCAGATCATAGAACAATCAATGGATTTAAGTATCCTATTAGAACCAACTTGAAAATTGCACCAAGTGTGCAAGAGAGAATGAGAATGGTGGTGGCCAATATTGGGTTCAAAAAGACCCAATTTATTACACATGTAAAATTAGCCCTCTCTTTTGCTAGATGACCATCGAAATGGTAGAGTACCATTTTTATCATACACCATCTCTACCATATTTAAATCCCCATAAAGTAGCTAGGTAGAAACTAACATGATTCAACAATCCATCACTAGAGAAGAGATCTTTCAACAACATCATTCAAGGCATAAATATTAATAATCCCAAAGGAATGATTATCGATGTTCAAAAGAATCCAAATGAGTTGATGTATGGGGTCAGACCCATGATCAACTACACAAGTGTTCCACTGTGGAGATAAAAGGGTGACCACTTTGCCACACCTAGCCTCATGATTATTACAAAAAGATTTATTGGCTAACCAAATAGAACAACAAGCCGAAGAGAGAAAAAAACCAACAAATTTCACTTCCTAAAGACACAAAACATCAATATCGACATATTTATGAAGATTATCCCTAATAGAGTACTTCCTAGAGAGGTCTATTAGACCTCAAACATTCAAGGAAAGGAAATTCATGTTAGAAACTCCACCATTTCATTAGAGTCTAGCTCTTCCAGAGAGGAATAGCGATTCTATAAAAATTATGGTGGGACTGACCCAATCTGAACTGTGGGAGATGAATGCCTCCATTTTTCCTAAACATATTATCCTTCTTCCAAAGGTCAAGAAGGACTGTGAGATATCCTATGGATTCCTAACATGGGAGGGGACTCAATCGGTTGAGCTATCATAATTGAGGCAGGCTGAGGCATAGATGAAGGGCTTGGCCGAGCTGGAGTGCTATTAGGAACTGTCTAGGTTTCCTTCCCCTTCACAAAAGGGTTTGAAAATTCCTTCATCGTCTCGGGGATTTTGGTAACCGCCTCGAAGCCATTGGACTTGTTTTTCTTATTAGTAACCATTGTCCACTTTTCCTTTGGTTTGGCGGCATCACCTTCTTCCTAATAGGGCTTGTTAGCTTCCCATGGCAAAGGTTGAGTACAAGGGACTACAAGAGAGAAATCCTTAATCTTATGGTCAGTGGATTGACACCAATAGCAAGTGCTCGATAGATTAAAAAAAGTGACCTTTTGGGTATGCTTAAAAGAGCTAATTTGAATATCAATGGACTCTTTCTTGTGAAAGTTCCACTTTCACACATACTCACTTTTGAGGGTGAGCTTAAAAGAACCTATCTGGTTCAATACAAATAACCCTCCCTAGGGAGGAAGCAACATGTTGTACAAAATACAAGGCAAGGGAAGACCAGGAAACTCAATCTAGACTGGAACTCATAACTTGGTGTCATTTGAGACAATGAAACTGTCCCAAGTCCAAGGCTGGAAAACCAACAAAGAGGACCGTACATACCAAGGACCATGATTTAAGATTGCTTGAACATGAATGACCTTTGCAAAACGAAAGAGAAAAAATCCTTTGGTAAAATTTTGAACCATATCAACGTAGACCCCATGAGGGACCCAAGCCTTTTGAACCCATTCTTTCAGCACACTTTCAGGGGGAGTCCTCCCAATAGAATAACCAACAAGAGTGTGTTACTCTAACCATTAACATGTAGAATCAAAATATGAGATGGGTAACGCCACATCAGCTAGAGAATCAAAAGAATTACCTCGTGGAACACTTTGTTGAACATCCAGAATACTAAGAGGTGGGGTGAATCAGTATTCCATATAACCATATTAAAATCCATTTGAACATTATCTCAATTCTAATTGAATTAGTAAGAAGAAACATAAAAAAAATCAATGCAATTATACACATGAACACCAGTATTTTTACGTCAAAAATCCAATGAGGGAAAAGCCACGGTGAGGGTTAACTCACAATATATTATATCCAAATACAAAATATTGCAAGACTCATTTCCAGGACTCGCTGTCCTTAAAAGGCTCATAGCCTGAGTACAAAAGATGGCTAACTGCCAAGATACAATGGTAGTGGATCACTACCAATATATTGAATTGATACGATACACCTTCAATGTGCATGGTCCAGTTCTAATGAAGCTCAAAATATGAAGTATTGTTTCACACAGTAGTCACTCAACAAAACTACACTGATCACAACTGATAAAACATTTAAGCCTAGATCTTCACACACCTTCTCCTCATCAAATTTCACATTCACTCCATGTATCCACTTCTACCACTCATTCACCACACATCTCATTCCTCAAAACATCTTATATATACAAGCATATCTTAATCATCAATTAGGTCGGCCTAATTATATGAAAACAAAATGATAAAAAATTTCTTTGTTGGCACCATATGATTTAGGAATTTTATCCATGTAGTGCATTATACCAAGCCAGCTAACATCCATACATCATAACTATTCTTCATAAAGTATTGCATACGCCAAGTCAGCCAAGACTAGAACACAATTCTCCAAACCAACAAATAATCCTCAAAGAAAAAACCTTTTGGATCTAAGAACACATTAATTTCCCATCATACTACCAACATAGAGACTATCAAAAAAATTGTAGCATGCGAATGTTCACCTTAATAGAATGTGGATTCTCCCACACAATATGCCAAGCAAGGAACAATAGTAGAATACAAATTTGAACTCTATTAAAGATAAATTTTTGCTCACAACAAAAAATGTCTCAAGATCCAGGATATAGCTATCTGAATGAGTCAATAAAGCATGGTTAAGAGAATAGAGTCATATCAGATCTTGTGATAAATTTCAGACTCAAATACCAATACACTAATCCACCACAAAATGGTATTACTGGCAGAGAACAACATCCGATAAACCAAGTAAACTTCCCATATAGTTATCACCATGTTGACATCATTGACAACATAGGAACACCCAACACAAACCATCCATACTTCATGCTCATGTTGCAAGGCTCCCAACAACCTCCCCCTTTGGCATTGATGGCAACATGCATGAAAAAAACATTTTCCAACAACTAAATACTTTGAATAATCCCCTTATCAAAATTGTTCTTCACCAATTTTTTTTTCCTTTGTCTCTCTATCTCTTCATCTCTTCATCTCTTTATCTCTCCCCCTTTGAAATCAATGAAAAAGGAAGGGGTCCGGTATAAATGTATATACATCAAAATGTAACCAAACAGATATGAACATAGAATTGAATTAACCTAAAGAAGAACCTCTGAGACTCTCCAAGATAGCCTTCCACAATGCTTTTCCTTCTTCCTAAGAACCTTTTGCACTTACAAGAGTCTTGTAAAGTAGCTCAAGCTTAGTTAAGGTCTCTACACCATCTGTTAAAGTAGTGGAACAAATATTAATTTATGATAATTCACCAATATAGCCAAGAGCACTAGAAACAAAAGTATGTATGAGTTTAATCATGTCTCTGAGTGCCACAAACTTCTTGATAACATCTATCCTTTGATCCTGTAGAGAAAATAATTTGTCCTGAAGCTGCAAAATATAGGATCACCTCTAATTATCTTCATCTTTTTCTAACGTGTAAGTATCTGCCTGAGTGCTCATTCGAGACTCAATCATCCTTATTTCATTTCTTATATCTAGTGTACTATTAGACCAAAATAGGAAAAAATAAGGTAGTTCTTGTGCCTCTTCTTCACAAATTTTTACACTCTCTAATTCCTTCATCACTCAACTATGTGCATTCACACATTTTCCTTTGATATCTTCTAAATTTCCTTTATCAGACTTGATTCCAGCAAGCACTTCAAGTCTGAAGATGTAGACTTTCAAAGAATCAATCATGCCACAAAGATTATCCATAATAGAAATAGATGAACCAAAATTAGCACCGGGAATAACCTTCTACAATTATTCCAAGGCTCTCTGAATATTTATCCTTTCATGCTCATGTTCAAGCTCACTTCCTTCTACAACTTGTTTCTTAACAACACTCTTCATTTTCTTCCCTGTTTCGGTCATTCTACCAGAGGTACCTTCTATATTGATATTCTTAGGGATTTCCAAAATAATTTTTGCATAATTATCAACTTTAGCCTCTAACATTTTATAATAAAATTCAGATATCCAAACTAACCTTGATTCAATTGCTTCCATGTGACAAAAATATGTAGACACAAGAAAATTTATGCTTCTAGAGTACCTTTCAACAACACTTGCTGGAATCCTAGACCTTCTATTCATCCTCACCTGAAATGTTCCAAAGAATGCAGCAAGGGCAGTCTCTTGTGCATCCGAACTACCAAGATTTATAATGAAGTTTTTGATTTGATGGGCAATAAGCACTAAATTTGACCATTGTATCCTTCCTATTACTAGTAACTCTCTCAAAAATTAAAAGAACAAATAAACAACCAAATTTCCATATTAGAATGTATTCTTCTTACTCTTCTTGACTTCCTTTAATTTTTTCAAAGGATGTATTGCAATAGTAGAAACTGTAAGGTCATTGCTAGGGATACAAACTTTATGACTGATGACCATAGCAAGATACCTTATTACCAGATCAACAATTGACCTCAAATCAATCTCTTTCCCTTCAAAATTTGCACCGGTAACCCCAATTATCTATTTCTCATCCATAGCCTTCAGTTTGGGAACTGGTCCGGAGGAACACAAACCAGTTACATCTTTAATAGCTTCTCTGGTAATCAAATGTGCTTCATTAACCCACAAAGATTCATCATGAATTTTGCTCAACACTATTCGAGTATATTTCTTCTCAAACTCAAACAAGGGAACTTTCTTCCAAACATCCAACTTCTTCTCAACTAATACTATGTAGGCATCATGTTCTCTTTCAATTCACCTTCCCAAAGTACGCTCAACTGAACTAACAACATCTCTTTTATCTTACTATAAAAAAATGCATAGATATCTTATGTAGGAAACACTCTCGGAGGGATGCATGAAAATGCACCAACAGACTCTTTCGACACATTCCTCAAATATTTCTTCAAATTGACTTGCACTTTATTTGCACTACTCACAACCTTTCAATTATCCATAGCAATAAAAATGAAAGATTGTGCAATCAAGAATACCTCTATAAATTCCAACAAGAAAGGTATAGATATCCTACTTCCGGAGCTCACTTTGAATCTGCTTGACTTATTCTTCAAACTCTAAAAATATGAATTGACTTTTAAGCTTCCTTTGCATGCTCCTCTGAAAAATACACAAGCCTTTAGAATTATCTAAATTTATTCCTTCCATTTCTAATTATTTTGCAATAAATGCTTAAACTTGTAGGTAGATTACCTTGAAAATTATGTACGCCTCTATTCTTTCAAATTCTGCAAACTTCATTCTTCACACATGCGACTAAGAAAAATACCTTAATCTTCTTACCATATTAAATATACTTTTGTCATGATATGACACACGTACCGATGAGGGGGTTTATTAGATTTTTTGATAATTTCTCCCCCTTAGCCACTGCTTTTACTTAGAAATTTATGAGAATATCTACACTAGAGGTCAAACAGATAAGATTGATAGTTCTAATTCCTTTCTCCAAATCATTTTCATTTCCTTTTGTGCTTCTTTTGGATCAATTATTTGATCATTATTCTTCGTCAGATAATTGTTTTTCTTTCTTCTATAGTTATTACTAGGGTGTTCCAAATTTCTTCAGTTACAACAAACAACATTATTCTTTTTGTTTTCCTTTTTATTCAACTGACCAAATTTATATCCATTTTTCTTGCACTTAGAACATTTGCTAGAGAATGATACAAAATAATTCATTTTAATTTTGTAGTACTTTTTCTTATGACCAAATTTCTTGCAGGAATAACAAACACCATTGAAAGATAAATACCTTTTAGCATCATGTCGCTTGACAGGATTTTTTCCAAGATCCCTTCTTAGATCTTTGATTTGTCCATTTTTGTACCAAGTCTTCTTGTCAGTGGATTGCTTCACTTTAGAACTCTGACCTTACTCAAACCCTAAACCACTCTTATCCATTTCTGGTCTTTGAGAAGTAATCAATATTTCGAGCATCACCGAGCTTATCTTAAATTTTTCTTCAAAACTTCTTACCTTTTCCAGATCAGACCTTAAGATTTCTGCTTCTTCCTCAAGATTTATGCATTCATCCATCTACCTTCGAATTTCAATTTCCTGATATTCTTCAGTTCTTTTCTTCTCATCCAATTGTTGCTGCAGGGTAGAGATAATTTATTCTCCCTCAACCAATAGATCACATGCTTCAATACTGTTACTTTGTAGCTTTTCAATGTACTCATTTTATTTTATCAACTCGTTCTTTAAATCTTTCGTTTCTTTTGAATATTCAACATATACTACTTTTGAAGGAAAAAAATTCTTATGCTCAAATTCTGGGATCTTCCTCAAGCTGTTAGGCTTCTTCCAAGGAACCAAGCTCTAATACCAATCATTGAACATCCAAAATATTAAGAGGAGAGGTGAATCAGTATTCCATATAACCATATTAAAATCCATTTGAATATTATCTCAATTCTAACTAAATCAACAAGAAGAAACATAAAAAAAAATCAATGCAACCATACACATGAACACCAGTATTTTTACGTGGAAAACACAAAGAGGGAAAAACCACGGTGAGGGTTAAATCACAATATATTATATTTGGATACAAAATATTATAGGGCTCATTGCTAAGAATCACTATCCTTAAAAGGCTCACAACCTAAGTACAAAATATGGCTAACCGCCAAGATACAATGATAGTGGCTCACTGCCAATAGATTGAACTAATAAGATACACCTTTAATGTGCAGGGTTCAATTCCAATGAAGCTCATAATATGAAGTACTTTCTCACATAGTAGTCGCTAAAAAAAAATGCACTAATCACAATTGATAAAGCATTTAAGCTCAAATCTTCACACATCTTCTCCTCTTTGCATTTAACATTCACTCCATGTATCCACTTCTACCACTCAATCACCACACATCTCATTCCTAAAAACACCTTATATATATTCAAGCATATATCTTAATCATCAATTAGGTCGGCCTAATTAGATGAAAAAAAATTATCAAAAATTTCTTTGTCGAAACCATGCATGATTTAGGAATTTTATCCAATTAGTGCATTATACCTAGTCAACTAACATCCATACATCATAACTAGTCTTCATAAAGTATTGCATACACTAAGTAAGTCAATACTAGAACTTAATTCTCCAAACCAACAAATAATCCTCAAAGAAAACATTGTCTAGATCTGAGAACACATTAATTTCCCATCATACTACCAACACAAAGAATATCAACAAAACCGCAACATATGAATGTTCACCTTAATAGAATGTAGAGTCTCCCACACAGTATGCCAAGCAAGGAACAATGGTAGAATACAGAGTTGAACTCTGTCAGAGATAAATTTCTTCTCGCAACAAAAGATGTCTCAAGATCTAGGATATAGTTGTCTGAATGAGTCAAGAAAATATGGTTAAGAGAATAGAGTCATATCAAATCTTGCAATAAATTCTAAACTCATATACCAATACATTGATCCACCACAAAAGGCTATTATCAGCAGAGAACAACATCTGGTAAGCCAAGTAAACTTCCCATATAGTTATCACCATTTTGACATCAATGACAACATAGGAACAACCAACACAAACCATCCATACTTCATGCTCATGTTGCAAGGCTCCCAACACAATTTTGGAACAAATTTTCGAGGATGCTTGTTATTTTTAGTCTAGTTATGAATCCCATATAACTATAGTGAATATGACATAACAAGGGGATTTATTACCTAGGATTTATTATATCATGGCTAGATTAGAGTTTATATTTTACCATTACATAGTGAATACTTACTTGAAAATATGATCTGGTTTTGTATAGGATGATGCTTACTAGAGAAGAAGAAACACTAAAATATTTTGAACCTAATAGATTTTCATATGAATACCATTTCAGTATCACAACTTAAAATTTATGAGCAATATAGGATTATGGAATATTTAGTGTGAGAAGTAGTGTATTTTTTGGGGTATAATTGTGTGATCATAAAAATGAAATATTATGCACCATATTGTGATTGAATGAAAACTTCACAATGTATCTTCACTATTTAATAGTGGTTGAGGGTAAGGAAAGAGTTTTGAGAAATACTTAGCCATTAAATAATTATATATATTTAACACTATATAATACAATATATTGTTGTAAAGGATAAATAAAGTTCATTGGGATAATGGGGTAAATAATTGTATCAAATTAAACTATATCAAGGAATGGAGAGTCATTCTTGAAATAAAAGTTAACATGGATATAAGATAGTTCAGCATTATTAAAAGGGATGAATGTTGACTTTAATGAAGATAGTGAAGTTGGCGTGTCTCATTATGAATGTATGTTCTACATAGCCATGTATGTGGATCAATGTCATATACGATTGGATTTAATGATTATCAAAATCATACAAATTAGCCCTAGGTATTCATTTGTTGCCTAGACAATTGATTGCGAGTTTTGATGAAGAGTTGTGCAAATAAAATAATCACATAGAATAGTTAGGTTTGGTTGATGGAGGTCCCAAGAGGTAATACAATAAAGAGGTCTATCTAGAAGGTGGATAATTAATTGATACCACTAGCCTATATTTTTGGAGGTAAACAACATGAACAAATGAAATTCATAGATTATGAAGTAGATAGCAACCTAAAATCAAATTAATTAAAAATTACAAAACATACTTACAAACTATCTAGAACCTTCAAGTAATTAAACATTATTCAATTAAGAAATACAATTTTTTATTTTAAAATTAAAAATACTCTGTATTACTTGAGTGAAACTTCGATGACCACCTCCATTGCCACGTGTTGTCGTCGAAGGTTGAAGATTAACCTAGATTCAACATCCAAAATGAGATATAAGAATACCATTCATATAATGTTCAACTATTTACATTTAATATTTATAATTCTTTACTCGTTACATACCTCTATAGTAGAATTAATTGTGTAATAAGGAGGTGGAGGATTGGTGCAAATAATGTGAGCACTATGACCCTAGAGTTTCATTATAATCATTCAACTAATTTAGTTAATCTTGCATTTTAAAAATAAAATTTAATAAATTAAATCAAATGAACTTGTTGACATTTACCTGACTATCAAAGTCAAATGTATCATTCAAGAAGACATCTTTCATCACCATCTCATCAGCTGTAGATGTACCCTAGGCACATGCATCCTGACTATCCTCAAGATCATAAACACAGAGTGACTCACATGCTTGACATAAATGAGGTGGAACCCGACTCCTCAAAGACTCACTTGCCTCACCTTATGTTAGAGGATTGGTATGCTATATGAGGCTCTAAGTGAGGGAACTAATCGACTACAATGTATCCACCTTAACACTCTCCTTCATAAAATAAGGGATAATCACATACTCATACACTAGTCTAGCAAGTGGTCTTCCTAGTCGTTGTGCATTAATACATGCCCACTTTGTCTTGTGTAGAGCCCCACCTCTACCCTATAATTCACGCATGTCAAAATAGTTTGGGATTTTATTAAGGACAAACTCACAATAAAGTTTCCTCACAAGATATTGTGGTACCTTATTGTTGTTGCATGGAATATGGTCAAAAACCATCCACCACCTTTCCCAAAAATATTTATTTATCCCTTGGTGGTTGCACCAATGGATGGGGAACCTCTTGCATGCAGGATGTAAGGGTTGATTCATTTTAGGGTTTGTGAATAGTGCACACAAGTTAGATTTTGTAATTTTTTCATTTTAACTTGTGTATATGATAATTTTTCTAAATAAAATTATCTAAGCTCTCATCTCTTCTCAGGCCAACAATTTATTTTCTTGCTAACTTAATCTACATAAGATATTATGGATTGAAGTAATTAAGCAAGCACAGTTCTATGCAAGGTTGTGCCTGAAGGATCTCAACCTTACAATTAACTCCTCAATTTATTTTTTGTTACTTTCAATTTTCCCCATTAATTTTTCATGTGTTCCTACAACATGATGAGGAATTGTTGGAGGTATTTGTTGAGGTTGTTCTTTATAAGGGATTTGAGCATGAGGTGAATTAGTATTTTCAAGAGGGTTTTGGGGAGGGTTTGGGGGGGCATTAACATTTCCTAAAAATTAAATAAATTTATATCAAAAAACATTCTCAATATACCTATTTAATACCAAATTCACACAAAAAACAACAATAGTTTAATCCTTTGACATCCCTAATGCTATGGCAGCATTTTGACAAAGATTTGGCAAATGAATGGAGCATTTTTTGGATTCCTAGAATGTGAGAACATCTTGGAGGGTTTATAGGCCACATACTAATTTGCAACAACATAAAATAACAAATGATATGAAGTTTTCTTCTTTTCTTTTTTTAAATAAGCAATAACATGAGCACGTTACAAGGCACTCATGTTATAGATTTTCTGAATTTTGAAAGTGGAGTGGTCACTTTTTGGCCCCCATCTTCCTCCAACCACCCTTAAATAAAAATAACTCGCAATTCTCGACCCATTGAATTTTACAATTAAATTAAATAATAAATTAATTTCAATTCTTTTTTCATTCTATTTTCCCCTTTCCCTAAGCATAGAGAATATTTCAATAATAAATATGAGATCTTTTAAATTCCTAATATTTCATTTATAGGAAAAACATGAAATTTAAACCATTAATTAAATCAAATATTCACTAGTCATTCATGATAAATAGGGGTTCTAGAATATCCTAAATTGGATCCAAGTTCACATAAGGTCAAACATGACATATATTGTACTCGGTTCAAGTATGATCATAGAATGGATATGAATTAACCACCATTAGGGAATAAATCAGACCTATGTAGCCATGTGGAGAAATAACCCTATACCTATAACCATTCAACACACATTAAGGGAACCTTCTCAATGTATATATAAAATAAAAGAACATCATAATCATCCCAATGAGGTCCAATAACATAATTATAAAATGAAATTTGTACATACATCATATAAATACTTAAATAAATCATTCATTCTAAACCAATCATGAAAATGCATAAAATTCCACCAAGTGACATGTTGAGTAGTTTTATCTCAAACATGCAGTGGTTCATGCACACCAATCAAATCCATAGAATAATCACCATAACAATCATGAGAAAATAGTGAAGCTAAAACACTGATCTCACATTAATAAGAAGCAAATAGGATGGGCACTATATCCTCCCCCACTAAAATTAGGATTACTCTTGGAAGCATGCATAAGAAAGGATAGGGGCACCTAGTACATGATCCTTCAAACACATCATACTCACAAGATTAATCCTATAGACTTGCCAAGTCTAGGCACCAAACACACAACACACATATCTAGAGGTGCACAAGCTAAATGACTACCTGCCACTAGGTGCACAACCACCTTAGAGATCACCACAATAGCTTCACCAACTACCACTACAATTGATGGCAAGACCAACTACTAGGTCTAGCAAACCACAATCTGATAAGGTCCTATTCAAGGACTGCCACAATAGATAGGAACTTCATCCAACTACTAACTTAGCCAAGGACAAGGTACACAAGCCTACCAACCCTTCCTAAGCACAAGGCTAATGACTACAAGGCTTCGCTTCCTATGGTCTCTCCTAAGACTATGCCCTTAACCTTCAAAGCTATAACCAAAAAGCTGGGGAAATTGATCCCATAAGGATAGAGGTAACACTACCTCACCTCCATGCCCACCAAAAACATGCCTCACTTTTGAATTTGGTACACACTATGAGGTTCTCCCTTGGTTACCACTTGGAAAAGAAAGGATTTCCTAAGCATGCTAGCTTCTCAACATGAAACTAGGAACAACACAAGGGTTCTTAGATGAAAGAATATAAGAAACTACTATTGAATAACATACACACTCCCAAACAATGAGGCTTAGCAACCCTAAAACTCACACTGCAACCACCAAGGAAGGAATTCAAACACTAAGAATAGGAGCAAAGCTACAATTTTCCACTATCATGATGCTCAACTATGAAACGTCTAAGGGTTAAACAACTCAACAAGATCATGAAGCCATGATCGAAAAGATAACCAAGAACCACTAAAATTTTCAAACACAAAGTATTATTCAAGAGAATACACAAGATAGCCAATTCCTCAAACCAAAATTGCATCTTCTTCTAGACTTAAGCTAGAAACACCACTAAATAGCCAAGTATAAAATCCTAAAAACCCACCAGAATAACCTTAACTAGGAAATTAACAAGGGTAGACATATATAATATAATAAAATAACACAATAATATGTGTCAAAGCACTTAATAATGCACCTTCATACCCTGCACTATGTCAAACATGAGGGTAGCTATGGAAATCACATCCCAAATGAAATGATGTGTGTCTTCATGCTATCAAATAACATGGCTTTCAATGCCTACGACACCTCAAAAAACACTCAACTAATGCCTATGTAGTAGGAAACATGGTCACAAGACCACAACAAGCAAGGTCAAGACAAGCAAGAACACATAAAGTTGGTGGATTAAATCACACCCAATCATCTACTAGAAAGAAGAGTTGGGCATGATGCAAACACAATTATCCACATAAGCCAATCTCAACTTAGGAAACATAGAATTTCACAATCACTCTAATACCTAGAGATTTGAATACAATTCACTCAATGTCAAGAACAAGGACCTTCACATTTATCGAAGCCACTTAAAGTTATAAAACCATATGCATATAAGAATTTCACAAAATCTCTAGATACCACACAACATCCACTTCCATTTCATCATGAACAAGACATTTGATATTTAATATGATTCTAATTAACACAAACACCAAGATTTTTCACATTCTCTACCATCTACTCCCTTGGAAATTCTATCAGGGGTTCATAATGAATATGATAGGAAATAAATGTAACATAGAATATCACCAATAATTTCAAACATTTAGAATAGCCACCACAAAATAAAATAAAACCCAAGAGGGATAATTATCAGTTCCAATATTAAATCATAAAATGTGTACAATAAAAAAACAAGTCAAGTGTGACCAAGGGCCACAATCTAGATAGGAGGAAAAATTTGGTGACTAGACCACTCATAAGAAAATTATACATTCGATTTCAACCCATAATAAATGATTAGAGAGTTCATCAATAATCAAAATAAAGCATCAAATTGAAAAATATGATTACATGAATTGAGTGACTAATGTTAGCCACATTTAAGCCCGAGTAAGAGCTACATGACACCTTGGGAGTACAACATCCAAAGTGTGTTAGAGAAAGTATGATCAAACACAATACACCAATTTCACTCAACCATTCCAATGAGAACCACACTAACCAAATGAACTTCATCTAGGCATGATCACATTATATTGCAAGACTTGGCATATGTAGGGTTCACTATGGCATCCATACATTCTATCCACACAAGGGTAGGGATTCGCCCAAGCACCACTTCCATAAGGAATTTATAATTATAATGCAATAATGCACATGTTACTCGCATCATTCATCACTACCACATGCTAAAACAAAATGGAATCCACATCATTCATAAGGAACATTGCAACCAAGGCTCTAAGATAAACTAGCATAATGCTCTTGATAAGAATAATATCATTGAACAATTAAACATGCATCCCATGCAAGATGAAAAATAATGCCAATTACTCATTTAGGTTCTCATAAGAATCCTAGGGACAACATGATTTGGGGACATAATTCATTGACCTAAATATTCTATTATGACAATGCAACATTCTATTCATGCACTAACATGATCACTTCACACATATGATGACATTTCACTAGGAATAAAATGCACAATGCACCATAGGAAACATTACCATAGGGTCATGTTTTTATAATTCAAGAATATGACATACACCACATTTAATTTCAATGCATCATTTATATAAGACATTTCATAATAATCAATCCTGATCCAAGACATTAACACCAAATTTCAATCAAATGCATCCATATATACACATCAAAAAAGAGCATACAAGAATAAAAAAGACCACTCAAGGGTTGCTACCCATTCACACTTAACATAATTGAGACATCGATATGGAAATCACACATGAAATAACTTCTTGAAAACTCAAGGGTCTAAATAACCCTCACAAGCAATCATTTCTAAACCCTATCACACTAGGGGAAATGACAACAACACCTACTACTAACAACACAATCACACATGCAAAGACCCAACCAAATCTCTCACACCATGAGCAACACATCAGAGAGTGATCCTTCCCCACTTAGGAGACTCTCAACGAGGGGTATCTTCCCATCCCTATTAATGCATTAGGGCCTAGAAATGATTCAACTATCATTATTATTTTATTTTCTCAATTGCAGTTAAGATTTTTTATTTACTAATAGTGCCTATGCTTTCCTTTCTAGTAACATGAAAAGAGGATATGCATGACATTTTATGTCATCCCATGCATAAGAATATAAGGTAGAAGCAACTCAATAAAAGGCATAAGGATTTGAATGGTCTACATAGTGCAAGATTTCATATTTCCAAACAAACAATATTTATGTGATTTTTTTAGTTCAATATTTTTCACTCTTCATAATTTTCTCATTAACAAGTGATGAACCACAAAAAAATAAATCATAAAATATGCATAGGAAGTAGCCAAAGCGTAATTGATTTTTATAAAAATATCATTGACAAAGATGATAAGGGAAGGCATAGAAGGGATGATAAGAATAAATGGAATTGGTACCTAACAATGAGCCAACCATATCTTTATAGTGCAAGTTAGCTCATGCAAAATTGCATATAAGAGAGAGGTGTGGCCTACCAAAATATTTTATAAGATGACATACCAATGACCTACTTCAATTTGAAATATATCTTTTAATATTTTAGAGTATTCCCTTGTATAGTGGTTATTGTTTCTCAAGTGGCTTACCCTCCTCCCTCTCACTTTTCTTCTCAACATCAACATCGATAGTTGAAGTGAAAAATGGATGTCCACTATCAAAGGCAATGTCTTCATCCTCAAATGTAACCCACCATAATCAGTATCAAGGTGATTCCACCTTACATGAACACAACTAGCATATAGAGCAATGACTCTCCTTAATGAATGCATAGCCAACTACTCATCTAGCAAAATTCCCCTATCCTTTATATGATGATGGATATCCATAGCTTGCTCCACAATTTCCCACCAAAATTATTCCTTATCTACTTGTAATGACCATATCTACAAGCCCATACCACAGTAAATGGATTTGTAGGCCTTTCTTCCTTGGTCTATGCAACCCACACCTAATAAATCTAAAATATCTCTTTAATTTATTTATATTTATAATTTTCCCACACAATGTCTAGCATGAAAGTGGTATACCACCAGTGATGCGACAACCTTGTAATCTCTTTAAGATGCTTCAAATCACACAAACTACCTCTCACCAAAGTTCAAACAACAAGGCCTTCTAAACTATTAAGACACAAGAAACATATGCAACCATAGTCCTTAAACAACTTCTCAATTAGGAAATGACAAAAATTAAATAAGGAGTCATGCAACAATAATCCATTTTTTAGATTGAGCTAAGGGTACTAGCCTATTATCAAGAAAGTTTTACTTTTTCCCATCTAAACACATTTTCCCTCTAAGGTGCCTTTCAACACCACCTCATTTTTGGATGCAAGCACATTTGCAAGCAAATAGACACCAAAAAGCAACAATAGAGAATATATCTACATGAATAAAAAATATCATAAAACATTTCTACAAATATCACTTAATGCTAATTCAATATAAAATCATTATACAAATATATAACAGTTTATATAATATATATCTAATTATAAAATTAGAATCCTAATCATTTAATACAACATATCAAAATATTTATCATTAACTATATAAAATCAACAAACATAAACACACTAATCCTAATCATTTAATATAACATATCAAAATATTTATCATTAACCATATAAAATCAACAAACATAAACACTCCTAACTCGTTAATTTATATTTAAATTTATTATATCTCAACTCTCAATTAAAATATAATTTTAATTATTACTTTGACCATTGCATTCATAGACTCTTAATTAGTTTGGATAATTTTTACATCCGATTTGTGTTTTTATCTTGTTTAAAGCACTGCAATCTCTCTTCAAAAGTTGAATTGATTTTGTTCTGAAATAGAAATTTATGTATTCCATTTCTCTAATTTTGTTGGATTATTTAATCCCAACTACCAACCCAGTACTCTTTTGTAATATTTATTGCTGGAACTTTGTCCTTTGTTCTCGTGGATAAGAAATGGAAGGTGTTGGAAAAATATAATGATTTGAGTGTTTGGAGTGACACATCATTGTAGAAATTTTGTGGCAAGTAGATGGAAGGTGCAAGAAAGATATAATGAGTGAGAGTGACACCTCGTAGCTGGAATTTTGTCCTGGATTCTCATGGACAACCAACTGTTGTACTGGTATTCTGTGCTTGTTAGCAGTGTTTTGATCTTCCTCTCTGTATTACTATGGAAAAGAAAGATGAAGAGGCTTCCTCTTCCACCTGGGCCACTTGCTTGGCCTGTTGTAGGAAACCTCTTTCTACTAGGCAGAAAACCCAACGAGGCACTTTTTGCCCTTTCTCAACAATATGGTCCCTTGATCACACTCCTTCTTGGCATGAAAACAACAGTGGTGGTTTCTGATGCTGCCATGGCGAAGGAGGTGCTCAAAACCCATGACAACATCTTTGTTGGGCGGGTCGCCACTCATGCATTGAAGATACTCTCTTACGACAAGTCCTCAATAATATGGGATCAAAATGGATCCCAATGGTGAAAATTCAAACGTATTTGCACTATAGAGCTTTTCTCTCTCAAGAAACTCCAAGCTTCCCAACATGTCAGAAGAGATTCTGTTTTCAAAATGATTCAATTGATTTTCCAAGAAAATAGTCTGAAGGGAAAGAGTGTGCACTTTGCTGATTTAATGTTCCACACGGGTATGAATACGATTGGTAATCTGATATTTAGTACAAATCTATTCGACCCAAATAATCCCGATTTTGTGGAGTTCATTAAAGCTCTTAAATCATGGGTGAAGCTTGTCGAAAAACCCAGTTTGGCTGCTAATTTTTTTCCATGGCTTGGGTTTCTGGATCTTCATGGCGTCGACTGTAAGATAGCAACCCATCTAAAATGAGCTCGTTATTTTTTAGATCTATCCATAAGCAATTGATTAGCGAGGAGAAGCAGAGAGCTGAGTCATGAAAAAGAGACAAAAGGATTTTTTGGACATGTTGCTAGATATGAGAGGCCATGATCTCAGTCTCACAAATATCAGAGCAATATTTTTTGTAAGTTTTCTGGTATTTTATGTAAAGTCTAAATTGGTGTTACTTCTGGTTGGACTTTTTGTTTGATGGAGGATTTTATTTAGGTTGAATTTTTTTTTCTATTGAGAGTAAAGAATTGCTAGGTATCCATTCTTAATTTGTCAATTTATATTTACACAAAGAAAGATTCATTATTATTTTTTAGCACAGTTAAATTTTTGTCATAGGATGATCCCACAATACTGGTTTACAATTTTTGGTCAAACTGGACACTGCAATTATTATTTTTAACTAAATCTTCATATTCGGGCACCTATAGCGACTAAACCGTGAGGAATTTGAAGATGATGCAAACTAGAGTCTCATCACATTTTGTCTGTAGATTCTAAAAATATTTTTTTCAAAAATTTTGGAATCAGATTGCACTTTTTTTTCCATCTCCCACGAAACTGGTTTTTTTCAGAAAACAACATTTTTAAAAAGTGACGCTCACCGTATACAACATAAATTTTTTTGTATCAAGGATAAAATTATAATTTTTTTGAATTTAGATTTGTAACTATTATATCTAGCACTTTCATTTGGTCTCATAGTTTTTTATTGAATATTTTTTCCTTAATCAAGTTTCAAAGTCAAACCAATTGCAATTTAGACATAGGCGGACTGTATACAACATAACTTTTTTTGTATGAATCAAAATTCATTTTTTCTTTTTTTAATGGATCAAGGACATCAATACCCAGCCTCAACATATTTTTAAAATTTGTATTTTGATAATCTGCTATTTTTCCACATGTGCAGACCAGAGATTTTAATTTTCAGTGAAAAACCTATGTTTAATAAAACTAAAAAATAAAATACATAATAAAAGCAAACCATATTAAAATTATACTCGATGGATAGCTCATTCAGAGGAATATTATTATCTAGTTGGGTTTATGAAGTCTTCTGCATTTTCATTTTCAAATTGAGCTTCGAAAGACAAATTTTTACAAAAAAAATTGAATTTTTGGGGAGATTGGGGAAAAAGGGTGTTCGGCCTCGGCCGAACCTCTTTAAAATAATCAAGGAAATTATTTTAAAGGGGTTCATTCGAACCACACAAAATTGGTTCGGCCGAACCCCCTCACTATACATCCGAAAGTCAAACATTTTTTCCAGGTTTGTTTGCGTTTTTTTGAGCTCCTGTGTAAATGGCAGCGACCCTCGTGCTTCCAAGCCTGTCAACTGAAAAAGACATTTCACAGGTTAAAAAATGATGAATATTTTGATAATGTTTGTTATTGTTGCATTTTTTTTTACTGTTGTAAGTTTTTTCAAGTTTTTTAAGTTTTTTCAAGTTTTTGTGACATATTTTTTGCATTTTGGAGAAAAATTTGTTGCTGGTTTAAATCAATCATTTGTATTTTGAAGAAGAAAATGGGACAAAAAGCAAAAAGAAAAAACAAAGCTCAACGAAATTTTTCAAAAGATAAAGAAGAAAATAGACGCAAACAAAATTTGACAAATTATCATAGAAGGAAACAAGGTACGTGTTTATTTCTTCTTTTTCTCGTCAAATATGGGTAAATTTATTTATTTACAATTTAGTGGGTTTATCATATGTTTTATCTAGCAACAAGGAAAAATGCATCAAATAATTGATATATAAGAAAATTGAAGGTTCCTCATTTCATTTTTTTGGAAATGAAAACTCAAATGCACATCATCAATGAGTTCTATAAAACTAAAATCTGCAAGTTATCACTAGATTTTATGAATCCTTATACTAAATATTTTACTAGTTTTGATCTACAATATATTCTCTTTATTTGTATTTTTTTGTGGCACCCAATTTTGCATCTATCTATGTTTATGTCCTTCTTTAAATTATTATATTTATTTCATCCAATTGTGCATCATCAATTATATAGATATGGTAGAAACACCATCTTTCACCAGTATTTCCTCCTCTATCTTGGTATCTCCCTTTGTATCAATACATGAAAATCAATAGTAGGGAAATCATTATGTATAACCAAATTGGATAAAAGAAGATGACACAAGATAATTCAACAAAAGAGAATTTCTAAACTCATCTAAAAAACCTAAATAGTGATAATTAGTTGAGAAGGCGGGGATAGCTCAAACACCCCACAAACACACAAAAATTGGTAAAAATTATAAATATTATAATAAATAGAATCATATTAGTTAACAATAACTATTTTTGGATTATGATAGATTTAACAAGTACGATGAATATACACATAAAACATACATTAACTAAATAAGTTTATATGCGAGGAACATATAATGTAGAAATATGTATCTAAAATAATATTTTCTAAATTTTCTAACACATAATCTAACATAGAATTAGAATATTCTTCATAACAATGAAATAATTCATAAAGAAATAAACATATTGATAGTAAAAATAAAAATGTATTGAATTTGATTACCTAAATAAAAAGTTGAAAGTTTTAACTAACTTTATTCCTAGATAAGATTAATAACACAAAAATACTATCCAAAATAGATAAATCAACAAGTGTAAATGGTCTTATCTAAATTGGTTTCACCTATATAAACTATGCAAGCTTATTTTTCCTATAAAAAAAAAGTACTATGTTTTTATTAAACAAAATATTAAAAATGGGATTTAATTATAAACAAAGAAAAACCTAGAATGAGAGTTGAGAAATAGATATCTTGAATCATGTGATAGGAATCTAGAATATGAATCAATAGAAGATAATAAAAATTAAATCATGTTTCCTAGATGGTAGCATGACTACATTAAGACCTCTATATGACTACATAGATTTTTGTCAAGTACATAAAAAATACCAGTTTATACAAAAAATTGAAAGTCTATAAAATAAGAATAAAATACACAACCAATAACAAGAAACTAAATAGTAGAATAACACATAAATTTTGTAAAATAAATTAAATGATATAAAATGGTCATAATGTTATTTAAACTGAACTCTAAGATAATATAATTATGATAGATAGGAAAAGACACAAAACCTTCATATGAAGAGATTTCCAAGAATACATGTAGCTAGTTCCACAAAGGGAAAGGGGTGAATTTTGGTTATCTTACCAATATTGTCAAATCCCTAATTTGGTATTTTTACCTCCACAAATAATCAAATAAAAATACATTAGATTAATATGGTTGTGCTCTTATCCTATGTGCATCTAGAACTAAGATGAGTACAACATAAAAAAAAAATATAATCTATAGCAATAAGTGTATCCCTTAGATATATGAAAAAAGAAAATTTGAGAAGATGGATCAACAAGCATTTCCAAGAGAGATATGAATCTACAAGAAGAAATATGAAAATTTGTGATTATGATATTTTCTTAGGTAGCTTCCTCAATGAATATAGCCATCTAAATATGTCATCTTCTTCTACATCTCTTTCTTTTGCTATAGATTCTTATCATAATCTTAATCTATATTCATATTCAAAGATATATGCACTATCTAGCCCTCCATGATGTATAAAATGTTAATTCTTCTTTTTGGGAGTCAAAGATTTCATTACATTCTACATGAACCAATTTGAGATTAAACAAAATTTTAAAAGCACCAAAGAGTCATTTTGAATCTCAAACACCGCAAAATTTATTTTTCCTTTAAACCCAATAGGTTGACCTTTATATTAGATACCATGTGCTAATGAAAATTTTGGATCTTCTCCCTCATCTAGTACTATATCATAGGGAGTATCATGTAAATTTGGTTTCCCAAGCTCCTCCCAATTTATTTTAAGAATAATTTTAACATCTACTCCCAAGTTTATTAATATATTTTTCATCCATAAAAATGAGTTCTATATGATTGTGCCCATTTAAAAATATTAAGATGTGAAAGAGATGCATTTTGTTGTAATTATCATGTTCTTAGAATTAATGTCTATTCTAACATGTTCCAAGCCAAAAATTAAATTATGAGTGTTGAAATTTATATATATTTGTTGTTTTATAATTTGAAAATTAGATTTTGTTCAGTATTAATAGATAGGGATTGAAGGTTGAGACACAAATCCTAACGATCTCTCGTAATGGGATACCTTATCTAGAAGAAAAATAAAATATTTAAATTTACTAGATCTTGACTATCTACTTAGGTACAAAGAGGCTCATAGACTTACCACACTATCTAAGATTTTTGTCCCGATTTTCTATCTTTTTTCTCAGTTTTTTTTTCCTGTTTTCTTTATTTCTAGATTAGAGTTTTTTTTGTTTGTGCTACTAATCTGTTTGTTTTAGCATTTGTCCAGCTAGAATTAGCTAAATGTTATTTTAATTGTTTTTTTTCTTTACAACTTGCATTTTACACGCATTGGTTAAAAAAGAACAGACATGCAAATGCATATGGGTTAAAAAGGACAACACACTTTATTTTTCATTGGGTTTAAAATTAACTCTTAGATAGAGAACACTACAAACGGTTAAAATTAACCCCTTTGATTGACAAACACTACAAATGGATAAAATGAACCTTGTGCATTCTTTGTTTGTTCACATTTTGATTTTGGTTTAAAAAGAACACCATGCGAGTGTGATCTAAAATGTTCATGTGCTCTTTCTTTGTTTTTAAACAAAGATCAATTGAACTATGAATATTTTGGTTCGCTTTTGTTAAGCCTTAGATCTTGGGCTTGCTTTGGTGGGAAAAAGTACTCACCCCAAAGCGACTCAAACCGGGAATGTGCTAAAGCTAAGCGACGCCCAACCGGTATATAAATTTGAATGTTAAGGAAAACTTAGCATTACAGAACTTCCTGTGGACCATCAATTGACTCCCTAGTACCCTTGTGGTGTGTTGAAACCTGCAGACCCTAACCTCTGTAGACTGGGATGATAATGCCTCTCACATGGCCTTCTGAACGGGTGCCCGAAATAAATCCTTTGTTTTAGAAAACCAAAAACCTTCTATTCTTTGGTGCAACAACAGTCATTGCCAAGGCACCCGCACCTGCGCAGTTCTTAGTAGAAATGATCAATCTGCCATGGGAGTTTCAAGGAGATTGGAAGCTTGGTTGCCCTGAGAAGTGAGTGCACTGTAAGGGGGAGCCCATGGGGCCAAGCTTGTGAAATTCATTCGCTAAGGATATGCGGTTCGTGGGATCCATAAGAATATTGTCCTTGCAACCTTAGGATTTTTTTTGTAAATGTCTTCTATGTGGTTGATTTTCATTCTTTACAACACCACGTGTTTGCCAACTATTTTCAGACAACATGAACAAATGAACATCATCCTCCAAATCTGAATCAATACAGTCAAACTATCAAGAGTCCCCTAACACCACCCATGACACTAAGTCACAAAAACCTTCCATTATTCATACCCACCCTAACCTTGACAAGGGAAACCAACCATCCACATCATATCCTAGTCCTTCATTCATGTCATATCCTAGTCCTCCAATCATGTCATATCCTAATCCTCCATCCATGTCATATCCTAGTCCTCCATCCACATCATATCCTTGCATCGTAGCCAAATTTGGACCTAGAGTTGCATTTGACCTCTTGCATTCTTAACTTATCACATCATATCATACCATTTTCATATATGTCATCTTAGAATCATATCCTTTTCATTGCATCCTAGTCCTTAAATATTCCTACTCTTGCATACATAGAATATATCATTTCACCTAGGTCTTGCATGTACAACCCCTTGCATATATATCAAGATCATATCGTGCCTAAGTTCCAAGTTGCATACATTCCATGAATTTAGTCCTTTGCATAGTCATCATTGATCAAATAGAACCCTTAGCTCTTGCACGAGTTCCACTACTCTTCATAGGTCTCAAAACCAATCCATTTTTTATCTATCACCCACATCACTTAAGGTTTATCATGGACTTTCAAGTTAGGGAAAATACCATTATCCTTGCGTGTCTAGGGAAATCCTTTTGGAGTCCATCATCTCCTGCATACCCTCTCTTGATCATTGTTCCCTTGTGTTTATCCATCATAACACAAGTCAAGCCTTGCATCGTAACCAAATTTGGACCTAGAGTTGCATTTGACCTCTTGCATTCTTAGCTTATCACATCATATATCATACCATTTTCATATATCCCATCTTAGAATCATATCCTTTTCATTGCATCCTAGTCCTTACATATTCCTACTCTTGCATACATAGATCATATCACATAGTCTGTGTATACATATATATCATTTCACCTAGGTCTTGCATGTACAACCCCTTGCATATATATCAAGATCATATCGTGCCTAAACTTTCCAAGTTGCATACATTCCATGAATTTAGTCATTTGCATAGTCATCATTGATCAAATAGAACCCTTAGCTCTTGCACGAGTTCCACTACTCTTCATAGGTCTCAAAACCAATCCATTTTTTATCTATCGCCCACATCACTTAAGGTTTATCATGGACTTTCAAGTTAGGGAAAATACCATTATCCTTGCATGTCTAGGGAAATCCTTTTGGAGTCCATCATCTCCTGCATACCCTCTCTTGATCATTGTTCCCTTGTGTTTATCCATCATAACACAAGTCAAGCCTTGCATCGTAACCAAATTTGGACCTAGAGTTGCATTTGACCTCTTGCATTCTTAGCTTATCACATCATATATCATACCATTTTCATATATCCCATCTTAGAATCATATCCTTTTCATTGCATCCTAGTCCTTACATATTCCTACTCTTGCATACATAGATCATATCACATAGTCCATGTATACATATATATCATTTCACCTAGGTCTTGCATGTACAACCCCTTGCATATATATCAAGATCATATCGTGCCTAAAATTTCCAAGTTGCATACATTCCATGAATTTAGTCCTTTGCATAGTCATCATTGATCAAATAGAACCCTTAGCTCTTGCACGAGTTCCACTACTCTTCATAGGTCTCAAAACCAATCCATTTTTTATCTATCGCCCACATCACTTAAGGTTTATCATGGACTTTCAAGTTAGGGAAAATACCATTATCCTTGCGTGTCTAGGGAAATCCTTTTGGAGTCCATCATCTCCTGCATACCCTCTCTTGATCATTGTTCCCTTGTGTTTATCCATCATAACACAAGTCAAGCCTTGCATCGTAACCAAATTTGGACCTAGAGTTGCATTTGACCTCTTGCATTCTTAGCTTATCACATCATATATCATACCATTTTCATATATCCCATCTTAGAATCATATCCTTTTCATTGCATCCTAGTCCTTACATATTCCTACTCTTGCATACATAGATCATATCACATAGTCCGTGTATACATATATATCATTTCACCTAGGTCTTGCATGTACAACCCCTTGCATATATATCAAGATCATATTGTGCCTAAACTTTCCAAGTTGCATACATTCCATGAATTTAGTCCTTTGCATAGTCATCATTGATCAAATAGAACCCTTAGCTCTTGCACGAGTTCCACTACTCTTCATAGGTCTCAAAACCAATCCATTTTTTATCTATCGCCCACATCACTTAAGGTTTATCATGGACTTTCAAGTTAGGGAAAATACCATTATCCTTGCGTGTCTAGGGAAATCCTTTTGGAGTCCATCATCTCCTGCATACCCTCTCTTGATCATTGTTCCCTTGTGTTTATCCATCATAACACAAGTCAAGCCTTGCATCGTAACCAAATTTGGACCTAGAGTTGCATTTGACCTCTTGCATTCTTAGCTTATCACATCATATATCATACCATTTTCATATATCCCATCTTAGAATCATATCCTTTTCAAATGCATTTTTTCCATGGAATTCTTAAGTTCAAGAATCTTTGATTTCATTTGATTTCATATGTTCAACTCCACTTATATATCACCATCTCTCACTTTCTTTGCACAATATTTTGTGACATGTACAAATGGCTCAACAAGCAGGAAGTTCTCAAGCAGAAGTCGAGCCCAATCTAGATATTGGACCAAATGAATCAGTTGAAGAACACATGGACCTTGAAGATAGGGAGGAGGCCGAGTTCAAACAATGCATGTTGGAGAGGGGTCGGGATCACTTCCTTCTACACCAATGGATGAGCATATAAAAGTAGCTGAAACAGTGGGGAAACAAATTTCTTATAGAAATTTAGATCATTTACTTGAAATGGATATGGAGAAACTGAAATGTTATGCCGACCAACCTAAAAATACAAGTAAGAGGTCAATGACTAAATATTTTAATAGAATAATCCATGATCATTTCAATCATCTTGAAACACTTGAAAAAACCCAATTGTTATCACATTTACTTCTTCGTGATGAGCTGAAAGAGTCATTACAATTGTTGGGTGTACATTCTGCATCGAATAAGAGGAAACACATGAGACTGCAAAAAGATATTGTTGAAAATGTAAAAAAAGGTTTAGATTCCATTGGGAAAGGATCTCGATCAGTGGATAGAACCATTGCAAGAAAGTTGATTTTGACATCTGTTTTAAATAAAGAAATATCCAGAAAAATAAAAATGTCAGCACTTTCCACTGAATTTGGTTATAGTAGAACCACACTAATAAAATATGAGAAAAAGAGAAAGGTTTTAGATGATAGTTCTAAAGGCAATTGGACAATTATGTGTAGATCTCCTCATTCTGACAGGATTGAAGATGTTGTTAGGAACTTGATCTCAAGTTTTTGGAATGATCAAACCCATCCGTCATCAAATACTAGAGATGTTATGAGGCGCAGGATTGGACCTAGTATTTATGAAGAACATATTAAACATTGGCTAGACATAACACAGCTTGAGATGTATATGAGCTTTTGTAATATGTATCTATTGACGTAGTATTTTGCATGTAGCAACAGTCTTATGAGAAACTTAGCTAATGGGGACATTATGTGCTAGCTAAGTGACCTCCGGGGTTTTACCGAAGCCGGCTCTTCACTTAATGGGTGAAGTAAAAGGTAAGGGAGATTGCGAGAATGTAAAATTTACACTACAGGAAATGCGCCAAATTCTTTGAATAACTTTACTAGAGCACAGTGCATAATGCAAAGGCCCGAACCATTAAATTGCCATTAATTAAGATAATTTTCTCAAAAGAATTTGTCATTCAACACCATCCTCCTATATGTATAATGTAATCAAACATAACTTTGCTTTAACATAGAAGAGTCGAAGAAACATGATCTGTATTTATATTAGCTATGAAAGGTTACAAAAAACTGAAGAACAGGCACTCATACAAAAATAAAGACAATAGCACAAGTCAATAGTTCCAGCGAACACTTGAAAACAGAAAGGCCAAATTTATTTGGCACAATCTGAAGTTTTTGAATTGAAAGTAACTATTGCACAAGGCTTAATCCTTAGTGCTCAAGAGATTTCATAAACTTAATCAACAACCAAATAAAGAAAACAAGTCCCCATTTATATGGCCATCCCACCGCCTGAAGATGCATAATGAAGAAGCAGACCATGCATGGCGATCCTCGGCCCAGATTATCTCGAGTCACCACAGTAGACATTGATCGGTTAGCAATACGCCAGCAAGGCCATGACACACAATGGAAAATCATGCATCAGCAGGAGAAGACACGTGGTAGAGAAGTACAAAAGATCCGACAGTATTTCCAAAGAAACCAATGCAGAAACTAAGCCGCCATGTGTCGCCCAGACGAAGCCCAATAGAAAGCAGCAAAGGTTCCTAGCAGAAAGCTGCAAGGGAGATCCACGTGGAGAGCTTCGAGCAAAAGTAAAGAACGAGGTGGGCCTGAACCAGCAAAGCAAACCGAGTGAGCCACACGGTGCATAGACGAAGACTGCCGAAAAGTGAAACGAAGCAGGAACGAAAAACTTTGCGAGGAAGCCACGTGGCGAGCACCGAGGATAGTGAGCATACAAAATTAAGGCACAGCCGCAAAGGAAAGAAAAAATGCTAAGGCCTTGGCAGTTTTTGTTTGAATAGTATCCTCATATAAAGATTGGGCAAACAATGTTTGAAAGGTTAAATCCATACTATGTGAAGATAAACAAGTTTTTTGAAACTTTTTGTTGTTGTTATCACATTGAATTTGATCTCTACTATCAGGTGTTTCAAAAGATGAGAGAAGAAAGATATGGTTTTCAAAAGGCACCTCCTAAACAGGTAAGTTTGTTCATAAAGGATCTATTATGTGATCATGAAAATGGACTTCAAATAAAATGCATAAAAGGACTCTATGAAACATGTGGAAATTTGGCTAACTTTCCTTCAACAAATGAAAATTTTGACCTAACAAAGACAGTAAATTGCAAGAGTTACAAGTATGTAAAGTTTCAAACAAATTTTGGGAAAGAATCCACAAGGTTAAACTATGTAGTAGAGGAGATACCTATTGGGAAATTTATGGAAGATTTTGAAAAATTGATACAACCATACATACAACATTCCTTTTATGCTAAGTGGCAAGCACATCAATTTCAAACATTAAGAGATACTTTCCCACTTGGAACAGTTCTATCAGTAGTTGACTTTGCAGAAAATTACTCTTTTGTACATCAAAAAGAGATTCAATCAGAATATTACTTTTCAAAACAGGTCACTATTATGGTTCATGTGTGTTATCGACATGCACAATTGGAATTAGATGGTGTTGAGAGTACAGATGAACAACGAGCCATCAAGAAAGAATATCACTTTTATATTAGTGATGATAAAGAGCATGACACACTTTTTGTACAACATTGTTTTACAAAATGTTTTTTTGAGAATTTGAGAAGCAGGGGTGTAAAATTTGAATAACATTTTGTATGGTCAGATGGATGTGCAGCACAATTCAAATCATCATGGCCATTTTATGCACTTTCTAGATATCATAAAATTTACAACATACCACATGTTTGGAGTTTCTTTGAGAGTGGGCATGGAAAGGGTGAACATGATGGCGCAGGAGCTTGCATCAAACATGCTTTAAGAAAGCATCAAATGAGTTATTCAGAAGATCATATAGATGATGCACATGATGTTGTTGAATGGTGCAAGAAACACTTTGCATCAAATGAGGTCAACACATCTTCAAGAACAAACCGAAACATTCCACATAGAGTGTTTTGGGAGATATCAGGTATGTATAAATTACATTTAAAATAAATAAATTTATTTAAATTTAAAATTTACACACATATATATATACACACATGTTCAAGTTCATATCATTTTTTTTCAATTACATTTATCTAGGTGTGGATAGAAGATCGATGCATGGATGCAAGAGGGTAGAAAAAACAAGATCTTTGCATTGTGTTATGAGTTCAGATAGTCACCCTAGATGGACATTATACACAAGAGATTACTCTTGTTTCTACACTGAGTGCATTGCAGGAAACTCTCATGCATGCAACAATGAAGAACTTGAATATGTTAGTAAATGGGATATGGTGCCACTGTTTGTTTCAGACACATACGATGAAAATGAGGATGAAAGATTTCAAGACATTCCTTTTATTTCAATTGATTATGACCATATTTAAGGATTGGTTAGAAAAGGTACATGTGTAAGTTTTCAATAATTTAAATATTATATAAATTTAATGATCTTTAACTTGTGTAGAGACAATTCTATTTTTTTAGAATTTTATTGTGTAAATTTGGTGTACAGGAGATGTTTTTGCAGTTATAGCAGAGCCTGGAAACATAGAAGGTGTTAGCTATTATTTACTGCGTTGCACAAAAGAGAGGAATAAGCTAACACGGCCTGAAACAAATGATGGAATGTTATTTCCCACAGGTGAGTTTGAATTTCAAATTATATATATACATTGTGTACATGTGTACATTACCTTAAAAACATTAAATATATATTGTACAAACCTTGAGCATGCAAATGTTGTACACATGCACATGTATTACCTCAGGTTCATGTTTATTGTGCAGGTTCTGTTGTTGTGCAAGGGATATATCTAAAACAAGTCAAAGTTGTTCAACATGGGATTCATTTTGTGGACTATCAAGTTGATAACAAGGTATATCAATATAGTCACCTTATAATTGCTACCGCCCTACATCTTCATGCAGTTCCACATGCACGTGGATGAAAAAAATGGAGACTAGATAGTGATGACCATCAAAAAAATTTACATGTTATTCAAGAGCGGGTTGAACCAGAATGTTTGAGTTAGATTATATCCATGATTTTCAAGTTCACTTGTACATGTACATACATGTTCAAGATGATAATTTATAGTAACTTGTTTGAACTCTGGATTGTTTTAGTTACTTATAATATATGTTGATGACAAGTGTTTTAAATTTGGTTGGACACAAATTAGGGGTTGAAATACATTGAGAACCTTAAATTGAGTAGATATTTCCAATCATATATTTGTTCCATGGAATTCAAGTACTTGTTATGTACATAATGTGCAAACCTTGTCATAAAAAAATTCATTGGAAGAGTGATGGTGGGAGTAGAAGAAAATTTAGTGTTAGTTTCAATGATCCCCCAAATCTAGCATCTCAACAAAAATGACAATTGGCACACAAGGAGATGTTACATGACTACATCTCAAGATGTTTCTTCTCCTATACATCCAAGAAAAATCATTGATTCATTAGTCCATGTCTTCTATATATATAAAGTGAATGTTGTCTCAATCTTCTTTTTTGTTGTAGAAAAAGAAACCTAACATATTAAAATTTGTGTCTTGTAGAATGTTGTACCAAACAAAAAATCCCAAAAGTGTCTAGTATGGACATGCTTCATGTTAAGTCAAAACCCATAGTGTGTGTGAAAGAATTATATATAATAAATTAGGGAAGATTGATCTCAAATTCATTCTCTCATAGTATCCACCTAGGTCAAAGACCTTGAGATGTGATGGGAACAGTTTCTCTTTGTGTCTATTGGTTGTCCCATCTTAGACCCACTAAGAAAATCAAATGTCTTATTGAATACATTTTAACCTCAATCCTACATAATTTGGTGCATAAAATCTACTAATATATTAAGATAAAGTTGATCTTCACATGTCAACATAACTAAGTATTCAAAAACAATCAATCACATTTTTCACCTAATTTTATTTTCTTAAATCCTTTTCTACATTCCTCCTCTTCTTTTCTTCCATCATCTTCTATATTTCATATGAAGTTTTCCTCATAATTCTTCTTTTGAGAGCTAACTTGTGTATTTTTTACACAAATAATCTCTTGAGTCCAATCATCATCAACTACCTAATATTTTCTTATTCCTCCACCTAATTGAGGCATATCATTATTTTTTTCATCTCTTATAATTCGTTCTTCTTAAGTTCTTTTTTTTGAAACAATGTTATTTTGAACATCATTTTGTAGGACACTAAAATAATTTTGTCGAACCACTATTATTATTTTATCATATGTACCATAATTAAGATCCATTATTATTCATTATCGTCCATTAATACTTTATTACAATTTAGTGAATTAATTCCTATTATTTATTTAAAGTTAATTAATTTCCCACATTTAATAAATATATTAAATTCATATTGTCCATCTCTTATCCATCAAATAATTAATTATTTTATCAAACTCCACCTCAAATGCACACATTATCCATTTAAATAAAGAATTAAAATTTCTAGTTCCATCTCATTTAGTTAACTAATAAATCAAGATAAATTAACTCATTAATCTTGAATTAGTCCACTCACTGAATGGTAATATTATGCTAGTATAATGAGAACATGCATATCATTGTTATCTTGAGCACAATCATACAATGCTCAATAAAAGGTTTTCTTGAGTTAGTTAGGATTTTAGATTTTTTCTTTAATGCCAAAAGTTATAATTTAATGCTTATATGAGTATATGGTTCTATTTTTATATGACTAAATGATTATATTTTTAAAATATTATATGCCTACATGTTGAGATTATATTTAATCCCCATGTACTATTGTTTCTCTTTTCTAGCAATTTCTTATATCCTATGAATGCAACCAATTTTTGAGAGGGAATATTCTATCACTAAGGTTTTCCTAGTTAGATCTATAAATAGTTGCAAGTGCTTATAGAGGTCCATCTTATGAAAAAATATACATAGAAGGAAAACATTCAAGATCATATATATCCAAGGCATGTGTGTGCAAAATATTTATTGTGATCAACATGTGAATGAACTTAATTATAAAGTGGCATTCATTTCCTAAAATTCTACTCTAGAGAGATCAAATGTATATATCATATAAGGAAATGTAAGTTGTAAGAGATCATCAAATAAGCAAATGTATGTATATTGAATATAAGCAAATGTACACATATATCATATAAACATTTCAATATTGATCAATGTATAAACATGTAACATGTTATAAGCAAAGTGCCAAATGTATGTATATCATAAAAGCAAATGTAAGTTAAAGATCATCAAATGTGGAATACTAAAGATCATCATATATAAGATCATCATATAAGGAAATGTCGAATACTAAAAATCATCATATATAGCAAATGTAGCTTAGAGATAATGAAATGTCAAATACTAGAAAGATCATCATATAAGCAAATACATGTAGTAACAATCATAAATCTAATGCATGGCCTAATACGAATGTCGACTCCTAGCCGAACGACCATCTGAATGAGAACGGTCCTACTCTGATGGATGTGTTGAGCCCTGCAAATAAAATGGTGTACAACATGTGTTAAATACATATAATTTATATTAAATATGTATATAGATCTATGCATACATATTCATGTACATATACACATGTATATATAAAAATTTAAAACTCACATGTCCACTAGCATCAGATTCATCCATAGAGTCACATCGATGTGCACGATCTGGAACAAGGCTAGGAGTGACATTAGGTATGTCCACCTACAAATATATAAATTCATATATATCAGTACATGAATATCTAGTTATTAAAACTAAAATTTAAAAATAATTATAAAGGAATTGAAACATGCACATGCACACATACATGCACATCATCTGATATCGGATGACCCGAGTCCTCTGAAACAGCCGCCTCCACCATATCAACTATATGATCAAGCGACGAATCAATATCTGCATCCCTTTGATCTATCTCATGTCGTGCCAGCAATGATGAGTGGAGAGGACTATGTAGGTGAGATGGCATCAATGATAACAAATTGGCACCAACCAACATCTCAGTAAAACCCATACTTTGTGCAGCTATCAAATGATCAGATGGTGGATCCTGACGTGCACTAGTGCTAGGTTGAGAGTGATGGGATCCTAGAAGTGAACGACCTCCACGTGCCAAACGATCTCTAACATTCTCTATATTGATCCCATAGTTTGATGCAATGAAGGCATATGCCTCCAAGAGTTCCTCAGCCAAACAATGCAGAGTCCTACGTGCCATATCTCCTGTAAGTGCCTCAAGCTCTTTGGGAGTAGGGATGCCTGTTGCTGTGAAAGGATCCATGGTGGTCCACTGTGCTGAATATGGCGTGGGCCGGGGACGTCTAGACATCAAATACTGACCTACACAATCAGCAGATATCCTAGTGGTGGCAGCTGCAATGTCACCTATAGTATCAATTGCTTCCTTTTGGGAAGCAACGACAACCTCATCTGCTATGGGGGCTAGAGTTGGGGTGAGAGAAGAAGACCTCTCACCAACCAATACCCTAAACACTAGGGTCAATCTATCTGCTCGACGATAAGTGGGTCTGTCAGCAATCCTGCCACGCCCCTGACCAACATATGGTGGAATGTCTAGGTAGTTGACTTTGAGGCCCAAATGGACCTCAGCATACAACTGCTGAACAAAATATAATGGAATTTGGTCATTGTTTGGGTATTGACCATGTGCTGCGAGAAATCGTGGGTAGATCAATGAGGCCATAGCATGATCGACACATCTAGTGACCTGGTATCCCCTAACCTTACGTGCATTTTGATAAAATGGAAAATAATTGGTTTTTATCATTTCTTTGGTCACACTATCCTATATTTGTTTAAGGGGAACCTCACCATGTACTTCTTCCCGCATGTGGGAAAGAATAGCATCTACTCTATCTGGAGAAAATGCATTAGTCCTCTCAAGTTCATCTCTTAGTTTTTCAAGACTATGCAATATTGACATGCATGGTTCAGAATATATCCCTGGGTTTGCACTTTGCGCTAATGAGTCTTTTAATTTATTAATCTCATTAGTGGTATGTGCAAACAAAGATTCCAGAAGTGGAACATCTACATTATCCATGTTATGTATGTATGTATGTGTACCTAAAGGAGCAATGAGACCTTAGTTTAAATAATATATCTAGATATAAGGAATAGAAATCTAAAACAATTCTAATAATTCATCTACTCATCAATAATATTTCCATACCATTAACAGAAAACATGTTCAACATCTATCATAGTTTTTAATAATCAAAACATTCACATTACTAGATTGCACAAAAAACATAATCTAAAACAATTCTAAAATTTAAATTTACAAGTGTGCGTGTGCACTCTAGTACAAAATGTGCCATTAAAGAAATTTTTAAAACATTGATAAAGGTTGCATCTAAGATTTATTTCCTACAACTAGTAATAAAGGGAAAACATCATTACTTAACATTGGTGGTCATGTAAAATCAATTTAGTCATTATTGAAGGCACAAATAAGAGAAGAAAATGAGACAAATGATAAGCTTGTAAATATGATTTCTAAATTATGGAAGGACAACATTAGTGCTTCCCAAAAAAAATCTACTTCATGAAAATATAATCGTTTGAAATTGGATGGAAGAATCTTAATGCTTAAAGCTATGATCTAATACATTCTAATCTATATGATGTCATGTTTATTGATCCTCTTCAAGATCTATCAAGATTTAGATAAAACAATAAAGAAATTATTATGGGGTGGTTCAAATGAAAGTAAGTGTATTCCTCTTATTAAATGGGACACTATATGTCTTCCCAAAGGTCTTGATGGCTCATGAACTAAAGTCTTATCAAAATGGAAATAAATGATTAATTACCTATTTAGAATTATACGAATGTAAATATATCATAGAAGATATCTAGGGTGGTTATATGCTTAATTATTTGAACCATGTGGATTATCCAAGTGGCTTATAGTGGACTTGGAATAATTTTGATTTGGCTCTCATTCCACATAAAATCAAAAGGATTTTAAAACATGGATGAATTTCACAAGTAAAAAAATTATATACCACATAGGACAATTATTTAATATTATATAAACTATTTAGCCATAATAAAAATAAAAATGTTGAACATGAAAGGGAAAATGTTGCAAAATGTTATGAAACACATATTGAAAAGAGTAACATCATAGAAAAATAAGAATTCAAATTTAAAAATATTTTTGAATAATGTAGAAATGAACCCCATGATATTAAAATTATACTCCATGATCCAATTGTTGATAATATTAATAAAATTGATAACACACATAAAAAAAATGAAAGTCATTGTATCTCCAAGTTACTTAAGAAAAGAGAGGACCTTTCCGAATAAGAATGATATCCCATATTCAAAATTTTCTAATGAGCTTGATAAAATTGTAATAATTCTAGAACCCAAAAATGGTTACTTAAAATTGATGAGAACATAAGATAAAGTCTTAAATTAAAGAGATCATCATGAACCATTCAATTTTGAGCTTCAAATTTTTTAAATGAATACTTTTGTAAAATTACTAAAGTTGTAAAAAATAAGACCTTTACAAAATAAATTAAATATTTAGGCAATCAAAATTTCTAATTAAAATAAAATTATTATTAATTTTTTTTTAATTCTCTCAATTCTATTAGGATTACTAGTAAGTAGAAAGATAAAAGAGCTACTTGTAGAGTAATAAAAACCTCAATAGTGAGAAATAAATCAATAAAGGTTTGATTAATGAGGAAAACTCATCTTCACTTAAGCATAAA